>JAODJU010000007.1:15356954-15369595 GCA_026776725.1 Gnathonemus echidnorhynchus | reverse complement strand
TGGCTCATCAGAAGCCAAGTAGGATAGAAAACCAACTGGATAGTAGCTCTCGAGGACCGGAGTTGGAGACCCCTGATCTAAACTATATGCATCAAACAGTGAAGCTCTGTATTTTAATAAGATGTTAGCAGTGTTTTATTTGTGCTGGTTAAGTACAAGTACAAATTGCTGTACAATTTACAGTAACACTGCATCATAAAGTTATGGGTTAAAAGTCTCCCCTTTCAAAGGACAAAGCAGATCACGACTGCTGGATACATGCAAATGGAAAACAAATGAGGCGGCCGGTGGTGAAGATGTTCTCTGTGTGCGTTCCTGAAGCGGCGTCCATAGACAGTCTGTGTGCTGCGCTTACAGGCTGAAGCACTCAGGAGTTCACCCTGCCCTCCTCTGCCGGAGCCCCACGGCCCCCCGAATCGTCACGCCAAAGGAGCTTCTGGCACATCGTCGACTCCTCGTCTTCATCCTCGAACCCGGCTCCCCTTGCCCCCCGCCATGCCCACTCTGCCTGAGGAAGAAGAGGACTCACCAGAGGAGCTCGACAGCTCCTCCAGCTCCCCAACCTCAGTAAGTGACTCTTCTTATTCAGACTCAGCTCTCCTCATAAATTAATGGCTAGATGGTACATTAACCTGTAAGTATGGGTGACACCGTGATGTTTGTGTGAACCTTTGGCTTTGGCTGTTTGTCCTGTTGGTGGCACCTGAAACATCAGCGATTTCTCTTTGCATATCCTACAGTAAGTCTTTATCAATGTTCTCAGATGTTTTCCTTTTTTCCATCGGTGGTCAGGCCTTTGATTAATGTGTTTTTTTTTACTTTAAGCATTTATGGGTGGTAAGTCTGTCTCATTTGTAAAGACAGGGTCAAAGAGCACAAGCTTTGATGTCCTCTTCATTTCAGCGTAGACCTTGAATTCCTGTTTGTTATCTGAGAAAACTTAAACCTTCACTTTAAGTGTTTGCTTTGTACGTTGTGATCCACATGTATGGGATTTCTTTAAGACTTCTACACCCATTTGGTCTTGTTTGTCTTCCTGGGCACAGATAATGGAGTTTTAACAGTCTGAGAGCACATATATACTCTATTCTGAAACTTAGGTAGGTAGATCCAAGCATATTAAAAATATATTTTTATGTGTCATGTGACCACTGTCAGTCATTAATCATGGTACGGATAAAGAGGCCGTGATCCAATTTGAGAATAAACTGTACCAGTCTATAAAACTGTCAGCATTGACCATAGAATTTCCCCTGTGTTTATGCTCTCATTGAGACGTTAATTGGACAATGTGCTGAAAACCTAGCAGTTTAGAAATAATGCAGACATTGCATGTCAGCTATGCTTGCAAAATACATGAGGTATAGCTCTGACTCACGCCTGGGTGACTCAGTACATGTGATAATGGGGGCCTTGTTTTGTCTCAGGGGATTATGCTCATCAGAAGGGCCTGGCCAAATATTATGTTTGGCTGTTTCAAGACCACCTACTAATCAGAAAAGGAAAAGAACTGCATGAAATATGTGCTCTTTATTTTTTTCCCCGTTTACATATCTTACAAATTAATGAACTCCATAAGTATTTCATTACATGTCATTAGAAGTAGTTTCAGAGCATGGAATAGTCTTCCTGTTAGTGTAGCTCAAGTAAAACCCTGGGTTCCTTTAAATCAGAGCTAGATAAGATTTTAACAACTCTATTAGTTAAGTTCTCCCCCCCCAAACGAGCTTGAGGGGCCAAATGGCCTCCTCTCGTTTGTAAATTTCTTATGTTCTTATCTAAGATGAATGGATTCATTGATGGCACTATGTCCTGCTTACAGACATTAGAAGCAAATATAGGCATTTTAAATCATGATCACCACATATTACAGATATTTCAGCATTTGTGGATCCTGGTATGTTGTTGATACAGCTGCATCTATATCTACAGAACTTCACCTTCTATGTAGCATGTCTGCATTAATACTGTTACTGTTACACCGGGATCAATTGCACTTTAATATAGTGTCTACTACAAGATGAAGTATGCGGCCTAGAATCTGTCTTTTTCCTGCTTCAGTAAAGAGCACTAACAGTTAAACCACAGGATCGTCTTGTGCTGTGTTTATTTCTTACAGCATCAGTGACCTCGCTGTGTGTTTGTTTTTATGTTTAGTGCCCACCCCTGGAAAGCAGAGAGGTTTCCATGGTTTTGCAGCCTCCATCCATCATCTTCCCAGCACAATCTAATGCAGGCAGCCAAGATCCCAGACCACTGGAACTGGCGAGGTAAGCAGAGCAGCATAAAACATGAAAAGGGGATTCCTTATTTTTATTTCCTGACATCGAGGTGGCTTTGCTGCACCTCCAAATTTTGTTGGTTGTGTATTTTTAAAGGTTCACTAATGAACCATGGGATATTTTCAATTAAACACTTAAATAAAGTATGAAAGCTTAATTTTAAGTACCTAAAGCTTTAAAATGCATAGAATTATGAAATCACAAGATATTTCTTTTGATAATCAGTTCATTGTGCTTTTGTAGAGCTTTTGTATGATGGTAGTATAATTAAGATTTACATGATCTTCTTCTGACGGTGTTGAAACACGTTTTGCTGCAGACCGCAAAGTCCCAGGCCTCGGCCGCCCCGGATTGCCTCCTCGTTGGGAAACCCCATAACCACAGTCGGTGAGTTCAAGGCTCCGCCGCATTGACGGTCTCCGCTGAGCACATGACCGTCTCATAGCACAAAAATGTCTTACCATAACAGTATTCATACTTGCTTTCCAAATAAGCTTTTTATTGTTGTACAGTACTGATCAGCAGCGAATATGAATGCTATTTCTTTTCACTTATTTTCTTTGATCTCTCCCTGAGACATTGGCAGTGGATAAGATTGTTTTATGCTAGACAGTGAAGGGTGGCACCATTCTTCCTATAAGACATTTTACCGTGTGTGTGTGTGTGTGTGTGTGTGTGTCTTCGTGGTCCCCAGACAGCAGGGGCCACGTGATAGATCTGGTGAAGGACCAGCTGCCTAACGTGCAGCTCTCGGAGGAGGAGATGCGAAAGAACCTGGAGCTTCTGGAGGAGGCCAAGAAGGTCAGTGACCGCTTCCTCATGCGGAGAGGGAGACGGTCGACCTGCAGCCTCTCTGACTCACCCACAGGTAGCAAGACCTCCCTCCTCTGTATCTTTCCAGGCATATCTCACACGCTATACCTCCAGTGGTAACACTTTACTTGAGGGAGCATAACTAACTCAGCTACCACTAAAGTACAAATCATGAACAAATATAGTGATTAAAGATGTGTCACGATTCATTAATAATGAATTAGCATGAGATCAGTTATGTTACATGTGTTATTCATTATTCGTTCCTGCTGTACATCCTTCTGTTGTTCCTTCAGTAGTTCACAAAGGTTTACATAATTAACCGATACAGTAACAAACATAGTACTTGCTTTAGATAATAGATGTTTGACAATTCATTAATGATGAACAAACATGAGATCAGTATGTAACTAAGACTTAGTTTGCGGTTCATTTATACATAAGTAATAGCATAATACTACATATTTGTGTCCCCTCAAGTAAAGTGTGACCCTTCGAATCTCTCTTTTCATATAAAGGGGAAATCGGGGGATTGTGTTGCTGTGTGACGTCTTGAGGTCTTTGTGAAAGAGATTTCTTACAGATTTTTTATTAGCACATCTGGGACTGCAGCTATGACTTCCTGTTCTGCAGAGCGTCACAATGCAGCTGTTCTGCCGCTCTGTTCCATTAGCCTGTCAGTAATATTACCGTTCACTGCAGGGGCCCATGTTCTCCAGCTGTAAATGGAGCTTCTCTCTCTGACTGCAGAGTCGGTGTCATAAAAATAACATGCATGTTTTCGCTGGACATCAAAATCGATTGAAATGGCAGCAGAGCTGAAAACGGCTAACAGCCAGCTAGCGACGGCGTCTGGCGGACAGCGCACGCAAGCATGAGCTTGTTGCCATGATAACATTTCAGGGAGCATATTTACAAGTCAATGAGTAATTTTTCTGAAGGAGTATAAAAAAAACAACATAATAATAACACCACAGATGAGTCAGGCAGTCTGTCATTTTATCATCCCTTCACTGGTCTTCCAACCATTTATCTGGTACAAGGTTGCAGATAGTTTATATGATTTTAATCAAATTATATGTAGTATGTGACATTTTTATGAAAGCTGTCACAAAGTGCACTCAAGTTATTCACTGTGAAGTTTCCATAATGAATCTAAAATGGAAAGAATGCCAACAACAGTATCAAAACTTGAAAATGGCTGACTGACCCTTTCAAATAGGGTGATCAATATCACCTAATGTGTGTATAAAATATAAATAGAAAATTATATTGTAAATGAAATGAAAAAGTCTTGATCACTGACATCAGCATCTAAGGATCAGCGTTCACTGTCTGGATACACCAACACGTGGACCTGTCACTTTTTTATCTTAATTTCTCAATACTTAAATAAAGTGTTTTAACCCCAAACATGAAAAGGTAGATGTCGTATGTGAGTTACCATTGAAGCTTATGCTGCTCAGTATTTTGTACAAGATGACCAGCATCGTGTGAATGATGTAGCCCAAAGAAGTGTATAGTAAACCTAAGATCCGTCTGTGTGAATCAGTATTTATAAGGTTTTGCAGTCCTGTGGTCGTATTTTGTATTCCGCACTCAGTTTGCCAGGAAGCCAGTGTTGAGAAACATACAGTTTTAATATGTTTATGAATATTCAGCTAAGATTTATTACTGTTGTGTTATGTACCAGCAGCACTAATTGTATTTAAGGCAGTTTTCTGAATCATTGATTGATATTTCACCTTGAGAGATAGCTAGGTTTGTGTGTCATTGACATAGCAATTGTAACTAACAGCATTACATGTGAATTATATATTTCTTACCGCACATTGTCATGGTTTATTATTTAGAAGATAAAATAAAATTCTATTCAAAACTCTTCAATTCAGTTCAGCTGAATTTAATTCAATTTAAGTAAAATAATGTAAATGACGCAATAGCTTTTATGAAGAATTCCTCTTTGAAGGGCCTCATAGTGCAAATGTAACTACAGTGTACATCACAAAGTCGTCATTTACATTCCAGAATGTTTTTGTTTACTCCAAAGGGCTGCCTAGCTTCCCTATCTTAATTCCCATCAATCTGACAGAACCTTCCATTCCTTTTATGTTTATAGTACACCTTTCTCAACACTGAAGTGCCAAGGCCCTTAACAAATATTTAAGAGAAAAGCATCACGCCTACAGTCTGTATAACATCGCTAACAGCATTAAGCTAAAATGAACTGAAATGGGTTGTGCTAATATTAGTCTAAACTCCCCTTAGATGTTAATGTTCAGTGAATGATGCTCTGATTTGGTGGACTTCCCAAGTAAGATCACACCATAGTTTAATAACATGAACATAGCCAATCTAGTGATTCTCTTTTCCCGTTGTAGGACTCTCTCCCTGTCCAACGCCACGCTCCTCTCCGGTCCCTTCCAGAAGCAGCTCTCTCACGGCTCCCCCTCAGATTGGTATGTCTCCAAACCCAATGTATCACCCAGGGTCCGTATTTGAAAGTGATTTGCCGTCTTAAAGTATTACACACATCAAAACTGAGAAAAGTATCGTAACTTCCTTTGGGACAGAGACAAGTGAGATGTCTTATACCATCTGCCAGGCTACTCAGGTACGGTCTTTTGTCACACTTCATTGACAAAAAAATTGACTCTGTTAAAACTAGCCATGTGTCGTGCTTAACAATTTCCGACCGTCTGGCAGAACTTGGAGGTCCCTGGTGTCCGAGGACATGGAGATTCCATCAGACAGGATCTAGAGGTCCGTATTCTCTCACACCGCAGCCCTTATTTGAGGTTTTACTTCCTGTTCTGCTATCATTAAAAAAAATCTTGGTACAAATACTTGGTGCAATAAACATAAATCTATAGATCTCATGCTTTTCAGTGTTAAGCCTTATGCTGCTCTTACTAAGTAAAATGGAGAATTAATCTCTAATTTTTGTTGCAGAATTCCAGGACGTTTTTGGACTGGAAGCCCATTGAGAAGCGGAAGGTTTCCTCGGGGACACTCTGCCCCCGGTACACCACAGCGCTGCCAAGAGAGGACAGTGACCCTGGTGTGGAGGCGGGAAGGAAGGCTTCCCTGTCAGCTGCCATGGCGGGAAGAACAGGGGAGGGGGCTCTCGGACGAGGGGGCTCCCAAAATGGGTCGCCCGCGGCGGGAGAGGCTAAGCCCTTCCTCCGGCCGGCAACGTTGCAGCCCCCCTGCACGGCCGAGATCAAGACCATGGGGATCTTCCCCCCTCTCATGAGGGCCATGTCCTGGGATGCCGTGGGCTCCATTTCCGCCAGGACTGACTTTCCTGGCGTAGCGCCAAAAGGCGAAGAGGCTCACTTTGGCTTCGAGCAGCCTGCAGACTCCCTGCTCAAGTCGTCCAGATACAAAGACTTCCCCATGCAACCTGGCAAGGTGCAGAAGCTCTCCAAAATGCGGGAGGTGAGTCAGTCCGCACCTCTCAGCTGGAGGAAGGCTTGTTTCACTCAATCATCTATCATTTTAGGCCTCTCAGTAATGCTAATACCCCCGAGATTCAGAATAGGACAAGTAGGTATATAAAATGAATGGATGGATGGATGGATGGATGGAAAAACATGCTTTCTCGATTTGATTTCTCATTGGTGCATCCTTGTTTAGGAGCACATGTTGATGCGAACCCAGACCATCGGGGGGTGTAAGCTGCCAGATTTAAATGAAACTGCTGAACAGGACAGAGGTGAACCAATGTACATCTGTTACGATACATTCTGCTTTTTTATCTTCTGAGAAGCAGAATAATATTGTCTTTACTCTGTAGTTAGGCAGTTTCTCTTTTTTCCTTTTCAGCGTCCTCAACAGAGGAGGAACCCAAAGAGAAGTCTGATGTGATGCCAAACATTTCGGACATGATGTTGAGAAAGCTGAAGCTGCACAGGACTCTGCCAAGTGGGTGAGTAGAATCCCAGAGTGACACTCTGCCTCAGGGTGTGTAGGGGCCCCAGAGTGACACTCTGCCTCCGGGTGTGTAGGGGCCCAGAGTGACACTCTGCCTCAGGGTGTGTAGGGGCCCAGAGTGGCACTCTGCCTCAGGGTGTGTAGGGGCCCCAGAGTGACACTCTGCCTCAGGGTGTGTAGGGGCCCAGAGTGACACTCTGCCTCAGGGTGTGTAGGGGCCCAGAGTGGCACTCTGCCTCCGGGTGTGTAGGGGCCCAGAGTGGCACTCTGCCTCAGGGTGTGTAGGGGCCCAGAGTGGCACTCTGTCTCAGGGACTTTGGCAATGGGATTATCATCATTACCTGAACTTGCCAGAATGTGACATACTCAGATACTGCTGTGCCTGTAGCACAAGTTGATGTTTTAGTAAAATGTATGTTAATCTTCTTTGCAGCTCCCCGTCACTCACAGAAAAAGAAGTTGAGGTTGGTATCTAATGAAGGTTTGCTCATATTTAAAAGATAGAAGTTTAGAAAGACAGCAGAAGTTTAGTATTCCATCCGTCCATCTATCCATCCAGCCATCCATCCATACATCTTCTAGCAGCTTATCCAGCACAGGGTGGTAAGGGGCCCTGCAGGCTATCCCAGGAAACTCAGGGTGTAACGCATGGGTACAAGGTCACAAACTAGTTCGATATTCTCCTTAAATATAGTTCACAAACTAGTTCGATATTCTCCTTAAATACAGTTTAAATCATCAACATAATGGCACATGTGTATAGGCATGTGAAACTGTGAATCAGTTAATAAATGTGATGCGTATGTAAATAGACACAATGTCCTCTGTTAACCAAAACTGAATGTGTCAGAAGTTCCTTGCAATTTGCATGAAGTCTCTCCTCATTCCAATTAAGCTGCTCTTAGGAACAGACAATATTCTGGGCAGCTGGTTTCCTGTGAAATGCAAACAGTGAATGTGGGGTCATGATAAAGCCTGCCGTTCTGAGCCCGGGGTGTACTGCTCCCCCTCAGGCCCTGAACACTGCAGACCACATTTCAGACATTTCTGCTGTGTGTCAGAAAGGATATATCAGTGCATGTTTTTTTACCTCCCATTTTATTATATCGGACGTTCCTTGTGGGTCTGTAGTTGTAGCTGAGTATCGTGTGAGTATAGCTGCTGTCTTGTCTAGTTATTGGTTTGTTTTATGCATGTTCTTAAAAACAGCCTAATTCGGTGGTTCTCTCCCCGCAACAGAATGCATTTGTGCAGCTGTCCTTGGCGTTCCGCAACGACAGCTACACCCTCGAGACGCGGCTGAAGCATGCGGAGAAGGAGCGGAACCTGACGGAGGACAATACAGACAAAGAACTGGAAGAATTTAAATGCTGCTTGAAGGTCGGCTGTTACAGACCAGCTGCTTCCTGGCGCTGAGTAAAGAAAAAAAAATAAGAAGCATCTAATCTCTCCTCCCAAACGAGTCCCTGCAGCATCATACTGTTTTTTTTGGTGCAGGGTTCCGTAACGCTGTGGCAGAACTCTGAGCAAAGGGAGGCCTTCCAGCGCCTCCTAGAGACACTGGTGGTATTACAAAGCCTGGCCACACGCCTCTCCAGCCGGGCAGAGATAGTGGGGGCCGTTCGGCAGGTAAGCCGCTAATCGAGGACACCGTTAACCGTCAAGCTAATAATGCTACAAACTGCGTTATTGTAGCATTGGTTTTTTAATTTAGTTTTTATTTTTATATTATTTTCAATTTTCATTTGAAATCCAGTTAGGTTTAGTTAGTTTTCAATGTTGTAATATTATTTCATTTTAAAGATATAGTTCCATTTAGTTTTTATTTATTTTAGCTAAATTTTATTTCAGACTGAAATCTGTGGAGTTTTCCGCCTAATCTTTAGAGGATCTTATATGAATGCACTGTCCACATTATGGGCTAATCTCCACAAAAAAGCCAAAATATGTTCCAGGCATTATTAATGGTAATTAAGGATAAGTCAGTACTTTAGCTAAATTATATGGTAATGGAAATTATTTTATGTCTGTTCTTATTTTATTTCATTCGTTTCAGAAGCAATATTTATAATTTTAATTACAGTTTTTTTCCACAGTATTTCCACAGTTTTTTAAATTCATATGTTATTTCAGTTTTATTATAGTTTTAAGTTTAGTTTTCATGAACAATAATAACCCTGGATACAAGGTGGCAAAACGGTATAAATATAAAAACAGATTAAATGTATAAATTTAATACAAAATGTTTAATGGATTTTTTTGGAAGTTACACAGAATATAGATCTATAACACATTTAAACATGAATTACTGAGTCATGGACATGAGACAGAAAAATGTGCGTTTGAACCTGGCGTGACAGGAGAAGCGCATGAACAAGGCCACAGAGGTGATGATGCAGTATGTGGAGAACTTGAAGAGGACCTATGAGAAGGATCACGCTGAGCTGATGGAGTTTAAGAAGCTGGCCAACCAGAACTCCAACCGCTGCTACAGTGGCTCAGTGGACACTGGAGGTAGCAGAGATTGAATGTGTTTGTGGCCAGAGTCAGGGTGACAGTTAGTGACTGCATGTACTGCGTTAGTGCTGTCTTTGAGGGAGGAATCTAGCGCAGTGTGTAGAGGCTGTGGTTCCTCACGTTTGTTGTTTGTTTCATAAAGATGATGGGGTTCCACGGACGTCTAGATCCCTGTCTCTGACCCTTGGAAAGGTACGCTATGTCACTCAGCTGTAGATTATGCAGAAGGTACTGGATAACAGTGGATGGCAGTGAGGTAGCGGAAGAGCATACGTTGCAGATTTCTGACTAGATGTTTCTCCTTAAATTGATTTCCCTGCTCCAGTCCCTGCCAAGAAGGAGAGTCAGTGTTGCTGTGGTTCCTAAATTCAACCTACTGAACATTCCGGGTCAGAACCCTCCCACCTCTGGGCTTCCTGCACTGGTACATTTCTACTACATGAGTTTCGCCACTGTTGCGCTATTGTCATAAATTGAATATGGGGTGCAGAAGCCTCGTCTCTTGACTCAAAGATCCTCTCTAACCCCAACACTATGTTTTATTGTTTTTTGCAGTGTGAGGCAAACAGTGGGAAAGGCAGCAGCCCTGCTGATTCCGCACAGCACGCTGAGACTGAGAGGTGAATGCAGTGCGCTACTTCTTGCTCCTTTTATGGTGCTGCAAAAGAGCCCTGTTATTTAAAACAATAGCCCTTATCAGGAGAAATCGTTTGCATGAGGCCGGGTCATGTGACCTCCAGGAAGTGAGCCTCGGGTTCATTTAGGCTAATTGGCTGCACAGCGGGAGCAGGATGGATGAAGCTGCATCAGGCTTCACTTATGCAACTGTGAGATTATCAGTGCGCTTAAAAATAACTTTACTGCCGCCCCATAAAACCCCAGCTGCAGATGATTTGTGCTACTTGGAGATAATGTAAATACAATAAATATCCAACATCCAGGGTCTGACAGAGTCCAGACATGGCTTGTAGTTTCATGATATTTCAGTGATGCATGAGCGACAATGTAGCTGCAGAACTTACTTGATCAACACGTCAGAATCGTAAGACTTCACTGACAAGAAAAGACTAACATTCAGACTGTTGTTCATCTTACATATTTATGTAAAATTTTGCTGAGTAAAATCCACCTCTTTAAATGTGCACATCTTAAAACACCCAAACAGAAAGTGCTGGAAAGTTTATTTGTTATGATAGGCAAGCAGCACTTAATGTTTCTCTGGAATGGAACACATTTCAAATATACTTTGAGGAATGCTTTTGTCATGACTGTGCAGTGGCCAAAAACCCATTCTTCCCCATTTTTTAAAAGTGGAAAGACAGAACAGGAAAGTGACTTAACTGCTCTCGTGAAGCCAGCTGTTCCCAGCAGCACTGATGAAATCAGTTCAGAGATCAAAGCCAAGATTGAGGAAGATGCCTACAACAAAGGGTAAAAAGTACTAGGCTTGGAATGTTTTACATTTTCATATAATTATTGTTTACTCTTGTAAATGCAAACAGTATGTATTTTATGACTACGACAACGACTCAGATACCAAGAAGGACTGAAGCGAAGTAAGGAGCTTCAGGAGATGAGGGAGCTTGAAGAGAAGGCGGTCAAAGATGAGATCCTGGAACAGAAAGAGGGGAGGGAACAGGAAGTATCTCAGGAGAAAAAATTTAAAAGGTGATCTTCTTGCTTGCTGCATCATAATGTCAAACCTGATGTAAAGCAAGGTCAAGCTTAAACCACTAAGCTTTTCCACTGGTGTATCAATGAAACGTTTTAATTGTATTTAGCCAACATAATTTCAATTATGATTCCCTTGACTTTGATTTAGCAGCAAATATGAAGAGGCTTTGGAAATCCTTGATTGGTTGTTTCCGAAGATTTCCAAGAGGAACCGAAAGATCTGGATTTTTCTGGTCCTGTTTGGGATCGTGTTCTTCATGGTCAATATATTCACATATTTCAGCAACAGGTACAATGAAGTAGGGAACCCAACCACAGGAAAGACTGTCAGCCCAGGCCAAAATTCTTTGAGTGGAATGTAGGAGTTCTGCTGAAGAACCCACTATGAGAACATCAGGATTCTATTTATTTCATTTACTGAGGGAAAAGAGATGTTAAGCCAAAATTAGATTTTTATTTGATTTTCTTCTTGGGGGTCTGGCCCCCAAGGAGACTGTCTGGTAAAACTCTGGCCCAAAGATAATTCAGACACTGTTTTGCTTATTAGGTTTGAATATGAAATGTTTAGAAGATGGGTTTTTTTTTGCATATTTCTGCAAGGAACCCAGATTATTAATTAAAAAAAAACATTGAAATTAAGGGACCAAATATTATAGACTGAAAAGTTATGAAAGTAATATCCTGTGGTCTTATCATCCTGCGACGTTTGCCTGACGTGTCTCTTTGGCGGATGCTTTCCTGTGATCTCTTTGGAGATCATCACATGTGCAAATGCACCAAGGTCCTGTGTGTGTCTCCTTCATCCCCCAGAGAAGTGGGGGCTTTTTCTGTCGGGGCTGTGTGTGGCTCAGTGGGCTAAGCCTGAGTGCCTGTAGTCACAAGGTTACTGGTTCAAACCCAGCATCAGCATGCCTGTGGGTCCTTGAGCGTGGCCCTTAACCCCCAGTTCCTTGAGCACCTTCCCTGTGCCCTTCACAGACAGCTTACTCTACAAAGAGCAAATTGGGGGAGGTTTAAAGACAGTTTACCCATGGGGATCAATAAAGTGTTGATTATTGTTCTTTTATTACAATGAGCTGTATATACAGTATGTAGTAAATATATAGAACTTTTCCTCTCAGGTTCTAAACAGGAAAGCCAAACTTAGAGGCTTACTGAAATATTTAAGAAAATGTGTTTTGTTGAGGCTGTGTGTTTAAACTGGGTGCTCATTTGAATGTTGTATGGTTTGTTTGGCCCACTGTAGTACCAAAAGTGCAATATTTTTGTAGCTGTTGATTCACCTCATTTGTGATATTTTGTTTGTAACTCACCGCACTGATCCTATTAACTCAAAGGTCTTATTAAGGCCACTTAAAATTAATAAATTGTTTTACATGACTCAAACTTCTAAAATATTGGTGAGTCGGGGATTTTATA
>JAODJU010000007.1:15326754-15356854 GCA_026776725.1 Gnathonemus echidnorhynchus | reverse complement strand
AAAAAAATCAAGGCGGCACCAAAAAATTGAGGCGGGCGGCTATGTAAAACAATTTATTAATTTTAAGTGGCCTAATATGAAGCAGCACTTTTTTAACAGCATGAATCTTTATTTTAAATCATATTAAATCTGCACATGTGTGCTAGGATTGTAATGTTTACTGCAAGGT
This sequence comes from Gnathonemus echidnorhynchus, assembly GCA_026776725.1. NCBI lineage: Eukaryota > Metazoa > Chordata > Actinopteri > Osteoglossiformes > Mormyridae > Gnathonemus > Gnathonemus echidnorhynchus. The sequence goes on along the minus strand of JAODJU010000007.1, from coordinate 15,356,685 downwards.
CAACTATAGTCTTAAAATAAATGTATTTAAAAATCTTCCATGTTATTGGCATAATTCACATCAGATGTATTACCTGTTTACTGAGTGACTCGATCTGCCTTTAAGAACAAATGCCTTTAAGAATCGATTGAATTCTCTCTGTCCTCAGTCTGATGAATTCTCTTTGGTGGTTCCTTTCCTGTGATCTCCATGCATCACATGTGCCAATACGCCAAAGTCCTGTGTGTGTCTCCTTCATCCCCCATAGAAGTGGAGTCTTTTCCTCTTAAGTAATCACCCAATAGCCTTCTATACACAGTTTACAATGTGCGAGACCTCATTCCAAAAAGGATTTAAGCTATTCTGAAGGAAAAGAGAGCCCCTACTACTCATCATGCACTTGAAATTAATATGCTGCTTGCTTTCCCCATTATTTCCTTCAACCCTCTGCATACTTAGGTATATAAGACTATAAATAACATTATAAATAAAGTTGATTTCAGATAGGGCAGCTCAGCTTTACGTACACAAAGCAGCAGGTGGATTGATCATAATACCATCCATCAAGTAAGGTATGTAACACTGTAATCCTCTAAGCAAAGCACATGCACCTCAGTTTCAAAATAGTCATGGATTTACATAGCAAATAGGTATTCCTGTTTTTTTTTTCATTTATATATTGTGTGGTGTGAAAAATATATCTATCTGTATAAAATCTATCTGCAGAACAGGAAGTGGTATGGGCTGAGTTACTTCAGAATCCCCACAGGTTACAGCTTCTGTGCATGCAAGACAGCCATCATGTAATTATAGTGTTTCCTCCATTCACTTATTCGTTTTCTGTTCTCCCTTGTCCTGTGAGGGGGCGGGGCTTATCCCAGAAGCCGAGGGCGTAACTCGGGGAATAGCCCAGGATGGGGCACCATCACCTCATGAGACACACTCACCATTCACACACATTCACACCTACAGGCAGTGTGCCTGCATTACATCTGAAATGCTCATATGTCGATGAAGTAGTAGTGAAGAGATGCTTCCTTTGACCACTCAGGCTGAGAGATATTATTGAATATTCTAATATTTTGAAAGCATTCTGCGTTTTGGGTTCCATTACATTCCATTGCCTTCAGGATCTCTGATGGGAATTGTTTTTCTTTTGCCATTAGACATTTAAAGTCTTAATTTCTCCTACTGTTCAACCTTGAACAAAGCTCACTGTAAGTGCAGTATGGTCCCTTTAAAATATCACATAGTCAGATGCATTGCCCGTGATTGTACTTCTGTTGACGTCTTTTAGAGCTCTTGAATATGGCCACTGGGCACCATTTATAAGGATTTTATGCCATGTTCTACAGAAGGATGACCTCCTACCTTAATGTCTAAGAATTAATGAATATAGCTGTGGAACATCATTTATTAGGAATTTTTTACCATGCTCTTTAGAAAGATATCGTCCCTTAATGAGGGGGTATTTGTCTTTGAAATAATATGTGTTCATGGGACTAATGGATTATGTCTGTCTATTGACTGTTTGTTTGTTGTATCTTGCCTTGATTCGTTTTTGGCAGCATAGATTGACAGAACAGTTAATAGTTAACAAATTCACTCATTTGGTGTCGTACGGTAAGAGGAATTGTGGGGAAGAGCTGGAAGCTGATGGAGAAGAGCACAAATGAATAAATCATTCAAGTTATAACTCAGCTAGCATTCCCAGAGGGTGACTGGTATAGACCTGCTCTGAGTTAGCCATCCCCCTGCTCTTCAGTCCACTGTTAGGGCAGTCTGTAATGCTTAGGGGTGAGACTGCACAAGACTGCTGGATGTGCAGTTTGCATCGCAACAGTCAAGCATAAATGAAAGAACCTTAATAGCTTACTGCTGGGACAGACATGCATCAAGACATACTAACTGCAGACATGTACAACTGAAGCAGTTTTATTTAAAGTTAACACAAAATGGATATATCTTTTACAGGGGGACTTGGGGACGCCTGGGAGAATGAGTTACAGTCAGCGGCCGTGGATAAGGAGGCCTGATCTGACTTGTTTGGAATGTTCTCACCATAATCCTCACCAGGAAAAGCTGAGACCACGAGATCAGTCCGAAAACAAGACAGGCACGATTTCTGTCCGAAGGTGTATGTTAGGCCCACACGTCAAAATGGTTCCAATATGGACACCAAACAACACTTTTTGAAACAGTTTCGGGGACCTAACCGCATTTAGCCCGTGACTATGTAATACTTGCTTTTGATTAAATAAGAGGTGGATAGTTCAGGTCCAGAAACTATAAATCCAGACTAAGATTTTGTTTCAACCAGCCAACTGAGTATAAAGAGTCACAGAGTACTCAACTGATTGGATGAAACAAAATCTTTGTCTGGATTTTGCAGCAGTACAATATGCGAAATAAAAAAATTAAAATCATGACCTGGACTATCCACCTCTGATACCAGCATCCAAATTGTCTCCTTTGCCCTTTTGGGTTCTGATGGAGTGAGAAGGACCATCGGTGGCTGATGATTGAGGGACTGATTGCAAGCTTGTTGAATCACAGTCTGCTTCTAACATCAGTGTAACTTGAGGTGTAACATCCTCTTGCTGAGACATATTTAAAAACAAATATAACATCATTAGGGATGTGTTAGGTAAGCAATGTACAGGGAGGTGTTCGAGTGTGAGACGGAAGGCAGGTAGAATGCAAGGTGTGAAACAATAATTATTCAACATTGAGTCAGTCTGTCTTGTTTACACTAGATCCAGGCAGGAAGAAACAAGCCAGATAGTGTTTGGTCTTTGGTGCCCTGAGCTTTCCATCAGAAGGGAGTGATTGAAAGGTTGGATGGAAAGGTGAGAGATGACAGCAATTATCTTTTCTTCTGTATTTTAAATCTCTTCACAATGGGTTAATTTGGAGATGGATCCCCTTCTAGAGAACAATATATATATATGTTCATATATATATATTAGAATTTAGTGATGAGTTGTCATTGTTGACACCAGTGCAACTACAAAATTTGTCTTCTGTACTTAACATAGCAGGGGGCAGCTAATTCAGCCCCCAGGGAGCAGTACCTTGCTCTGGGCCTTGCTGGTTGGGGATTCAAACCTGCAATCTTTCAATGACGAGTGCACTTCCCAAACCGTTACACCACCACTGCCCACCTGTTAATACTGTGCTACCATTGTTTTATAAACTTACAGGGGTTTCTTGGGAGACGGTATCACAACCTCTTCACAGCCTCTTCGTAGCCCAAGTGTTTTACACAGTGCCAGCTGTTGCTGTGTACCGAGATGCAGAGGCGCATCTTGTCAGCAGGCAGGGCAGGCAGCTGCTTGGGGCCCCCAAGCCACTAGATGGCGAACGAGAGCCAAATTTATTAAAATGATGACAAAAACTGGTTAGAGGGGGGGCCCCCAGTGAATTATTGCTTGGGGCCCCAACAGACCCTAGGATCACCTCTGCCGAGATGTACAATTCAGTCTCTCGTAGAAGTAGGTTTGATTGCAGCACGTGGTTGAAGAAGATTGTGATGTGGCGGCCTCTAGTGACAAAAGTCTGTATTGCACAGTACATTGACAAATACCCATTTAATATCATTTACCCGTAATCCTTGAAGAATTACTGCTTTTTCAGTCGAAGATGGCGTATTTCATGGACCAGGTAGCCAAATAATATGAATATTTTGATACCTACCCCCAAAATCAGTCTGTACAATTCACAAACTGAGAACAAAATGAACTATATACATCATTCAAATTCTCAAGCACATTTATCACTGAAACACAGTGTTGATCTTCAGCATGTTGGCTGCAAGTTCCTCTGGCGTATTTCCACCTTGTTCATTCACACCAGCTTAAAACATTAATATTATGAGCTCTTCTCTGTGCCCAAAATATCCCAAATAATGAGTCCCACATAAGTTCACTTACTTTATCTCTCGATCTGGGTTGCACATCCTTTTGTTTAGGTTTTTGCAGATACAAGCTATTTTAATTGCTATCCTGCTGGCAATCAAAATGAAAACATTCTGTTGCCTGAAATATTTCTTAGCACTGCGGTTATTTTAGTGGCAGTCTTGAGTCCTGCTAATGCAGTCACATGCCTACTGTGTGTATTTTGGTAACTTAATATAGTTGCTTGAATAATGTGACTTCGTCCTAGATGGGATTTTAGCGGTTCTTCTAACAGACGTATCAGGGCAACAATTAAACAAAACTGATGTGTACTGAAGACTTGCACATTCTAACAGTCAGCTAGTACTTTGAAAAGAGGAAATTCAGCCATTTTTATGATATACCAGACCAACGGCAGTCTACAAGGTCACCCTGTGTCCCTGTTAAAGGCAGCAGGACATTCTTCGAAAACCTGTTGCAGCTCATCAAGGGAGACAAATTGCAGTGTCCTCTACCATGAATATCTGCATGGACCCACAGAGTAAAGCCTGTAAAGGTGTATTGGAGCTGCTGGTTCCTGAAGGCGTTGTGAGACGTTCTGTTTGCAATTACTGTCCAGTTCTGAAGTTTGAGAGACCTGCATGCATAATTATGACAAAATACTAGGCATAGTTTTAATTTTTGCAGATTAAGAGGTATTTAAGTTGATAGTTACATTGGTAAATTTAGACTTGGGATTGGTCATTCACCTGTATGCTACTTCCTCAGGGTTTTGCTTCAGGAATTTTGTACTTTAGTAATTTTACATTCAGAAGTGTTTTAGGGAAGGCCTTTTGTTCAATAAAAAAAATTAAATTAGTCATTTGTCATATAAATAATTCTAAATAATAAAGAGCAGAAAATGTAGCCTCTCGAGTACGACTTACCTATATTGAGCATCGACAACACGTTACAAAACCTTCCGGATTAATCTTGGCAGAGGTAGCGATTTGTGTGAATTGTAAGTGGTAAAAACAAAAACTCGTATCTCAGTGGGACGATGGAGCAGGAGAAAAAGCTTCTGGTCTCATTAGCGTAGCTCCGGTGCTGTAACTCAAGACCGGCGTAGTGATCTTTGTGAACTATTCTGAGCGTTGTCTGCTGACACTAAGGGGAGACACTGGGCACTGCTGACATCCCACTGCCTCACATGTGCTCCTTGGATGTTGTGAAAACGGCTCAGCTCCGACTGTCTGTCTCCTAGCCTTGACTGATACCCCATAAATCCCCGCGTCCGGCGGCGGACCTCGTTCAGTGGTTTTTAGTGCAAACCATTTTATGAGAGCGGTTGCATTTTATATCTCGAGGATATCGGTGGACATCTTGCCGCGACCTTGAGACCCGGCAGGGCTGCGCTAAATTCCTGCAGAGGCACGTGTTGTGGAGTGACAGCGCCAGCTGCCTGTGGCATGACACGCATGGGGGCCGGCTGTGGGCAGCGCAGCCATTCGGAGATGTGTCCCGCACTGCTGCCTTTTCTTTCAGCGATCCGCCATGTCCCGTAAACGTTTTTAAGGATTCCAGCTTATGCCTGGGACTTCCTATAGCCCCCAGCAGGTACCTTAATTGATGGAGTTTTTGCATTCTTCTCTGACTCTCTCAGGCATGTAGATATACTTCTAGCTTCTAGGTTCTTCCATGTAGCAAGCCAATTTTCTTCAGCCCACCAGAATTTCCGGCCACCCATCCCTTAGCTCTTGGATCTAAAAACTGGACCACTGGTTCTTCTCAAGGCTAAGCTTTAGACAGCGTGCCTTCTTTTGGGGTTGCTTCTTTTTCAGGTCTCCCCTGCAGGAAGCAGGAGATCCTTTCCTCTGTCCACCAGTGAACGGGACACCAAAGCGGATGATTTTTATGAGGCATTTCATAATAGACATGGGCCAGGACCAAACCAAGCAGCAGATTGAGAAGGGCCTGCACCTTTACCAGTCCAATCAGACAGAAAAGGCCTTGAACATTTGGATGAATGTGCTGGAGAAAACGTCAGATCCTGAGGGCAAATTCCGGGTACTGGGGTGCCTCATCACTGCCCACTCTGAGATGGGGAAGTACAAAGAGATGTTGAAGGTAAGGTCCCCTCCTGTGATCCCAGTCCCTGTTCCAGCTTAGCATTGCGAATAACACCAGCTGCAAGAGAGAGAGAATCTTTATTTTCAGCATATTTTTAATCATATGTATTCTTTCATGACTAAACATGCGTTTGACCTAAGTATTCAAAGTGGCACCAGACTCATTTTCAAATGAATATCTACACTTTTGCAAATTTGCCCTATTAAATATATTTTTAATCTTTAATTTGTGATATCTCAATGGATTATCTTAAATGGAGATCTTCCTGTGGAAGGCTTTTGGTTCTTCTTTGTGATTTGTGAGAATCTTCTCTATCTTTCTCTTTCTTCTGAGAACTTCCCCACACTTGTACGAAGGGGCACACAGACCCAGCAGCTACCTAATTCAGCCCTGGTGTCCAATACTAATGGTCACGGTGAAGAAAGTTGTTGATCTAAATCTGAAAAACTTGCCGTGGCCATCATGGGTTTAAAGGAAATATGGGAGGCAGAAGAAACAACTTAAAAAGACACCTGACATGTGACATAGCCACCTTACCTGTCTCTACAGATATTTCTGCTGCCTATTTTGCTCTTCCTGTCCCCAGTAGACAAAGCAGTGGTCTTCAATCACACTGCCGTTGGCTTCATGTCATTTTTTTGAAATACACAAAATCCCTATATACCATGAGTTATATACATTTTAGCTGATTAAATCTTGTATCACTTGCCAAAGGGTGTATGTGAGTGTTCTGTCAGCACTGAAGTCAAACTTCAGTATGTCAGCACTAAAATCAAGCGGCCACTCGAAAAAGTCAAAATTTTCTACTTACCAGATTTACTGAATCCCCATCCAGTCTGCTAGAACAAAACTGAATAAAATAAAATAAAATCCACATGTCCCGCAGCCAACAGACAAAAATCTAGGTGTTATTCATCTTGTAATCTGTCAGATAAACCATGTTTCCAAAAAATGTTTGAAAGTGCTTGAAAGTGGCCGGCTTCAGTACCTGTACGGAAGCCCATTCCATTATTCGTCTCATGCAAATATCATCCAAAATGAATTTCAGTACAATTTCGTAACACAGTGACGACAGACTCAACCATCCTACGGCCTTTTTGGACTAAAAGGCCGATGCGAGTGTCCTAAACGTTAACCTTCTGAAGTTTTCGCATGAACTTCTTCCATCCTCGGCAGTACGCCCTAGCTCAGATCGACACGGCCCGGGAGATGGAGGACCCCGACTACCTGACAGAAGGCTACTTGAACCTCGCGCGAAGTAACGAGAAGCTGTGCGACTTCCAGAAAACCATCTCCTACTGCAAGACCTGCCTGAACATGCAGGGTACCACCATTGGCCTGCAGCTGAATGGTCAGGTGTGCCTGAGCATGGGCAATGCCTTCTGCGGCCTCAGCGTGTTCCAGAAGGCCTTGGAGAGCTACGAAAAGGCCCTCCGCTACGCCCACAACAATGACGACAAGATGTTGGAGTGCCGTGTCTGCTGTAGCCTGGGCCACTTTTACGTTCAGCTCAAGGTACCGTCCCCTTAGCGGAGACTACCAACAGCACCAGGAACAACACAAATGTTTACTAGATCATTCATCATTCTTGATGTGGAAGTAGCTATCAAATACCTCAGTGTTCCACATTACTATTAGCAACATATTAATATAAACATTTTTAAATCCTAAAACCTTTCACTGTCTGCTGAGCACCTTGATTTTTATTAATTCATTGTGGGAAGTTTCTGGTCAGTAACTAATGATCTTTTCTGACAAATAAAAAAATGCCAGATAGTAATAAAGGAGATGTTGTTTAGAGGCATTCTTTTCGTACGTTTTATTATCAGACAATTTTATTCCAAAGTGATGTATGATTGAGAGAGGCGGGTTAGTTAATACTTGCAGTAACTGGGGGTTAAGGGTCTTATTCAGGGGTCCAGCAGTGAAATCACTGGCGGGCTTCCAATCGCAGGCACAGTGCCCTAACCCACAGAACCACACACCGCCCCCCCCAATACCAACTGGAAGATCTTATGAAGTACTGAGAAAAAGCAGCACAAAACGGCAGCTATGGCGGCATTAGGCGAAATCATGTAATACGCAGAGACTAAGAGTATGTGTTACGGAGGATAGAAAAGGAAATTACATGTTTTAACACTAATGCTAAGTCGAAGGCTGTAGGAAAAGTGCGAGAGGTTTGCAGTAAGTTAGAGGCCTGCTGTTACGTTTGCAGTGCTCTTGTAAATAGCATCACTTGCTATTCACAAACACTCAATATACCTGTGGGCTATGCAGTGTATGTAGGCCAATGTGTATTTACATAGGCTAATGTATCTAAATGTGCTTTTTTTTGTTAAAACATACAAAGATTTTGCTTGCTGTGAAAACATTTTATCCGGTATCAGTTTTGCTTGTGCTTTTGACATATGTAGTAGGAAGTGTGAAGCATTCAGCTTTAGGGTGTTTCCAGTGGCTGTATTGTGCTACTTACAAAGGTGCCCTTTCTGCTCCAGTGAAATAGATGTATGGGAATTGGGGCTGAATGCACAAAACTACTTTTGATGGTAAGAAATATTACAAACTAGATTTTGTCTTTTTCCTCCCAATTGGTACCTTTATCATAAACCTAGATAACCAGCTGTAGCCTCCAGAAAATACTTTTTCTAGGCAGATTTTTAGAACATCGTTCTAAAATATGTTCCTTCAGATATGTTTGAGCATCTTTAACTGATTCACCCTGATTACAGAACACAGGTTGTGGGGGCAAGTTTGAAATGTTAAGTTAAACAGCATTACAGTGAATTACAGTGTAGGGTGTCACTTTGTAAGTTCTAGGGCTCTGTGGGTGTTGGAAAGCAGCCACAACTCAGCACACACTCCAGTGCACTCCAGTGAAAAGCAGTAAATAGTGTGTCTGTCATTATAGGCACTTTGAACACCTAATGTCAGTGATCACCTTATGACATTTAAACCAATGTTCTTTTAACACTTTTAAGTAAATTAACTGAAATACTTTATAGTTTCCTTAGCTTATTAAAATGAACATTATTTAGTCAGTATGTGGCTTAATATTTTAAAGGATATGAGTCATTCAGAAGTTTGTAATTTATGATGTTTTGCACTTTCTGGGTCTTTCTTGGTTGCCGTGTGACCCTTACACCCTGTTCATCTGGGCTTTGGCAGGATTATGAGAAGGCCTTGTTCTTCCCCTGCAAGGCGGCGGAGCTGGTCAATGACTACGGCAAGGGCTGGAGTCTCAAGTACCGAGCTATGAGCCAGTACCACATGGCGGTGGCCTACAGGAAGCTGGACCGCCTGCCAGACTCGATGGAGTGCTGTGAGGTGAGGTGCATGGTTCTAGACAGGAGCTGAGAGCTTCTCAAGTGTATCAAAACGTGGAGAAATTGCTTCTTAGTGTCTTATTTAAGTTGTGTCAGCTACCAGTCTTCCACCCACTGGAACCTTTCACTGGCAGCGTAGGGCACAAGGCAGAGGTACACCCTGGCTGGGATGTCCTACCCTCACACACAATCCTATAGTGTGGGCAATTTATAGATGCCACTGAGCCTCACTGCATGTCACTGGATTGTGGAGGAAACTCACACAACATATGTGGAGCAGAGGGAGGATTCAAGCCCCAGCCCCAGCGTTCATACCGCGGATAGTCGAAACTGCGGATTCTGATGAAAAGGATTCTGATGTTTTAGTCTAATTCTCAATTGATGAAAGAGCAATGGAAAAATATCATGTGTCACTGGATGCAGAGCAATGAACATCATGCTTGTTATGCATTTTTATAACACTGCGGTAACGTGGCAGTGAATGCGATCTGTGGGAATGGTACTGTAGAGGCAGACTGGATGAGAGTTCTTCAGGGAAGTGTGGGTTTGGGGACAAAGGGAAATGTGTCACATACTGGGCGTGACTGGGCTGGCAGATCACCATGTTACAGCCTGTACTCATTTGGCATGTGGTTTGAAACTTATGAATCGTTAATTTCTGGAATTTTCCAGTTTTTTTTGGACCGCAGTACTGAAACTGCAGTTACTGAAAGCGTGGATACAGGGATCCCATTCTACGTTGCATTTATCTCTTTTGCAGTTGCTTGATGAGATTGCTCACACAAACACAAACATTGCTTCACTCCCTCTTCATTTCTACCAATCTTGCCTTGGTATTGCCAGTGTTGAAATTTGTCATGCTTCTACAAACATCCTGCTTTCTTCTAGAAATCCATCCTCCAATGTGTGTGTAAGTTTAGCATGTTCCCCTATGTCATACAGGCCTCCTATGATGGTTTCCTCCCTGCTGTCTAAAGATATGCAGCTAGATTTACAGGCAACACATTACTTGAGGGGACATGAATAATGTAGTAGTACACTCTTACTTAATGTATTAATTAACCAGTAACTAAGTGTTAGTTACACACTGATCCTATGTTCGGTTAATCAATCATGAGGGCATATGTATTTCAAGCAGGAACTGTTAGTTCATGATTTGCTCTTGAGTAGTAACTGAGTAACTAATTTATTTGTGCCCCCTCAAGTAAAGTGTTACCAATTTGCATTGTCCATAGTGTGTATATCAATAATAATTATGGGTGTGTATATATACCCTGCTTTACTGTAACACCCCATGCAGGCCGCTTATAACCCTGCCTAGAATCAGAAGTTAGTCAATAGATTGACAGTCATTGTAGTGTTTTTATTAGCTGGTTCATCTTTTAAAAAGTACTTAGTGTTTATGGTAGCTGGATGGATAAAGTAGTGAAATCCTTAGGGGTGTGAGTCTTTGTGAAAATGGGCAGTGCCTTGATATACATATATGAGTTCAGAGTGATTTCACCTTTGGCCCCTTAACCCACTGTCTTCTCAGACAGGTATGATGCTTGGGTAAAAGTGTCGTAGACATGTACCACATCATAGTCATGTTACGTACCAGGTCACATGACCAAAGCTATTTGACATTGTTCACCATCCTACTGTAGCTCTTGTGGTTATTGCGCGTATATCTTGAAAGATTCTGGCCAGATGTTACATTTTGTGTCTGGAGCATCACGGAAGCTGCTCTGTTGAAGGACGTCCGTGGCACGTTGACGACAATCACAGTGTGTGCTTATGAACATTCAGGGGGGAAATGGCGATGAGAGGTGAAAATTTGTTTTAGTGAAATCTTTCTGGAGCCATCTAGCAAATTAGATTAATAGGAACCTTTATATTTGCATTTTAAGATGTTGCTAAAACATTCATTTTGCAAAGTGCATAATTATTTCGAATTTTATGCAGCAATTTGGGCTGAATCCTGTTGGTAATCTTGTTTAGCAAGTGTAAATGAACAAGAAACAGATGTCATATAACAGTAACTTGCTTTTTTTGGATATTATATGCTTACGTTTTGAAAGGTTTATCTAATAATGATCCAGGTGAATTCGAGCTGTGTCAGAACGTGCCCTCCTCATGGGGATCGCAATGTTAGAACTTGTCGACCATGGTGGGATGAAGGGGGGGTTGACAGTATCATAATTCTCTGCTATGGGGGGAGGCTGGTCTTGGATGTATTTTAAAAAGCTTGTTCTAAAACAACTGTGAAACCACATTTTTATTAACAACTGTATTTGTTTCACAATAAATTCCCCACACACACACACACATTTTTCCCTGAAGACAGTATAGGGTTAAAAGATGGATATTTAATATGATAATTACACATTTAATTGTAAAACGATGTGTAATAGTGATCATACAAAGATTTTGCGACACATACACACATCCTAACACTATTCCTTTGTGCTTGATGGCTTTTGTTCATTCTATGTTTCTGTTCCTCATGTCTGTCACCCCACCCACCCACAGCTCAGAGGAAGCAAACTCACTTTGACTCCTCTGCAGTGTTTCACCCACAATAACTTATCCATCGTCCATGTTTACAGCCACGTTTCTACCTCGTGTGTACTGTACCACTTGCACGACAGTATACTGTACACTTTCCTGCTGTTTGTTTATTTGGCATGGAATTAATGCGCTGGGAGTTCGTTATTTTTGACAAGCTGCCAGATAACAGAAGCTTTACCGCTGTGGGCATCAAATAAAGTTCAAATAAAGATGTTTTATTATTTCTTATCTTACGCATCACATATGAACTTGCAGAATGATATTCATGTGAAGTATCCTTGGTCTGCCAGCCAGCTGGGAACCTGCCACCAAGGTATCGATTTGACTTAATGAACTTCACAGATGTGAGAAGGTTGTCCTCCGATCAGGAAGAAAAGTTCTAGGTTTTTTGCATTTAATCGGAAATTTATGCTGCACATGGGTTATTCGACGACCTGACAAATTGTAAGAATCTCCAAATAAAGACTCCCAGGAAAGGTTTAAGAATTTGTCATAGGAACTAATAGCTTTTAATTGCGTATTTTGATTTAGCTATCTTATTCTGATAGATCTGTTTGATTATACGATGCACATAACTAGTTGATTAACATGTCTGTTAGGAATAGTAACCGTTGACATAATTCATTAATCATTAATGCAATTATTAATCAATAATACATCCATCATGCAATATTTATGCATGTTTATAGTTTGCATAACTTGATACCAAGCTGCAGCTGAGAGATGCACAGGTCTAAGCAACAGACTGCATGACTGTAAAATAGCAATCTTGTAATGACGCGTTATATATACACATATCAGTATATTCCATCATTTGACAGACTAGCACTAGGTAGGTGGTCTGAAATAGTGGATGCTGACATCTATGAACAAAAGACATTTACGACCTTTGTTCATATAAGCATATCTAACTATTTATTCATTCTTTTTTCTGCCAATTAGTATTTTTTTCCAGCAATAGCAATACATTCTAGATTAATTCTCAATTATAATTCTCATTTAATAATATTTGATCTCGGGCACCTGCAACTAGGAATTCTTTACCTTAAAGAGTATCTGTTATTTAGCACAGTGTTTCCAAACCAGTCCTCAGGGATCCCCAGATATTGCATGATTTTGCTTCCTGGGAGGGAGCAAAAATGTGGACTGTCTGGCAAGGGAGTTGGGAGGGAGCAAAAACATGGACTGTCTGGGGGTCCCAGAGGACCAGGTTAGGGAACACTGCTCTAACATGTAGGTAATATAGACAATACGTTTCTTAACAGATTGTGTGTATGCTGCAGCAGATGGGGTGGGGTGGGGTGGGGGGGAGGGTGTCATGGATCAGAGGATAAGATGGCTGTTGGCCAAAGTTGCCACCAAAGATGTGCACACTGCATAGGGACAGAATCTCTCAAATGCCTTGTCTTTCTTCCAGAATTCATCATCTATAGGGTAGACTGTTACATTGTTATTACCAAAGGTATTCTCTAATGGCATGTTGCCATCTGGATGATCATTTCAGAGACTTCTTTATGCAAGTTGGCTATCTATTAGCCAAGTCTAGAGGGGATCTAAATGTAATGGCCTGTGTTGATATTGATTACATAGGTAAGGGTAGGGTGTCTGTCATCTTTCATAAGAAGGAACTAGTCTACAAGCTTAAAAACAGAATTTCTACGATGGTCGTAATTCAGCCAGAAAGACACACAAGTCTACGAAACCTTTGCGATATAATGAGAATATATGCGTGGATGAAATTTTGGGGAACACAGGGGTTTTAAGCTTGTGAGACTTGAAGACTGTGTGGAACAGATGGGACCTGTTTAAGCCAGATGGGTTATATCTGAACCGGAGGGGCACCAGTGACTGGGAGATGCGAATGCCTGGAATAGCTGAGGAATTTTTAAACTAGGGTGGGCAGAGTCATGGCGTCAGGGAGCTTAGCTGGGAAGGGCATTAGAGAGCAAAATAAAAACCCTCTGTACAGCTCATTTAGAAACTTATAATGTGTTAATCAAAGGCATTACGATCAGATAAAGACAGTAAAAGACATTTTAATGCAGTCCACAATATTAAAGTTGCACTGTATCAAAGATATTACAAATACTGATAGAGAACCATGTGCGTTCCTGTACATATTTAAAAATGTATATATTTTGTGTATTTAATACTGATAGAATCGATTGCTTTAAAATGATTGGTGTAGCTTGTTATATTTAGTGACACTGTGATTATGAATTCAAAATATCTGTGTAAATCTAGTGAAATTCATGTCGCACGGCTCTCTATCCTGATTTACACAGTAATGTCACCCAGAATGTGAATGGGGAAGGTTGCATGTGTCACTCCATCATCTTACATCATTTCCTGCATCACGATATAGGAAACCGTTTGTTCTGGGGTACATTTCAAGACACCCTGTTTGACGGCAGAAAAATGACCTGCAGGACTGCTGGGCCGATGGAACCAAAACCAGCATTTAAGCTGCTCAAACTGTGAAAGATACACAGTCAAATACAGGACTAATTTGTTCCTGCAACTTTAGCAGCTGGAAGCACTTCAAAGAAGGTCTCAAAGCGAGAGTGTCATTGGTACATGCAGTAGAATGTGGGGCACTTCTTCTTGGCTGTATTCTTAAAATGACAGAAATGCACTAGACATGTTTCTAATCTTAGTCAAATGCTGCATGACAGCCAAATGCAATGCAATGCTATCTATCTATCTATCTATCTATCTATCTATCTATCTATCTATTTCAGTGGTTAGATACGGATAGTCTAGATGTATCGTATGGTGTGAAAATGTACAGTATGTCTGAGTGGCTTACTGGACTAATGACATCACCTCTGACTTCAAAGGGATTTCTATGTCATACATACCATAATACCCCTTGTATGAGGCTCCAGGTCATATTTTTATACAGATGTGGCAGCTAGACTGAAATTTGGTAGTACAGCGGTTCTCATAGTAAAACCTATATTATAGAGGGAAGAACAGAAGGTAGAGAGGAGAGCACAGCACTCTGTTCATGACCACTGAGTAATTGAAGGTATTATTTTACTCTCACAATCTGACAATGCTCTGAAGATAGGACATGAAATAACAGGACACCTGTCTACTAAGGCTAACTAGGTTGTTCTGGTTTTAGAAAGGGAGTATAGTTATAGTTATATCATAATAAGTAATCGGAGTAACATAGAAGGTTAAGCTGGAAGGCAGAAAATATAGTTTTGTAGTGGCCTTTAAATTTTGCATTAGATTATTAAAGAACATAACTACCACCTTATGTGAAATAATAACCAGTTAAAAGGAAATGCAAAATGTATCCATAAGGCCACAATATGAGAATGTTTGTTGAATGAATCATTGTCTTAAATGAAGTTCAATATTGTTTCTCTTTCCCAGGAATCAATGAAGATCGCGATGCAACATAAAGATCGCCCCCTGCAGGCCCTATGCCTGCTCAATTTCGCCGACATCCATCGCTGCCGTCAAGACGTTGAGGTGAGGTGTTGAATTCCTCTCATTTTTATGAAAAGTTGCTCCTTCATAAATATCATTTTATGGATATAGGCCTACCGGTACTTTCATGTAAAACAATTGCTGATTTTATAGGCATGTATAATATCTCATTTTTCATTGTCCATTAATTAAATATGGAGCATTCTGCTTGTTGCTTTATTGTAACACATGTAACATGTTGCTTTAGAGGTTGTGTTTATTCCTTTGGTTTTCCTGAATCAGCTGAAAAAGACGTCCATTACCTCATTTATTATTATTTTTTTTTTTTTTTTATCTCGTCCCGGTGTGCAGAAAGCATTCCCGCGCTATGAGTCGGCTATGTGCATCATGACTGAAATTGGCAACCGCCTGGGACAGACTGCCGTATTCCTGGGCGTGGGGAAATGCTGGTTCCAGCGGAATGAGCTGGACAAGGTCTGAGCTATTCGTATCTTAAATTTATTACGAATGACTTCTGTCCTATAGGAATTCCTTTGATACAGTGTCAGTGACTGTTTACTGACATCACAGTGATGGTGAAGTTGTAAGCATATCTATCTGTTCTTTGTTCTGTAATTAAACAAGTTGAGCTTATTTCATACTCACACATAAAATATATAATACGTCTTTGAATGTACGATTTTTCTGAAAATTTATGCATGATTTGGATCACAAAATATTATTATGTTATCAGGAGGTACGTGAGTTTAATGTGGTAATTGAATCTAAACTTAAACAGATGATTTTCTCCTAATTGTTAGGCTCTAGAATCCATGCAGAGGGCAGAAGAGCTGGCAGAGGGGGTTGGAAATAAGGTAACTTGTCTCTCTGTTTGTAACATTGTACTGACTCACCACCAGCTACAGAAACATACATCCTATGACAAAATTATTGCTTGTAATATATTTGAAAACTTGCATTTTCATTCAATGGGCTCAAATGTAATTTAAGATTGTGAATCTGTGATTATGGACTTTGGGTGTGTAATTGCAGAGTGCAGGTCTGTAACTGGGAATTCTGGGGGCATTTTGGAATGAAATTCCATAGCTTTGGAGTTTATAAATTTGGATGCATAATTATGGGCTGTCTTATTTTAGAATATGGCTTTGCAGCTGATGATGACATTATATGTTTCATAAGCACGGTCTGTTAAATGTGTGTCCATAATTCCAGTTCATGTTATGGGTCATAACTGGTTTTGAGGGTCTAATAGCGTTGACTATGGTTAATCAGTGTAACATTGTCACGTGGATCAGTTCTTCTGAAGGTATGGAGTTGATTTATGTGGTATTTGATCTCTGTGGGTTGGTCTAGAGTTTGTGTCTGTTATTTCCAGTGTCTGTATGCAACTGCATGGATCTGAAGGTTTGGTCTTGTCAGTTCATGGTTTGGTTCTCTGTTCACATGTTCAAGTTTAATTATAAACTGTGCATGTGTGCTATGGAGTGTGCTTTTAAAATGGCAGAACGTACTTTGATGGATGAAGGGTCTACAAAATGTGATGTGGAATGATTATTTAGTGGAATGAACATCTGATAGAATGTGTGGCGACGTGGTCCGTGTGACAGGGGTGTTTTTGAGTTATTTTGAGTGTTAGATGGTTGTATGACTCTTCTTCAGCTGTTTTTACTCAATGTTGTGTAGCATATTTGAAATAAAATGCCACAGTCCAACTCAACTCTGACCATGAAAAGCAGCTGGAAGATGGACATCATAGTCCACAAATATTCAAAAATATTGCTCTAAAGCATGTTTTAAGAAACATTTTTTAAAAGTTAAAGACATTCAGTGAAAAAATATATAAATATGGTAATTAACATTATTAAAAATAATGCCAATCTTGTGAATTTTCAATGCAAATAAGATTTTAATTTCCAGTTAGAACACAGCATTGTTGCACAGGAATCCCTCTATTATGGCTAATGGCAAATGAATCCTGCCTTAATTGTAGTTTTTCTAAACTATTTTCCCCGATACTTCATTTGTTAAAAGTTCATTTGTTAAAAGTCTTCTGGTCTTCTCCCCTGACAGAGTTTTATTAATGACCTCCAGAAACCTGATTATCGGTGTGGTTTTAATCCCTGTTACCGGCACGTCTGCCAAAACATGCCGAGTGACCCCCCCCGTCCTCTCCTTCGCACGGCAGCTCTGCTCTCTGAAGGTCCACTGCCTGAACGAGAGGATTTTCCGCAAGAAGGAGCAGCAGGAAGAGCTGCGGGAGCAGGTGGTGAAGTTCCTACAGTGTGTGGAGGAACTGGAGCTCTACTGCGGCATGTGTGGAGAGTCCATCGGGGAGAAGAACCAGCAGCTCCAGGCCCTACCATGTTCCCATATCTTCCATCTCAAGTAAGCACTCTCCCCTGGTGCCCCCCCTTATACCCCAGCGATGCATGAAACATCGCTGGAAAGGCTTTAAATGCTGGAAAAAGTCAAACATTTTTTAACAAATTTAAAGACAATAGTATTGACTACAATCTTTAACAGTTGTTCGTAAGTTGTGCATAAGTTATAGTATATACCTCATGAACATATAAAAGTAAAATTCATAAATACCTACTGTTAGATTCTCAGTAAAATATAATACTGTACAAAATCTTCTAGACAGAGAGATTAAGAACAGTGCCCAGTGGGTGGCGCTGTTGCCTCAAACCTCCTGGGTTTGAATCCCCCCCCCCACTCTGTGTGAGTGTGGAGTCTGCATGTTTACCTTGTGTTACACAGGTGAATGAACACAAGTGGCTGAGGGGTTTGGCGACAGAGGAGTTTGGTTTAAAAATAACGAGGCGGTCAAACAAAATGTTATCATTGTTTTAAATAAACAGCCAGAACCTGCTTCATTCAGTTCTCTGGTATTCGCCTTGGTCTGGTTACTGGGACAACCGAACGAAAGGGTTCAGGACAGCTGCTTAGACTAAACACCATAAACGACAGGTGGAATTCCTCACAGAGGCATGTAACAGCCACCATCTGATTTGATTCCTCATTGGGAAAAAAACGAAATCCTGCTGGTCCTGTATTGTTCATTGTGAAGCACTTTGCAGTGGCTCATATTCAACATTTACCTCTATAAATAAGACCAAAGTGCAGAGTCACACAGATGCTGGACGTGCTTATATTTAGATAGTTTTGCTCTTTCCTTTCTTTTTGCTATTTCCCCAACTTTCTCAAGTTTTCTCTCAAAATAGAGGTAGCATGGAATTTGATGACAAACCAAGCAGACAACTTGGAAATAAATTTAAAAGGAAATAAGTGAATGACCAATTAAACAAGGGACAAGTGGATATGTCTTAATAAGCCACACTTTATTAATAAAGCTTTGAAAGACTTTCATGTATCCTTATATGAGTCGTAAAACAGAGCCCCACTCTTGCCTATAATATCACATTTAAACAAGCTAATGCTCTCTGCTGTGTCTGTTGATTACAAGCTGATTTTAATGCATCGCTCTCTCTAGATGAGATTTTAGAAGCAACCTTATCTCTGTCTTCTGGAAAATTACCTGGATCCCCACCAGAGTTCAACAAGACTTTATGGTCTTAATCCTGACAGGTGCCTCCAGTCAAATGGGACTAAGGGCTGTCCGAAATGCCGCAGATCTTCCATGAAGCCCGGTTTTGTGTGAGGAACCCAGCCGGCAAGTAGCTGTACAGCACACGGCACAGTAGAATCTCAGCAGTGCCTCCAGGGCATCGACTACCTTTCACAAACTCCTGTTCGGGCTCAATGGATGCAGTTGTCATACAGTGGCGGCAGAGAAGGAAGATGTTTCCGAGTTTTACAACTCAAGCCCCGATTAAAGCCCACTGGTAAGAGCTTCCCTGCTGGAGGCATAGTTAGGGACGGGAGGGGTGCAGCCAACATTCCCTTCTCTTTTATGGTTACTAAAAACCATTTTGGTCTCTATGTATTCCTTAAAGAAAAACAAACAAACAAAACAAAAGAAAAACAGAAAGTTCACGAATCACAATTGATACTTCCTGTTTCTTTTCTGGCAAGACAGAGACATGCCCCGGGCTGTCTAAAGAGCACAGGTGCCTGTTAAGATATAAGAGGAATTGGTCAGTTTGGATCTTATTCTTCACAAACATGTCCACATAACCAGCATTTTACCATGTTTGTGATTGGTAGGAAAACAAAGGGTAAATGTGGAAACTGCTTGAGTTGCCCATATATAATCACTGTGACTTAAAAATATCTCTGGTTCTATTTTTTTTACACATTCATTTACTTTTAATATCTGGTTAAATGAACTGAGCAATTCATTTTGGGCCAGTTGCAGTAAACACACTGCAGAACAATTGTTTAGGAAAATACTTCATAATGGAAAATAGAAAATAACTGGAATATTCTGAGATTTGATCATGCTCTCTGAAGGTTTATTAAGCATTTCAACAGTGTGAACTTCAACCATGTAAACTTTCTGATTCTTAAGCCTCTTCAGAGATGCACATTGTAGTTGACGCATTATTATTTTTTATTAATCAACTTGTGAAATAAGCTAAGGTCAACTATCAGTAAATTAATGTCCTGTAGTAAAAAAAAACAAATTACCATTTCTAGAATTAAACTACATTTAGTTTATTAGTTTATCTGGTTTATTTTTGATGGTGTTGCCACTTTCTGAGCTTTTTGCTTGAATATTTTTAAGGGTTTCAGTGGAAAGTCTTAAAAATCCCAAGAATCAACTGTTATTATATTTGGGGAAAAAAAATGCTGTAATGCAGCCCCTAAAATCCTGTTTGTCACATATATTATTACCAGCCCCCCCACTGCAAAAGATAAAGTGATGATAATGTGAGATTCTGTGACATTCTGATCATTTTAATATACAAAACCACTTTCCCATAAACTAAAAAGGAAATTGTACTACAAACAAAGTGAAGTGGTATAATTTGACTGCAACATGTTTTGTTGTGAATGCATTGGTAACTGGGAAATTAAAAATTTGGTAAAATAAAAAATTCCAAATGTATCTCACTTTTTTGTTCTCTTTTATTAAAGGGTTGATTTTAATTAAATGATTTCTCTATCATGCAATAAAGGCTTAAATTTATGAATAGTGCACACCGGATACATTGAGCTCAATTCAATTCAATTCAG
This sequence comes from Gnathonemus echidnorhynchus, assembly GCA_026776725.1. Lineage (NCBI taxonomy): Eukaryota > Metazoa > Chordata > Actinopteri > Osteoglossiformes > Mormyridae > Gnathonemus > Gnathonemus echidnorhynchus. The sequence continues at coordinate 15,336,245 of JAODJU010000007.1, read as the reverse complement.
TTTCAATTCAAGGTTCTTTATTTGTCACACACATAGTTATACAGGTACAACACGCAGTGAAATGTATCCTGAACCACTCATACTTTGTGCAAATAAATAAATAACGAAAAAAGCGCACAGTCTGTACGGAGCGGTCAGGAAGGCATCTGTCCACCATGCCATACCAGAAGTTCTCATAATGAATAGAGTCATTTTGAACCGGAGTTGTCATATTGGAACATAACTCTTGGTGAAAACTGGCATAATCCCACAGAGGAGAGTATAGCTTAATCAGACCGGGATCCTTTAACAGCTGCAGCACTTGCCTTTATGGACCTGTCAGGTTCCTGGGGGTTTGTGATACTCAGCAATGGGAACCACATTACACCTTCTTTCCAGGCTTAGCTTTCCTGTTGGCCGAGAGCGCAGATGATGTTACACCATCATAAATCTGAGAAGCATATATTGGGCATCTCAGTCTATTTCCTGTAAAAAGAAAAAAAATGTTTATCCATCAAATGGTTATTGTTTACCAAGTGCCCAAGACGGCTTAGCTATGGAATGTCCTGGACTGGACACCAAATCCATTGCAAAGTAACCATACAAGGAACCAAATAAATGGACAGAAGAATGAACAAACAGTGTGTCTGTATGCGTGGGACACACACAAATGCTTTGCTCAAAACACACACACACACATACATACAGGTATTTATATATTTAGTTCTCTTTAAATAATATAATTCCCCCAAAACTGTTTAACAAATTTTAATACCATAGACATTGACATGACATTTAATGGTGTATAGTGTTAAAATTGGATGTGAGGAGAGAGAACTATAGGAAAAATATGGATTAACAGTGGGATAAGTATGTCTGGAGAATTTTTGAATAACACCAGATTCACCCTATTTTAAAAATCATGGGTATTTTTATGACATAAGGACTTTATTAGAACTTTAAATATCTTTTACAACTGAGCAAAAGAAGTTAAACATGTGAAAGTCCTAAACATACACTTACCAAACATCTTGATTCGAATCAAAGACTTTTTATCCAGAGCATACCAATGCACATGTGGGACGGGAATTCAGCAAGGTAACAAAAAAAAAGATCACATTGTGGCAATGAAAGTACAATTTTTATATATTTTATGCATAAAATGATTTTGGCGGGTGATTAAAAGCATGTGTATTGCCATCTTGTGGTTCAAGATAGGAATTACAAGTTTGAGAATTCATTCAAAGTACAGTACTGCACTGCATCTTCTCTGAAACGTCATATGCATCACTTAAGCTTTGAATATGTGATATGCAATTGTCAAACACTGGAGCAATCTAAATGAAGCCTAACCTTATCCTGCACAATAGGATACCGATGGAATCCGTACACCAAAGACAATGCACAAGTTATGAAACATTGACCTATCCCTGAAATCCAACCTCTATTTTGTACTGGGATATAGTCGTTTTAAAATGTACAATACAGTAAGGCTGCGTGTGGTTCTGCATGTTAGGATGATGGGAAGGTCACTGGCTTAAATCCCACCGCTAGCAGAGTGATTTCACCGTTGGGCCCTTGACCCAAAGTTGCTCCAGAGACACTGTCTGACCCTGCCTTCTGCAAAAAAAAAAGTAAATGTATTTAAAGCAACAGTTATTTATTAATTTCATGTAATTTTTTTCCCTTCATGACTTGTGTTGTGGAAAGGCATTGCGCATATTATGCGCTCCGGCGGCAATATTAATCTCTTAGCTCTTGGTAAGAGAGACACCGTCCACTATCGATGCTACGGTTCTCCGGCGTCCGTACGGAGGACAAGCCGGCGGCAGGAGCGCCGCAAACAGCGTGAGGAAATCCCTCCACTTCCGCACTGTCAGAAGCTGGCAGATGTATAGGTGCAGTGTTCAGGTGCTGGGGGACGCCAGTGCAGACGAACCACCCAGGAACAATAACAGCGTCCTACTGCTCAAAAGATATTTTATTTCTACAAAAGGCAAAGCTGTGGATGTATACACAGTAAACAAACTACGTTCATCTCCAAATAGGAAGATCTCTGGAGAATTTCGCATTTTTTCCCAAGATTGGAGATCCATAAGGAACTTAAAGAATCGAGGTAAAGTAACGGGAGTGATTTTCATTAATCGTTTTTATGCACCCCGTGACCCTAACCAGTATACTAGGTTATAATTGATCTATTTCAATGCCCGTTCGTCAATGCAATGTCAATTTATCATTTTAAGGTAAAGTGTCTCGCTCGATCGGTACCAGCACAGCTTCACGCACCCAGCTGTGTAAGGGCGGAATTCCAGAAACATCCCGCACGGGTGAGTGATGCGATGGGCTGACATGAGATTGACATGCGAGTGATGCGATTGTACTTTGCACAAATTGTTGAATATGTAGCTTATAGCGAGACAGTATTTTATAGTCAAACAATATGTACGATACAGCTAAACGTTACGTGAATAGTAGTTTTGCTTTAAGATTACAAACTGCGCTAGTTTAGAAATGATTGCCAAGTTTTTTTTCTGCATAAATTGCCCATATTTTATACCTCCGGAAATCGGATGACGAGATGAGTAAATCAGATGAACTGGCATCAGGTCCCGGAGTTCCCATCATCTATGGTTCCCATGGCTTGCGCCCTACTATTCTTGGGATAAGTTTCCGTTTCTCCGTGACCCCGCACTGGATCACACTGCAAAAACGCAAATCGGAGGCTTGAAAGCGATTGAGCTGGCTGACGTGTATTTGTGGATCTAAACACATCCATGAACTCAGTGCATGGATTTAACTAAACAGTGTGTTGCATGTTAGGTATGATCACCAATAGGCCGATTTGGCTTTATATGAAGCGTAACTTAATTAAATATGAAATATGACTTTTGAATGAGATGCACGGCTGCGTTTCTAGCCGGACCCTTTTCAGCGCTGCACACAAACTCTGCCTGGGCTTCGTGCTGCTGGCCGTTCGCCTCCCATCCTCCGCTGCTTTCTCTCTGCATACTAAAGATAATCCTCCGGGGGAGCTCTCAGACGGAAGCCATTAAGTCTGGAAACACTGGTAAACAGCATAAAAGTTATTTTAATTAACCGGGACGGCAGAGTAGCCTGCGAGCCGAGCGTGCTAGCTAACAGATTAACACACCTTTTGTGTGTCATCGGCGTTTTCACACAGGGTTTGATGCTCGGTTTCGGTCACTCTCTTGTCATTTAGCTAAATAATTTCATTTTTAAGCATCAAGCATCATTTGGATTTTGCCGTCCGACTTGGGCGAAACCATTAGCTGGTTAGTTCTGTATCAGTTAGTTTCCAGCAGTTGCGATCATGTTGTGTTTGTGATGTTTTTGTGCTTCTGATAACGTCGCTGATTTAGTACAGAAATTGCGCTGTGCGATATTAGGAGCTCTTGCTTTAGCTGGTTATGGGCTGTTAGCTTCCCAGCTGCGCTCCGCCTGGTGCCTCCTGTCTGCATGTGTCATTAACCCCCTGTTTTCCCGGCTCCTCCGCTACTTTGAGCTCTTTGCCCTCCCAAACCGGCTCATGTTGGGTGTCTAATAAGTGTGCAGGCAGTGAATCACGGTGGAAATGGCGTCCTGTCGTGGGTGTTACCCCGTCCTCAAAACCCTGCGTGGATAAGCAATTATTGAACACCCGAGTCTCTAAATATATAAATATTCAATAACTCAATCGCATACTCTGTTATTGCGTGTTTTATAAAGTCAGTGTAACTGAAATATAGTATTGAAATATTAATCTTAGACTCCTTAAATGCAGGCTCAAAAACATCCAACAATGACGTGTCGGCTTATGATATTTGATATGCAGTCAAATGAATGGAATAATGGCATTAACATTATGATAGAAAAAAATATTTAAGGAAACATGTTAATTTTTAAAAGTATTTTACAGCTCTTGGTTGGTTTTTATGGCATTAGCTCTTTTTTTTTTTATCACAGTTTGTAAGATGTGGTGTAATGTAATTGTGATATGTTGTATCAATACTTAGCAGGTCATATGGAATCCAGTGAAGATGAAGGTCCACTTAGCGTTGGAGGCTCCTCTGGTGAGGAGAATTACTTCCTGGGCTACACATTCACTGACCGGTCACACTCCAGCCGCGTGGTGAAGAGCATCATGGATCTCTGCTTGGAAGATGGCCTCTTTGCCGACGTCACCGTCATGGTGGACGGCCGGGAGTTCCACCTGCACCGTCTAGTGCTGTCGGCCCAGAGCCTCTTCTTCCGCTCAATGTTCACGTCGAACCTGAAGGAGGCACAGAACCGCAGCATCGAGCTGAAGGGGGTCAGTGCCCCCGTCTTTCAGCTTCTCGTCGACTACATCTACCACGGCACCATCAAACTGCGGGTGGAGGATCTCCAGGACACCTACGAGATGGCCGACATGTACCAGCTGACGGCACTTTTTGAGGAGTGCTCCCGTTTCCTGTCACGCACCACGGAGGTCAAGAATTGTCTGCAGGTGATTCGTTGAGATTTTCACTAGTGGAGCCGTCTGCCTCTTTGAGTGCCCTGGTTTCTTGTAGTATTTCCCGATGACCAGCGATGTCCTGAGTCAATATCGAAGAGCTGACTGGGGGCCGACGCAGGCATTTTTTAATTAATCGGTATCAGAACCGCAGCCTGATTCAAAGCCCAAGCTATTTAAATTCCCACCTCCACCTAATTCATGTCAGTTGCACAAATTGTAAGATTCTGTCACACATAGCAGTAAGCCTGAAGCACGTGGCTTGAAACTGCGATCGTCAGCCGTGTGGAAATTCTTTAAGTTGGAAACTCAAAGTAGCCCAACAGCTACCTGCAGTGTTTGCAAAGCCATCCTTTCGAGTGGAGATAGCAACAGAGCATCATCTAATACAACAAATCTAATTAGGCACTTGTAGAAGAATTCTGTGAAATTGCTAGGCTTAGTCAGACAAAGAATGCACCAACTCGTACTGTATGTTTATGCATATTTAAATGTTAATTTAAGGATCAGATCTGGACGTGGAACTGGCAGATATAAATATTGAAGGGATCGAATTGGGGTACCACAAAAGTGGATCCGGACAGACATTAAATCTTCATCTAATCATTTAAACATAAGAAACAATGGGTTTTGGGTTAGAACAGTCTGATTGGCCTGAGAATGCCATACTAGCTTTTATATTCGGTCAGTTTTCTTCCTGCAGGTGATGTGGTTGGCTGATAGGCACAGCGACCTGGAGCTCTACACAGCTGCTAAGCACTGTGCCAAGATCCACCTGGTTCAGCTCCACCAAACAGAGGAGTTTCTCAACCTGCCCCTGCGTCTCCTCATGGACATCATCAAAGGTCAGTCTTGCGCTCCGACCATCTTTGCCAATATGGCTGCTCACATTATGGCTGCAAGACAGCTTAACTTCCAATATAAAAAATTTTGTAGACATTACTGGGGGTTTTTATAATCAAGCTTTCTCATTTCAACTAATATTTTGAGCTGCAAAGATTGTCTTGTCTGTCATTAATGTGAGGGCGTACAGAAGCTTCGTGGTTTAGCAGTGAAAGGAATTATCCTGCCCATGTTAAGGTGCTACTTCTCTACTTTAATGCCGTAGATGGGGTCCCAACTTCCCAGAATCCTACTGGAGCTATTGATTCCTGGATAAACCATAACAGGGTGGAAAGACAGGAGTTCTCCAACATGTTGCTGGACAGCTTGAAGGTATGCTCTTCTGAAAGAAAAAAAAAACAGAAGCGGTCTAGTTCCACCTTATTGTGATTTGATCACAAGTGAGTAGCATCACACACACAATTGTCTTGCTGTAGCCTTGGAAACGTTACACGTTGGTGACGTGGTATTTGGAAGTGGTACGTGCATCTTCCTCTTGTTGAAAATGTACTACTTAATGTGAATTTGGGAATTATGAAAGGGGACAGTAGGACTGTCAGTGTTTTGATTAAGCTTTCAATCTGCATGTTTTCGGTAACTTTGGTTCTGCGGATAGATGTTTTGTGCCTTTGATACCAGCATTTTACTCTATTTCTATTGGTGTCCAGCCTTATACTGTATAAATCTGTGATGGCTTCCCATAGAGAATATGAAGTACCATAGTGGCCCCTGACAGCTTTAAGTACAGCTCTGTCATAAAATGTAAATCTCCACAATAACCCGCTTCTCTGCTTAACGCGTACCCCTCAGTCGTCAGAGGTCCTTTTGTTCAGAACATCCCCGTTGCTAATCCTGTAGTGAAGAGACTGGCATCGCCCCTGCTTCTTGACAGGTGATTGGGCGTATGTTCTTAGTGTGCTTTTAGTTAGGGAAATCCCCTGCTAAGCACTGAATCACTGCCTTTTGCCTTCTGCTATTTTGTGGGCCCAGACTCATGAAGCACTGAGCGTTTCTCCTTGCTGCTGTTAGGGTGGCCGTATACTTCAGACGAAATTTGCGAAATTGATGTCTTTTTACCAATATGACAGTGTGGGAGACTTAAACACTGCGGTGATCATCGTTTCGGCGCCCTGCCTATGCAGGGTCCCCGAGGCCAACTTTTTCATTTGTTCTGTTCCCACCCCCTGTCCATGATTGGCTGCAGTGTTGGTAAGCAGGACAAATTATGCATCTCCCAGCATGCTTTACGCCGCACCAAAATTTAAAAAGTGCAAATTAATGTGTATTTTGGTTAATAGTAAATGTCATAACTGTGTAATGTTTGCCGTGTAATGCACGTGTTTGTTAGCATGTGACATAATGTATATTTTTGGCTTCCCTGTCTCTACGGCTTCTAGTATTAAAGCAGTAGTGGTTGTAAATAAAGAGCAACTTCCATTTTAAAAGAGCTGTCATCATCTTTATTAAAATTACTCACGCACTCACCACAATACTATTATCTGCTGCATCGAAAACGTTCTGCAGGATTGTGGCATGACATAGAGCAAACAAGGTGGCAGCATTGCATTAAATACGAGACAGATTGCTCTCACAGACGTTCTAGGTTTCGTTCTGTCCGGACATTGTTTGAAGTATATGGCCACCTTCAAGGTGCTTTTGCATGAAATGACCTAAATCATGAGGAAGGCAAAACACCTACATGATTTAAGTGTGTATGACATAATTGTTTACATTTTTGTAGCTGAATTTGGTATGTTTCATCTCAAAACTAAAACTTTCCAGGGTTTTTTTTTTGCCCGGTAATTTGTTCAGGTTAGTCCCCTTTCTCATAAACTGTTTGCTTCATAGCTTTCGATTCAGTGCATGAGAATAATGGAAGATCATGTGATCATTGCTGTTTCACAGAGAACTTGGATTTGGTTTTTGTGTGTTGGATAATACTGTGGAAAAAATGACCTGAAACAGCAGGCAGCTTGCTGACACCCGTAAGCATTGCTTGGAAGCTCAGTACTGTGCTTCTGGATCACTAGAATTATGAGTCCTTCAGTTCAATCTGCCCAAATCCATTAAATCATTAAATCAGGACATTTCATTATGCAAGCTTCTGGAATATATAAAAACAAAATGTCAACTTGATGTTTACTTAGGGCTTGGGATCCTGTGGGATGTCAGCCTTAAAACGTTTCCAGAATGTTCTGTACCTATTTATCCTGCCCCTTCCCCCCAGGAGATTGGCGAGAACGTGCACATCTACCTGATCGGCAAAGAAGAAACGCGCACGCACTCGCTGGCCGTGTCCCTGCACTGTGACGAAGATGACGCCATCAGCGTCAGCGGCCAGAACAGTCTGTGCCACCAGATCACGGCCGCCTGCAAGCACGGGGGTGACCTCTATGTGGTGGGAGGGTCCATCCCCCGTCGCATGTGGAAGTGCAACATGCACACCATGGACTGGGAGCGCTGTGCCCCGCTACCCCGCGACCGTCTGCAGCACACGCTGGTGTCGGTGCCCAGCGAGGACGCCATCTACTCTTTGGGTGGCAAGACCCTGCAGGACACGCTTTCCAATGCTGTCATTTACTACACGGTGCGGGACAACATGTGGACCGAGACAAGTCAGCTGGACACGGCCGTGTCGGGGGCAGCTGGGGTCAACCTGGGTGGCACTATCTACTTGCTCGGGGGCGAGGAGAACGACATGGACTTCTTCACCAAGCCCTCGCGGCTCATCCAGTGCTTTGACACGGTGGCACAGAAGTGCCACATCAAGCCGTACGTGCTGCCGTTCGCCGGTTGCATGCACGCCACCGCTCACAAGGACCTGATCTTCGTGGTGGCCGAGGGCGACTCCCTGGTCTGCTACAACCCGCTGCTGGAGAGCTTCACGCGTCTGCGCTTCCCCGACGCGTGGAGCTGTGTGCCGTCGCTCTGGAAGGTGGCCAGCTGCAACGGCTGCATTTACGTCTTCCGGGACAAGTGCAAGAAGGGCGACGCCAACACGCTGAAGCTGAACCCAGCCACCTCCGTGGTGTCCGTCATCAAGGGGATCAAGATCTTGCTCACGAACTGGCAGTTTGTCTTGGCTTAATGCCTCTATATTTCCTGTTTTTTTCCCCTCTTTTTTCTGTCTTTTTTGCCAGCTTGGTATTTGCTCTCCAGACATTGCGGGGGTCTCTGTGCTGGGCTTTCCACCCACCCAAATTAGCCAATCTCAGCAGATGGCACATTTCTCATGTATATAAGTGGCTTTTTGCTCCGTTTGGTCTTTTTGCAGCATGAGTCATAGTAGTTCATTTTATCAGAATATTCATTTATTATCTATCTGTTCAGTTTATTTTCCACCTCAGCTTATGTCCAGAGAAATGTGTTTTGTCAATGTGAGGGCTTCTTCACCATCCCGAAAAAAGCAGAATGAATTATATTACCATCCCTCTCAGATGGAAAAGGTTGCTTCTGGTGTTAGATAATCAAGGACACATTCCCCGAAAGGCAGCATGCCATCCACACATAGCCGCTAACCACAAATTAAAGGCCTCAGATCAGACTCAGGGGTCCAATGTGCAGAATCATGTTTCCAACATGTTTTTAATTAATTTTTATTTTTTTGCTTAGTTAAAAATACATCCACTCTCATCGTTATGGGAAACAGTTCTGTTGCTGATATGCCTCATGTTTTCAAACGTTCATGTGTGTATTACATATCTCTGATATTTTTCATTTGTATCACCCAGTATTTTTCAAAACCATCCGTTATTGCACCTAATTGGCACAGTTTATGCATAAAGTACTTTAGGGGAGTATGTTTTGTGGAGTTTTGTCATTTGAAAAACTGCAAGGCATAGAAACGTAATCTTGTAGGACATAGCATATACTGTTACATATGCTTAGGTTAATTTAATTCTTTAATGGTTACCAACTGACTACATAAGTTTTAAGACACAAAATGTTTGCTGTACTGGACTAAAATCATAATGCTAAGACAGGTATCCCACGAAAGTGGAGCATTCCTGTGAAACCTTTCGTAAGCTGAAATGGTGTAAAGAGAAGAAGCAGTTACCATTACAGTGGTACCTCAGTTCTCAAACTCATTAGAACTCAAATTTCTTAAAAGTCGAACCAACCAGTTCGAAAAAAAATT
>JAODJU010000007.1:15297904-15326654 GCA_026776725.1 Gnathonemus echidnorhynchus | reverse complement strand
GGACTGGGGAAACAAACTGAAACGCGGACTAAATACAGAGGACTAATGACAACAACCAGAAACAGCCGATCACACGGAGATTCCACACGGGGTTAACGAGGGGGTGTGGCACACGGAAGGAGCAGACGATCCGGGCAGGACACATTGTTTTTTTTTACTTTACACATTGTTTGGATACATTTATTTTCTTTACAAATGACTGTTTTGATAAATGTGCTTAGATGCGTTTAGTACAGTATATGCTCTTCTTGTTTTATCCAGTTCATTTTGTGTTTAAATACTAAAAAAAAAACATTATTTAGGTGTGTTTTTTGGGGGCCGCGAACCAATTAATTGGTTTTCTATTATTTCTTATGGGGAGAATTCGATCAGAACTCGAACTTTTTAGGATTCGATCCGGAGTTCTGAACGGATTAAGTTCCAGTTCTGAGGTACCACTGTAATTTATATAGCAAAATTTTTAAAGAATTTACAGACCCAAAAAATAACCTATCAAATCATACCAAATAACATTAACATATAGTAAAAGCAGGAATGGTAACAGTAAAACCTACATGGTATCACCTACTACACACTTAGGCTATATGGTATAGCCTAAATAATGATTTTAAATGTCCAGTATAGTAAATATATAAATGAGCAACATAGTTGTATCATTATCAAGTAATATGTATTGTACATAATTGTATTTGTTATACTTTTATATGACTGGCAGCACAGTAGGTTTGTTTACACCAGCATCACCACAAACATGAATACTGTGTTGTGCTACGATGTCGCTAGGCGAAAGGAATTTCTCAGCTCCATTATAATCTTATGGGACTACCGTTTATGTGTGGTCCGTCATCGACCGAAACGTTCTTATGCTGCACGGGCCTGTGAATCAGTAATCGGCTCACTGATTGGCTCGCTTTTGAGTTTCTTTCAGCTGTAGGGAAAACAGGTGTAGGGTCTTTCGACAAAGAGACACAGCGTAAAGCAAACATACGTGAAGCGCGGATACCTGTATAAGTACATTAAAGGATTTTAAAACTCAGAATGTTTCAAGGTAACACTCAAGTATCCCTGAAAGGACGTCCGTTGGCTCAGGTGTGGCAAACGCTGAGTTTCTAATTGACATGTTTCCGTGTAAAAGTGATGCACACAGCAAATTTGAGGGTTTGTAACTCATTGTGACTTGTGGTATTGTGGTTTTGTTTGAATTGCCAGATATTGTTGTCAAGGTTGTACCATTTGATAGGCAGGGAACCATCTTTCCATTACCAGACCAGAGACATGATGGGAATAGTAGAAAGTGTTATGTGGGGTTTATGAACGTCCATTCCTACGAATCCCAAAATCATGCTGATCTACCTTCCATACCAGATTCTCACTAACAAAGCCATGTTTTTCTGTTTGATGTTGTAAATTATGAGCCCATGGGTTGAAGAAAGGTGGCAAAATATCTACAATGTCAGTAAATATTCCGTTTCATGAAACACGATGTACGAAAAACATTGAGTAAAGGCGACCTCATTATCACTTCCATGCATTGTACTCGTGCTTTAGTCAACAGAACACAGGATTCTTGTTCTTACCACTGATACGTTTACATCAAGTAGCCTGCTGTTCTCCTCATTCTGGCTATTTGCTACAGCAGGTCTTATTCCCATGTCTAATCCACTTGCTCACTATGGATGGTGCTTGATTTGATAATGCAGTGGTGCCTGTGGGTCAAGAACACAATCCGTTCCAGGAAAGTGGTCGTGAACCAATTTGTATGCGAACCAAAGCAATTTTTCCCATAAGAAAGCATTGAAATTCGATTAATTCGTTCACAAGTCTGTCAAATAATGTCTGTTAATTAATGTTTTGGTTTTTATAGTAAAAACTTAAAAGAAAAACACAGTATAGTGTGGCGACGGGCGGACCGAGGCATCGTGGGAGCAGAGAGAGAGACATGGAGACTTGGGTTCGGCACTCGTTGGGTGCCTGTTGTGTTCCTTCTATTTACAGTCGCACGCGGGCCATGCTGGGACATGCCCCCCACCGGTGCTACACTAGTATAAAAAAGGAATCTGGTCAAAGAATCTGTTCTTCATCCAAATTTTGTACGCGAACCAATCCATTTTTGTCACAAAATTTTTGGTCGTGAACAAAGTTGTTTGTAGACCACAGCGTTCGTGAACCGCAGGCACCACTGTATTACTTTGACAAAATCCACATTTAACCGGTGCCATAGTTTTAGGTAATCTTTCAGTGCATTGTGTGCTGTATAGTGTATTTTTATAAGAAAAAGAAACAGTAGCAACTCCTTGATAGTTTGAGCTACTTTATATCGGAGGCAGTATCAGATGAAATACTGGGTGGGCTGGAAGTAAGTATAGTTTTTATTTTACAAAGTATAGTTTTTATTTCACCACCTTTTTTGCACTTACTCCTGCTAATCGGACTGCTTCTTTAACCATCCCTTTTTATTCGGTTTTTTTTTTGTGTGCCCAACCAACCTCACTCCCCTTTATTCCCCCCTCCTTTTATGGAGGGTCGGTGGACATTTGGTGTCAGAAGTGGGATGTGACGCCTCAGTAGAGACTGGAGGCCAAGAAGCGACCAAGGTATTACACCACCAGGAGTGTGCAGAAGGCCATGCAGAGTGAGCAGGCCAGCGTTCTATATCTGGATCCAGGGGTCCCTCAAGGTGGCCGTGGTTCCCAAGTTAAAGAAGGTTTTAGAGAGGAAGATCCACACAGTGGATGATTTGAAAGGGGTTTATCTCACAAGCATTTGTGGACATTGATGCTAACGGGGGCAATGTTGATGGAGGACATTTTGAACACCTAAGAGACTAAACATGATCCAATGGGTACTGTAAAATAAAAACTGTACATCTACTTTTGGCCCGCCCTGTATATTCAAAATAAGAAACTTTAAGCATATATGCATAGACATTTACAAACCTTAGTGTGCAGTGTACTTTAAAGTGTGATATAGAGACGAGGAATCAGGGTGACATTGTGCAGTATTTTAAAGAATAAATTATACTAACTAACTTAAATGATCTGAAAGTACGGTAAATAACCAAACTAATTCAGTCTCCCCCCCACAACTAAACTTAAACATAGAAAAAGCCACATATATAATTTTTAAAATGACCTATACTCTTAAGGGGAAGCAGTTGTCTACATATGCAATTTGGAGTGATGCTTCCCACCAATATTGGTTTGTTTAGTTGTATTTAGCAACATGCTGCAGGCAGATGTGAGTATTATTTGGTGCTGAATGTGAGCGTGGCATGTTGAGGAAAATATTCTAGGCCTTTAGCTTTTGTATTTACACCAGGACTGTAAAACTCCACATCTCCTAAGAAAACAGTGATACTGTGCATTACTTTAGCAGCACTGTTTGAAAGGAGTTGCTACACCCAAGGATTGGCTGGTGATGTATTGTTGGGTGTATGTAGTGATTCTCGATTTAAAATATACAGAGAGTCAGAGGAGGTAACACCAAGACCGGGCTAATGATTACATGAGTGCTGTTTTTTCTCATTCCTCTTACTTTATTTCAGGCATTTTTACTCTAGACCTTTTTTTTTTACCCACAATCCAGCAGTGCTAACACAGCAGAATTATTGAACAAGCCCCAAGTTTTTTTTCCCCTGTCATTTATTTTAATCACTCTGTAAATGAATTGGTTTTCAAAAAAAAAAAAAAAGTCAGCTGGAGAGACACACCCAGTACCACATACATGTTATCTGTAAAGCAGGTGGCCTGAGACGCGCTCACGCATTCGGCCTTAAAATCATTCTCACATAGCTTAGTTTCACTTTGACTGATCAGCTCTCTTAGCCCACTGGCAACAGAATTACTGGAAAGAAAAAAAAACAAACTACAAATTCTTCATCCAAAATCTACCTATACTTCTAATAAGCATGTAAACAAACCTTCAGCCCGGTTCTGCTTGAAATGAATCATATCACCGCTGTTAAACACGAGGTGAAGCAAGCGATTAAAAATAAAGCGCACGCATATCTAATGTTATGCAATCAAAAGATAAGCCAGCAAAAGAATCTTTTTCAAATCGTAGTTTTATATAAGTGTTCTGTTGACTAAGCTAGTGTCCTGGTCATAGCAGAATATCAAGTCAATATCACGCCTGACTGCTAGTTTAGAATTTCCCTGTCACATCCATCGGGTGTCCCATGCGTGTACACAAGCCAATGTCACTATCCACAGTTATGGCATCACCCGAAAGGCTTAAATCCTTTGGAAGACTTATACCACCCTTGCTGATATTTTTTCTACTTTGAATAAAGAAGAAATTACCGTTCAGCCAGAATTTTGCATCTACTTTGCATTAAAGGATATTCCAACCACCAGCTGATGTATCTCAGCCTCACAGCTGGCTAGACAGAGTCACATGACCTCAACATTTTAAGCTGTAGGAGTCTTGTCAGGACCCGAGGACCTGGACATAGTTAGCAGGGTAAAGGCCGACTTGTCCATTTTGTAGCTGCCCTTTACACCAGCCCTGCTCGTCCTCCTCCCCCAGCTTCAGAAGCTCATCTCCTGAGGGGTGCAAAGAATATTGTGAGACCTTAGGTATGAATCCATGATATCCTTGGGGTATCCAATCTAAACATTGTAACAGAACATGAAACTCACAATTTTGAAACGAATAAACTACGGTATCTCCATTACTTACCTCCTTTTTCGTGATAAAAATCATACATAAACATACTACACCAAAATTAAAACAGTTGGCCTCTGGATTAATAACAGAAATCCACTGAGACAAAGAAAAAGAATTTTAAAATGTTATACTTCGCGCTACATTTAAAATGGATTAAAGCATTCACACTTAATCACTGATCCTGGATTAAGATAAATAGAATAGAAACCAAGTACTTCACAGCAAGCGAGAGATATTCTTGAACCACTTAACAAGCATAAAACACATTATACACAGTCATGTCATTCATATCAAAGCATGACATAGTGAATAGTCATTCGTATGTTGTGACAGGGTATGCCAGCTGCTATAAGGTTCATGCCCTGTTATAACATACTGGCAGGTCAATGTTATGAGCAATTATGTAAGTAAAGGGTTACTAAAGAACACAATGGAATTTATTTGGATGCAAAATTTCATCCCAAAATATTGCAAAATTAGTAGTTCTCTTCTAATAACTATATAAATGCATGCAGACGGGCATTTCTGCATTTATAATCAATGAACCTTGATTTTGCTTCTGGTCGCCAGCACGTCGTCTGCAGTCGAAATACACCAGGTGAACAGGTGGCCGTCATGCGTGTTGTGTCTGGGTGCCATTAATCAGCATTAGTAGGCATTAATACCTGCATTAAAGCTCAGCTCATCAGCCTCCTGCCCCATGTAATCGTACAATGCTTTGACTTGCACTCCTGCTACCTTCTCATCCTCATCCTTCACCCCGTTTGCCGCGACGCACTTCTGGGGGCTCTCCTCATCAGACCAGTCAGAGGAGTAGTCTTTGCCAGCCCTGATTAAACAGAAAAGGTAGGAGTGACGTGATAGACCACTGTCATAATTCATCCCCCTCTGATCAACAGGCCAGCTTACTGGAGGCCCAACGGTAGAGATCACCTATCAGAATGTTCCCCCAAGAAACCTGAGTGTGGAATGACCACGTGTTTACAGAATGAGGGTGTGGTGTGCAGTTACCTGGTGCTCTGCGGGGGGGTGTGGGGCGTCTCCTCCTCTGCTGAAACCACATTGGTCAGGGTGACTGTGTCTGCAGCTTGGCTGTTCCTCTCCTTTCTGCTGATTGCCTGGCTGGTCTCCGGTGACCATTCCTGGGGGGGGGTACATCCAGTTAAATCACACAGGCCTATGACTTGACGTTATCTTCTTCATGAGCTGGGACTGTTCGACAATGTTAAACCAGTAAACAGTAGATGGTGCAACTGTACCCCGAATATATAATCAAAAATTATCCTGAAGAGTTTGTTGCATTATGATTTTAACTGTCTAAAATGAGCCATATAAATGATTCACTAAAAACTTGCTACGGTGCTCTCAAAATAACCGGGATATTGTAAGTAATATTTGACACAAATATAGACATGAACACTACAGCACTGTGACTACAGAGATGGCCAAAGAAAGCTGAATGACAAACAGGCAGTGGCATGCGGACGGCCTTCCTTGGCTGCTTGTGGTCTACAGGCAGTCTTAGCCCACAGGCCGGTTTCTGGTTCCACTTTGGGAGGCTGACTCTGGGCGATGCTTGGATTCCGAAAGCCAGCCGCCAGCAGTGAAAATAAGGTGGTCTTCAGTTACACAGACAAGGCCAACTGTATACAGTCCAATAAGGAAAACCTCCAAATTTGTTGATAATTCTATAGAATTTAAATTTTCTGTACATAAAAATGTTCTGTATATAATAAAAATATATATTTACATACATTAATACGGTACACAACACATGTAATAATAACTGATTGAAAAGTGTACTGCAATTCTGCTTAACCTTTCTCCGTACGTTACACACAGCCTTATTTATGCACAGAGAAAGTTACACGCTATTCACCTCGAACTGCGGCCAGTTCATGCTCATTCCCGGTCCGTGTGTATTCCTCCACCATCTCAGGTCCTCCGTGTCATTGGCTGCGACTATTGCCTGGCCCAGGTCTCGGTGAAGGGACCGGAAGCTAGGAGAGGTGCCCATTCCAGGATCACATGTTCCCTGTTCTTGTGCTTGTGCATTTCAGGTCAGCTTCAGTACAGTCACTTTAAACACACACAGCTAAGGACAGGATGCTCTTTTTCAAGCGGGTAGGCTGAACCCCCAGTTAGTGTATTTGCCTTTTCTAAGGTGCATTTGCCAGAAAATTCAGGTAGGGTTTTAACGATAATTATGGCTATAGAGGTATTTTTCGCTACAGATATGTGACCATACTCAGTAAGAGAGGATTTTGTTCGATGTTGATGAAGATAAAATTAGGATAGATGCTAGATAAAATACAAGATGCTTGATAATATCTGGGATGATGGAATGTGCACTACAGGCAATATGTAGCCGACATATAAAGATTTTTAAAGGAGCTCCTGTAAAATCCAAGATGTGCGTTAAGGCTTTAGAAAATGTTAGTAAGGTCTTACCCAGTATGAGTGACATGTACAATATTATCTAACTTAACCAAAAAATGACAGAAGTACAGATCCAGCTGGAGTACAGGGTCACATCGGCGTGTAGGATATATACACACTGTCACGCCCAGCTCTGTCCGATCCTCGTGTGTGCCACGCCCCCCTCATTACCTCGTGTTAATCCCTGATTGTTATCACCTGTTTCCTGTTCCTTTTGATTTGTCCTGTGTATTTAGTCCGCGTCTGAATGAGTCTTGTGAGATCGGTCATTGATGTTGTTTACTGTGTTGGTCCTGTCTGCCCCGATTAAACCCCGTTTGCCTGTATTTTCGGCTTGACTTGCCTGCTTACCCGCTCGCCTGCACGTCGGATATGACACACACATACGTTTTTATCATTTTCCCCACAAAGGAGTCAGAGTCCTGTACCTATCAACGCTGGAGAGGTCCAGGTGCTTGTGGATGTCCAGCAGGACCTCCTTAAAGAAGCACAGCCTCTTCTGCTCAGCCTCCTGTGTGCTTTCAAACACCTGCTCCATGTCCTCCATGTAGCGGGGGTTGTAGCGGTTCAGCTCGTCCAGGGCCTTCTCGTAGCGGTCTTTGGCCTGTGGAGCACAGCCACCTGGTCTAACACTGAACACTGCAGGAAGTTCACTGAGGTTCTCAGCTAGGCTGAGAAGCTGCTTCATTATTCTGTCACAGCATTATCTATGAATTATCGCACTTAATTATGCATTACTTATTAGGTGTGTATTAGTGGTTAGCTGTAAATAATGACAGGAATTCAAACATGACTGAATTGGTACATTTATATTGGATAAACATTTAATTTATATCATCAATTTTTGTTCAGAATAAAAGAAAATGTTTGCAGAATAAAAATACGACTGGCTTGTAATGCAGCAGGATTACTGGGCGAGCGTCTTTATAACTAAAATGTTTTCAGTAACGTGTCTTCAATTTTTAAATGCCAAAACCCCCTTAGGGAGACTTGCCGTTTATTTTATTTGACATTGGTATAGTATTTCTGGTAGGGCCTCCAGGACACAGCTGGGAATCAAGCCTAAAATCCCAAACATGGCGTCCACACTGGTAACATGAGCCGCCTCACTGGCAGGATACGAACCGCAACTGGTGGCAGAGATGTAGAAGCCAGATATATTGGGCCCGACTTCCACATGCAGTCACAGCAACAAGCAAACTACTTGGGACTTCATTTTCACGGGGCTTAAATGAGCTCCTAATGGACCTTGAAAAGCTGAAATGAGGGTGATACGTAGTGGAGTGTGACTGCACACGTCTCCTTATCTCATTAGAATTATTTGCAGGAATGCCAGTGCTCAAAGATAACAAGGCTGATAAGTGAACCAGGTAAAAGATTAAAAATTGTTGACTGAGCACCACCCAGCAGTGTGCATGAATATTCAGTACAAAATTATTTTTAAAATAGCGAGATAGAAAGTTAAAGGGTTTTATTTTATTTATTTATTTTAACTAAAATATATGCCGTATTGGTTCATGAGTCACTGTTAGAAACTGAAGGGGTTTGAGGATTATGCTTTTAAAGCTTGTGGAGAGTGATTTTTTTTATTTATTTCAGACTTGAAGGATTTACATTATCTTCTTAAGCTGAAATCACTGCTCCACATCTTGGAGCTGTTGCTCTCCACTCACTTTCTCAGCTTCCTGACTGCATTTCTCCACCCGGTCCTGCAGCTTGCGGACTTCCTCTTGAGACTTGGAGGGGTCGGCCTTGGCGTGGGTCTCCCGAGTCACAGCGGTACGTTCCTCCTTCCGTGCTTGGTGATAGCCCTTCTTAGATGCCTCCACCTTGTAGAGAGGACACATTAGTAAGGGAGACAACGTGAAGGAGTTTCAAATTATACGATCATGGATCAGCCCCAACAGAATCAAAGCACCAAAACACACAGCCAATAGGTAGTATATAATACTTCATAGTTGTCCAGAGGTCTCACCTCCTTGAATTTCCTGACCCACGGTTTCTGCGCCTTCCGGAAGCCCTCTTCAGCCTCCTTCGTCTCCTTGAAGCCGCCAATCATCTGCTTGTGGAATGCGTCCTTCTGCCAGTTCCTCACCTTCTCGCTGTCCTCCACCATTAGATGCTCCTTGAGCTCAAGGTGCATCTCGCTCAGCTGGTCAGCCGCATTCATGAAGGCGTGCCAGGCCTTCTCTAGAGTGCCATACTGGGGACCTTCAAAGAGCACACCAATGTCACTTCACACATCAGACCATCCAAATGCCTACAACAAGCAGATGTCAATAGGCCAAACCTTTTCAAGGTCTACATTGTAACAATATATAAAAGATTTTCATTTTCATTTCTCTCAAACATCCTTGTCATCATGTTCGGTAAATCATTCCTTTTCAAGCAGAAAAACAAATAACCCAACATGAGCTTAGAAAGTCTCTCCATGCATCCGACAGTAACCAGTGCTGGGTTCTTCTATTATTTTACTATAACATTCACTTAAACTCATGTCAAATTACTCAAATTATACACTTAAAGGTTTCCTCCTGCATCAATTCCTTGCCATCGATGCCTCCACGTAGATGAATGGCTAGTGTCTAAAAGAGCTAAACCAGAGCTAAACCAGACACATACATATTAACTCCCTCTTAGGTGGCAGGCCTGCTTGCACCATCAAGCTACTCAAAATCATCCAAAACATTCTGAAATGTTTAACCTGCCAAAAATGTTAATGTTTCTGGCCGCTTGGTCTCGTTCCTCTGCCTACTGGTCCGTATCAGATCTAAGATCTTGGCATGCACATGAAGGCCAGCCGTGGAACAGCAACTTGTCAGAACATTACACCCATTCAACTTTTCAACTAAAAATGGGTCAACTTATGTTTATAGGCTGCAGTTTCACTGCTAACCTGTATTGGATTAGAGGGCATGGAACTTGTTTCATGGAGCTTTATATTATTAACAGTATCACACTGATTCTTCATTTAGAATGTGTTTCAAAAAGATATACATGCATTTTTAAAATAATACCATTGTAGTGGAACTCTATTAATCTTGTTGTATGGTATGCAGATAAGATGTTTTACATTTTACCAATGATAACATCAAAACAGGTATGAGTGTTGTTTTATCTCCTGAGAAGTTTCTACCACTATTTGCAGATTCTTTAGAGTATAAATAATCTCAGACCTGGAATTACTGGTTCTGGAAACCAGTCATTCCTCACCTTTCTCAACGACGCTCCTCCACTTCTTAGCCCAGTCCGTCAGCTGCTGGGCATAACTCTTCTCAATCCTGGCCCGTTCCTGGAAGCAGCTGACCAGCTCATTGCACAGCTTGTGTCCGTCATCTATTCGTTTCACTGTACGCTTATAGTTCCCTGGCTGTGGTGAAATTGGTGTAGTGAGGGACAGAACATATGATGTGATGAATATGACAATATTAACACTGATTTACATATCAAATAAATATTCAACACTGTGCGAATCTTATGCAGTCAAAGAAAATGACTTAGCTGACACACTGATAGTCATAATAATATAATAGTTTTACAACAACATGTTGATCATTTAAGAAGCGTTGCCTCAGAATTTTGCACAGTATTATGTGTCTATATACAGGGATGCACAACTGGTATGCAAGTATGCATTCACCTTTAAAAGCGATACATGTGGCAATCGATTGTTGTAACAACACAAATGCGTACTTGTTTTATGTGCATTTGTGCTATGACAAGAAATAATTGTGCATTTTAACCTTTATATGCTAATTCATACTTCCATTTGCAGTATAAAGGTTAAACTGCATGGTGATTTCTTGTCATAGCACATACGCATTTGCACTGTTCCAACAATCGACTGCCACAGATATCGCTTTTAAAGGTGAAGGCATACTTGCATACCAGTTAGGTGCATCTCTATCTATCTATTTATTAGATATTGTCTTTCGGAAATTGCCTTTGCACCAAGCCCCAGTCTACACTGAAATTCTATATACTGTCTATTTGAGCCAACAAAATAGGTCAGTAATGTTGATTAACATAAAGGATGTCATAGTACACCAAAGGCATTCCTGTTCTGCAAGTTAAAAAAACAAAACAGTCCTGTCAAAAGCATTCTTGAAAGTGCAAGGAAGGGGAGATGGCCACCTTCTGCTCAAACCATTACAAGGAAGCATTGATTAGCATCTCTGCCTACTGAATTCTGGTTGCTGGATAGGGGAGGCTAGAAGATCAGGCAGAGCTACAAAAAAAGTACCTAACGGCTGGCCTGCATCTGGGAACTACAGCCCCTCTTGCTTTGCAAATTATTATTCTGGCCAAGGCAGCCACCATGCAAGTACACTGCCACGCTGGCCCATCGAACCTGCACAGACAAGCATGCGGCCCATCGAACCTGCACAGACAAGCATGCGGCCCATCGAACCTGCACAGAAAAGCATGCGGGCCATCGAACCTGCACAGACAAGCATGCGGGCCATCGAACCTGCACAGACAAGCATGCGGTCCCTTACCTCCCAGAAGCTGTCATAGCTCCCCATGTCTCTCAGGTCTTCGCTGGAAGACATGGTGGGCTTGCCCTTGCAGCACGGAATTTTGGTGGATTTCTGTTGAACCCAAGCAGACGTCGACATGGTCAATGACACAGTCATACGTAATGCATATGGCAGGGGTGGGCGATATGGGATAAATATAACATATCGCGGTTTTGTTTTCAGACAGGATCGATTCCTTTTCATGTTGGTTTTTGAGACTACAGACGCTCCACAGGTTACGATGGGGTCACATTCCGATAAACCTATCGTAAGACGAAAATACCATAAGCCAAAAATGCTAATACAGTACACCTAACCTAACAAACATCACAGCCTAGCCTAGCATAGTCTACCTTAAACATGCTTAGAACACTTACTTACTCTAGCCTACAGTTGCGCAAAATCATTTTCCCAAAGCCTATTTTATAAAAAAAAGTGTTGAATATCCCAAGTTATTTATTGAATAATACACTGAAAATGAAAAACAGAGTGGAATTGGAATACCCATGACAAAGTCGAAATATCAAAACACAGACCATCGTAACCCAGGGAGCGTTTGTGTTTTGCAAGTTACTGTACAATGAAACTAGTTCCCTTACTTCAAAACATACAGCGCTATATGGTAATAAACCCGAAAATAAAAACATACCAGCATACTGTTTTGAGGTGGTTGAAAAGGTTCATTGTGTTGCCATCAGATGTGCGAACCTTATTTTTGCAAATTCTGCAAATAATTTGTTTGTGCCGTGTCTAGATTTTGTCGAATTCTTTTCAGGGAGCAGCTCCTCCATATCGTCCATGCCATTACATTGCCAAATAGGGAATTGTGTTGCATGTTGCGCATTGCATGTTGGGATGAGGGCATGAAAGGGAGAGAGGATGAAATCCAAGGCACTGCCTACTGCTTGCTATTACTGGTTTATTGGTGTGTTGAAACGGATCTGGCTGACAAAACAGCTTTAGATGTGCGTATGAGCCATAGAACTACAACTGATAGTATCCTGCAACAGTGCACATTCTAACGACCTTTCTGTAAAGGCAGAACATGGAAACATTTTAATCACTCATGATCTAACGTCGTCAAAATCGCACACTCCTAGCATATAGCTTACCTAACACCAGCAGGGGCAGGAAGAATCATCAAGGCAGGCCTCTACCAGGAATCTCAAATTTATAAAACTACTGACAGTATTAATGTCAGTATTCCACCACTAAGATGGTTAGTTCTGGCCTCAGCTACCTTTTTCTGTTTTCTTCTTCTAAAAATTCTCCATGAAACAACTTCACACAGGTTTAGAATGTAGTGGCGGCTGTTACTCATAAACGCTGTTTGATAAATACTTTTTTTGTGCTATTGGTTTGTGACTTGAGAAATATGTACTGAAAAACCAGATGTGTTTTGCTGTTTACATTTAGACCCTTAAAAGCTTCGTGGCTGTTAGTAATTTTATTTATTTTACACTACAAAACAGTACAAGGAAGGACTTCTTGATTCTGTCTTTACTGATTAAATACAAAATGCACTACAAAGTCGTGAATATTTGAGGTTAATTTCTGCAGGACTGTGCTGTTATGGCTGATGCTAATGCATTTTTCATCAAGCTTTTTTTGGGTATCATGCAATTTTTTAATTTAATAAAAACCTCCCCCCCCCCCCCCCCCTTTAAATAAAAAAATGAAATGGGACCATTTAGCAACACCTGGATCGTTTTTAAAACCAAGAATACTAAGTAAGCACTTTAAGACATTACTTATAAGAATCCAGTGTGTCTGCAGGATATTACTGGGAGAGCTTTAATTTCTTCTCTCTCATGATGTATCCTTGTGTGACATTAGCACATTAAAATCCCTCGATACGATCCTATAAACAACCTTCTCCATTGTATGAGCCACACTGCCGGCCTCAAGCAGAGAGTGCTTTCCAGAAACAAACAGGAGGCTGCAGCTGGATGGCTGGAAAGTGTGGTGGTGAGAGAGGCATTTCCCACAGTCATGGTGAAAGGGGTGGATTTAAAAGAGGTTCACTTGAGAAGGTATTGCTAATTAAGGAGTGAATATTTTCAGTTAACCATACAGTGGAATGGACAGGTTTGGAGCAGGGAATAAGCAAACAACATTTTATATTGGCCGAACAGGAAAATTCAGTGTCAAAGGTAAAAATAGGTCCCTGCTTTCAGTCCACCCTACTGCGACCTGTCCTTACGTTTGACAGAGCAGATGGCCAACAGCATAATGAACCTAGGTGCAGCACAGCCAAACAGGGAATGGGATTTTTACTGTGAAACTTAGGAGTTCATTCTGATTATGTGCCCCAAACACTGACAGAAAGCATATATATACTGTGCAATTGTTACGCAATGGGCGAAATAAAATCTTAATTCCCGGTTTAATTAGCATATTGGACAGACCATGCTTTAAGAGGGAGAACCAGTCTATATTTGCTATAGGATACATGACAAACACCACAAAATCCCAAGGAACTCAGTATTTCTACTCTAAACAATCCTCATGGATAGATTTTATACGCATTAGCAGTGCCATTAAGGGGGGGGGAGGGGGGGGGGGGCAGGGGACTAGGCTAATATAATATGTTTTCATAAGGCTCAACATTTCTAGTGGTGCCCCTTCTCATGACTATAATAAGGACCAAATCTGCATCACTGCGAAGCATTTAGCACATTCTCTTTCTCCCGCTGCTTGTGGGCACACATGCTAACAGAGTTAGCAGAACCTCCATTTCACATGTGCAGAAATTGCACAGAACTTACATAATTGCTTCAGCTGTACAGTACTGTGCTTGTCTGACATAATGCTGCCCTCTCATCCTTCCCATCGCTGCCTTAGCAGTTTTCCTTCACCTGGTACATAACAGTAAATTGCTGTTGTCCATATGCAAAGCTGCCATTAACCTTAAGTGGTTGACAACCACTTGCTGTATCTTCTAATGGGCACTTCAGGCCACCCCGTGAGAAAGCAGTGGTATGCAAATTCATTTTAATTTGAGAATGGATGTGGTACATAGCTTTCACATCTCCTTATTTTTGCAATGTCCTTGAAAAAATAATTTCCCTTAAAACAAGTGATTAAAAATTTAACTTATGATTCAACTTTTAAGTGTCACTTTGGTGAGAATAAAGCTTCAGTAATGCTTAAAGAGGACAGCTGACAGAAATGGCATCCATTTTCTCTGATGCTGAAAAATGAAATTTGTGTAACAGCTACTTAATTTTGAACAAAATAATGTTTAAGTGTCCAGAATACAGAGGATAATGTAATAGTTGACACTTGACAGCAAAACTAATGACAGCTACTTATACCATGTGATTTTTTTGCAGTTACTATAACCTTTGGCAAAGGACATAAAACTAAATATTTCCAGTAACCAAGCCAGGAGATACTTATACAAGATGAAAATCAAAAATAGACCCAAAAACACTTAGACATCAATTTTCTCAGCCAAACATGCAAACAACTGGATGGTTGGCTGTAGCAGCACTGAGAACAGAACAAGTTATTTAGCTTAATTTCATAATTCAGGCAACTTAGGGTTAAAAAAAACCAAAACTTACCCAAGCCAAAATAAAGGAATTGTTAAGCTTCCTCCTGGGACTCCTGGGATTGATGCTGTCTCTCCCTGGTTCAGATGGAGAAAGCAGGAACACAATAAACAGGAGAAACAGACCAGCAGTCCAGTTCCCCCTCGACATCAAACCATGGCACAGACTCCAGCTTAATGTACCCACAACAGCTAAGAGGTGGGAGATTTTGAGCTGAAAGCTGAAATACCACATGCAGAAGCGTTGGGAAGCCCATCAGAAGGCTGCTGGTGAAACTATGCAGGAGCCTCCTGAGAGCGTTCCTGCTTAGGTGAGAGTGACTGCTCCCCAGAAGTAAAAGTGCGCTAAAACTGAGGCACAGGAAGAATGGGACGAAAACCTCACTGGTGCCTAAACTCATAAAGCGTAAGACTGTACAAAGTCTCCATAGCAAAGAAAGATGAAACATAATAGGGCATAACAGATTCAAAATGTGAGCAACCAGGATCCTTCAAAAATATACAGGACAAAAGGAAGATACAATAGCAGATTTTGAATAGACCGATTGTTCTTTTATTCTAAAGCATTTCTATTAGGAAAAATTACAAATCTGCATTTAATATTAGAGGAGATCAACACTGTTCTCTCCCAAACAGCAAGGGAGTACCATTCCCCCAATACCCCCTGGAAGTTACATCTGTCCTTAAGGGGACTGACAATCTCAGATAGGTGATAATGGCAGTTGCTCTGACATCAATAATCTCTCTATGTTCACCATATGTGAAACAGGGTTTTTTTTAAATACCTAAATGTCATTCATGTATCATACTCACTCATTGCTGGCTACAGAACAGGACATTAATGACACCAAATATGTTTTCATAAATTACAAAGCGATCTATGCCATTTATCTTGGACATATATTGAGCAGAAAATTTTCCAAAAAAGGTAAAAAAAAAAAAAAAAGATATACATTTTAAAAGTACAGAACAGAAACTGAAGGTGAAATAACAGAACATCTGATGAATCATACAGTATAGTATAGTATAAATTCATTCGGTACTACATTTACATATACTGATATACTAATAAAACACTGTAACAGCCGGAAAGACTACAGGCTGTATCTTATGTTATTTATCACAAGTGTTGTTCATGTGGAGTTTGCATGTTTTCATTGTTCCAGATGCATTATCTTCAAACTCTCTCATCCCATTGATCAGAGACATGCAGTTTAGGAGAATTTCTGAGGGTGGTGTTTATCACGGTACTGCGATTAAGATATCTAGGGACGGAAAAGAACCAAAAACTCCAA
The DNA here is from genome assembly GCA_026776725.1 of Gnathonemus echidnorhynchus. Lineage (NCBI taxonomy): Eukaryota > Metazoa > Chordata > Actinopteri > Osteoglossiformes > Mormyridae > Gnathonemus > Gnathonemus echidnorhynchus. Next base: position 15,310,176 of record JAODJU010000007.1, on the reverse strand, counting down.
TTTATACAAAAGAAAGTAACCTCCCTCTATAGTTTTCATATACAAGTTAGAGTCATGACACAAATGTAAACTGAAAAATATGGACCGCATTCATGGTCTGTAGTGGGACACCAAGGACCTGTGACGCCCCCCCACTGGTTTTGTAGTGAAGTGTCCATGATGCTGCCACCTCCGAGTGTAAAAAGAGCTACTGTTCTGTCCTGCGTATCTGAAATCTCTGGGTCATTGGCGATACAAAGGGATGCTTTGTTCAACTCAGTCTTTCTTCCAAAAGTGTAGCAAAAAAGTGCACAATGTTTCTTCAGTCTCATCTTCCAGCTCATTAACTCATTCCAAAATCAAGCTGAATATCTACATAGCATTATTTTTTGTGCAATAACAAAGAAACACATATAATTTTCTGCTGAATAAGTTCCATTAAGGAAGTTCTGAGGTTTAATTTAGATAAACCATAGTCCAAACATGAATGTAGCCAAATGTAGCCAGAGAACTTGGATGACAGAGAGTATAACGGAAAATCCTGCTTTAATATCAAAGACCTGCTGGGAACCACAGACCTAGAGGCAGATGTTCATCTCAAACCCCAGCCCTTGAATATATAGTAAGTGGAGCTCTCTGGGGTTACAAGTGACATACAAGGGACCGTCTTCAATATGTGCTCTTCACTGAGGAATTAACAAAGTACATGCTAAACTGCTGAAAATTCAAAGAGTTATTTCTCCCAATTCACTCATCCACTTCCCATAACCCCTTATCCAGCATAGCTATGGTGAGCCTGATGCTTACTCCATAAGACACAAGGCAGAGAACACCCTTGGAGACCAGGACACCAGGAGACTTAATTTCAGTAAATATACCTTGAAAGTGGAAACATAAATCACCAGCGTTATATTTTAGTGCGTTTGCTCACTGCTGAACATGTCAACAAGCATAAGCATTGCATGCAATGGTCTTTACAATGCACAAAGAACCTGTCTGAACACCTGAATCATTCCTCCCCTAAGTGGTGCCTGCAAAAAGTCTGACCGGGGTGACCATCAAGGGCCAATTATATTTATGGGGGTGGGTGTCCTGCACCGTGTCTCTTCTATGTCTTCTGCTTAGAAAATAATCCATGTTTCATTTTGTATTATTTTGATGTGGGGTGACAATGGGGCTGATCCTTATGAAGTTGTAAGTGTTACATTACAGTGCAACTTGCCACTTGGGTTGCTTACTGTATCATCATCATCATAATCATTATTATTATTACTGAGGCACTGTGAAGAGAATATACAAGAACTGTCAAAAATACTAATATTTAATCTCAAAATAATAAACAGAGATTTAACCACATCTTAGGGACATAGCTACATTCCCCAGATGATTTTACACTAATTAGCTTTACTTTTAACTGCAAATAGTTAAATAGTAGGCTGTTCTTCATTTCAAATAAGAATGTGACTTTAAAAGAAAACATGTACGGGATAGTCATTATGATTTGAGAAGGGCAGATTACATTGCTTTGAGTGTGTGACAAAGGCTGATGGCAAACCTTATGATTTTATTTAAGGAGACTTTACAAAGGGATCAAATTACAAAGCAAACAAACTTAAGATGTATTGCATCAATACAAAAGCTGCTTGTGAAACAGGAAACAAAATGTGTTCCAATTGGGCGAGGACAATAAGCTTTCTATGGAGACTAGTACTCTCGCTAACGTATGTTAAAAATATAACAGCTTAAATTTAATGAATTGGTTACATTTGTTTATGTACAGGTAGAAAGTACACTGCCTGGAAAAAGGGTACAGCCCCGGTACAGTTTTGTACCGTTGTACCGCAAGGTACAAGCAACATTACTGTACCCCCAATGGGACAAAAATGTTCCTCATAGTCCATTTCTATACCTTCAAAGGTACATTTACTTACAGCTAGGGTACAAATGGCAGAACCCTGAGGGTACAGCCCCAGTGACAAGCAACTGTACCCTCAAAGGTACAAATTTGAACTTTTTTTCTAATAGTGTAGCTAAACACAAGATTAGATCAGCATATTTGTATTCCACATATACCTTCTGTTAAATATGAATAAAAAAATAAATTATTTCCTTAATATTCTTTTTCAGGATGTTCTGTTTCTGCACTGTGTATTTGTTTAGTTTGCATTGTTTATTTGTCTGCACTATGTTTACTGTCTTTGCACTTTGTTTTATTTTGCACTACATGTTTGTTTGTCTGCACTTTGTATACCTTGCTGCAATATATATAAAACGGGCACAGCACTTAAGCAGGAAGCAGACGTAGCAATAACTGCATTTTAAAAATGATTCCATGGCCTTGTGATATTGTAACATTTTTAATGTTCTAATGCAAGAACAAGAGAACTGGATTACGAAGGGATCCATTACAAATGCATTTCTTCACAGGAACCGGGCCCTAACTGCAGAGGACACATTATACCAGTCCCTTTGCTTCCTCAGTGGATTCGCATTAAGTTCAGGAGAGATTTTTAATTAACTTAACAAAACATTACCTCATTTAAGGTATGGAAAGGTCAGATCCCTGCTTATAATCTAACTGATTAATGTGTGCAATGAGGTACACATTCTCAGATGCTAGGATGCAAGTAATTCCTAGAATACAAGAAGCTTGGGTAGTAAAGCTTTCAGCTATAGAGCTCTCACACTACAGAAGCTCCCGCCAGGGGAAAACTATTATGCTTGTTTTATTTTAAAATTATTTAATTCTTATTTATTTGCCAGGTGATTTGATCTTTTTACTCCCCAAATCATGAAGGTCAGTGGAAATTTGGCAACAGACACAGAGCATGAAAATAAATCTACTTGATCTAATGAATATACCGTCACACTCATGTCTTCCCATACATCATTTACAACTTAGTGCATATTTTTTGTGTCTTCTCTCCCATTACCCTGGTTGACCTTTATACTTGGGGCAAAGGTCAACCAGGCATGACCTGAAAGAGGAAGAACAGATCTTGACTCACACCATAAACGAGCAACAGGCTCATCTGTTGAGCATCACTTGTTGCCATAATATAGGACCAATATAGCCCATTGTTTCGTTTAACTGTTACAACTACAATCAATTTCCACCTTTTAATGGACCAGGATGCCAGACAACACCAGACAGCCAGTTATCCTCAGACCCCTAAAGTCTCCTTTTCCTTCTATAGGTGTCATAGTAGTTTTTCTGCCGTCTTCTGCTTTTTAACCCCTTTTTCTTTGCTTAGTTTACCGGATATTGTAATTTAGTCTATCTCCTTACTTCCACGAAATGAAATGCACCGCGTTCAGGTTACTGACATAAGCAGGTGAAGTCAAATAGAACACTGATGCAATGCCGGGAGCAGCAGCGCAGCGCATGCGCCAAAGCATAAACCGAGCACGAGGCCTCCGATCTATGCGCCGTACGTCCTTCACTCACATAAGTATTAAAAAGGAAATACCTTCGGTAATTTAAGCGCCCTATATTAGGCATTTTTATGCCACTTTGTTGCAAAAGCGTACACATGTTCTCAGATAGCTAGTGATCTCCACTAGCGGAGATCACTAGGTAGACAGATTTTTTTTTTAAAGTCCTAAAACCCACAGATGGTGAGATTATTGTGGGCTGCCAATTCTTATCTGGTTTGACCCAAAGACACAAATCAACAAGTGGTTTAAATCTGATGGTAACTGACAGCGCACTACAGTAGTTCCATTTCCCTCCTTTAACCATCAAAAGTTTTTTTTTCCACTTGCCTCTAATTTAGAATTAATATTATTAGTGTTTAAAACTGCTGTCATGCGCGTAATTCTGTGCCGTTTGTAGGCCTACGGCGTTAACGTTCGGGTCCACGTGACTATTCAGGTTAATGTTCCAACTGCGACAAACGTTACATGCGTAGACCTGTGCGTTTACTTATCGCACATTAATACTCCACTAAATCTGAACAGGATTACTTTTCTTAGCTTATCAACGAGTAATAAAACGAATATCCCAACAAGCAGATTACACGATATTAAAAAACTACCGATGATATTTAAAGGGAATTTCCAGGCTCGTTCATACAGGACATTTGCGCTACCTTGCTGACGAAAGTCGGACAGATGTCAGCTTGTTTCTTAAACACTCGAAAGGTAACTTGCCAATTTTAATTTTAGACCGTTCTCGATGCCGAAAAAAGTGCCCTATAAAGTTACGCGTGCCTTCCATAAACCTATACCCAACAGTTAAGACTGTGGGGAATAAATAAATAAATGCTCATTTAAATTATTACTGATGTCCGTACCCTATCCGAAAAAACTGTAAGGATAACGCTGATGCAGGTTAACTAATTAAACTAATTACAACCTATCATACAGAAGTAAAGTTCGGGAACAAATATTTTAAATTCAATTTATATACGCCGCCTGCTTGTTTACCAAAACTCCCGCGGTAGAGTAACAGAAGATAAATAAATAAAATGATTAATTTTTAGTGACACCTTTGTTTCAAGCGTCGATAGGGAACATAGCTGACATGTATATAGAGAGAGTATAAAGCATTAATAGACAGCATAGAGACGGTGAAACAAAGAAAAGCGACAGTCCTGCGCCCGTGTGAAGGATATTGTATACTCACATTACTTAACAACGTGCATGTTGTTTTATGGGTTGTGACACTTAATACCCAATTATCCATTTATAACAAACACGTTTTAATCGATTACAAATGTACCGCTTGCACTAAGTTGTAGCGGCGCTCGCCTGCGTCTGCTCACTTACCTGCTTAAGTTCCCGAATTCGCCAGAAATTACTTTTTCACACGATAGCAGCAGAAAGAAAGTGTCCGGAACGTCTCTTTTATCCCACCAGTCAATATATGCCACGTTTTTAAAAAAATATTTTTATATTTAATCTTATTTCATTCGAGTTCTAAACAGCCGTATTCCACAGGGAAAACGGTGCAATCACCACTGTTTAGTATGCCGTTGTCGTTTGTGCGAACAAACACTTCCTAGACATTACTAAGAAACGTAACTGTTTCCTGGTTTTCAAAACTGGTTGGAATACAACTTTCTTGAACGGCAAATAATAATAAATAATAAATCAAATTAACTATCAAAAATATATATTTTCCTGCAGGCACTTTAACAGACAACCCTTGTTGCTCCTGGACAGGTCTTTAACGTTGTAAGCTGATGCTGTGGTTCTGCACACTATACATTGATCCAATTAGTAAAATTAACCCTTCGAGGACTTAAAATAGTACCTTTGCAACTCAAGATACTTTGTTTTGCTGAGTCCTGTTTCGTAATATCTGAGGAGCAGCTAATAAATTCTTGTTTTTTGTTTCTTTTTTGTATTATATTGTTCTTTGCACACAACCACATGATTGAGAATAAAGATAACATTTCTTTAATCAAACGATAAAAGCATCCGTAATGCAAGAATTTGATATAAAACTTAAACTAAATTTATTTCACATAAATACAATATTTTTTCCCCCTGAACCGTTATGCGCAACATTCTGCATGCATAATTTACCTCATCTATGCTTAAACATTTTTATGCAGTATGATTGAATGATATGGGAAAGCCTTCCAGTTTTCAAAACTTTGAAAACGTAGAGATGCCAATGATATGTAGATATAGTCGTTCTGATGCCTCTTTCGTCTTTAGGCGATGGGATGTCCACAAAGAGATCACACACGTACACCATCAATTAACTAAATGCAGACAATTTTGAATGCGCGTACGGTTGCAGTCAAACTGACAGATTATTCTTACGTCGGTCAGTCGTACACTCAACCGCTTCCCAAAGGCTTTGTACACCATTAATGCAATACCCCCCACCCATGAACAACACTGAAATATGAATTTTTGTACGTTGTTAATTCTAATTATGAACCTGTCCCAAATGGACCCCAAAGAAATCTGCAGGCAATTAATGATGCTTTTGCAACCGATTTCCCCAGCGTTTATAGTTTCCCTCACTTCAATCATAGTGCAATCTAAAAATCTTTTACCTAAAAGGCACTAGCAAAGAAAGCGGGGAAAAAAGTTATTAGGCGCATGACCATGCAGTCAGGCTTTGCTATAATATTATTGTAATCCGGGATGGAATTTGGGAGAGAGGGGGTTAACACTCCGGGCACCGCACTCCGGGGGGTGCTGATTTCTACATTTTTGCAACAAAACACATGGATCAAATGTTCACTACAAACCACTTATATAATAATTTTTGGTAAAATTATTATATATAATCTATTATAATGCAATATGCCAATCTTTGCCGGTTCGGTACTCCCTTCCACACAAATTTTATGGACAGCACTCGATCCCGGCCCAACCCTGATCCGTCCGCTGGCCGGTCGGGCTTCGATTAGTATATTATTGATATTCCCTCGTTTATAATTCCTCTCGTTTCACTTTCGGCTCCGATCGAAGAATAGCTCAAATTTAATAGTCCGCTTAGGGGGGGCCCTACCCATGTGAACATACGGCCCCAGAGATCAGAAACCCCCCCCCCCCCCCTTATTGTAATAATAATTAAAAAGCAAAACTCTAAGAAGATAACGTGACTGAGATTGTGTAAGAATGAATAAGGTAACTGATATCTTAATTCGTAACAGTAAAATTAATGTGATGGATATAACATATGTTCTGTTATACATTTGTGTTGACTGAAACATGTACAAGCTGTGTACATATATACACATTCGTGCAATGTGAAAATAGCGGTTAGATGTGAAATATCAAACAAAAGTTAATAAAATACAACGTATATAACCATCCTTATACATATACAACACCTTTCATACAAACGAGTTATTAAGTTTAATACTATCACTGCATTAATGAGTTAATGTGCGCCTTCAGAAGTTATATATAGTAAACTTGACCTAGGTGGTTAGCTTCACAAACCGTAAATTCGTACCGGATAGAGTGAAAATATGCCTGCAGGTAATTTTATTTTTTAGCGAATGCATCCATGATTCCAAACATTTTGGTATAAGGCTGTGGATAAAGCTAAAGTTCGGGAATTAAGTTAATTTAACGTGAATACAGTATTGAGCTTCTAAAAAGTGAATTGGATGGGGGTGAACGTTCTGCTGATCTTTTCAAAAGTATAGTACTTTAATGCCGGAAAATCTGCAATTTAATTATTGTGCTTAAATTTGCTTTTTAGAAAACATCCGAGACGTCTAATTATAGTGTAGACAAACGTCAGGCCTAAAAACCCAGTTGTTGGGTCTGCAAGTCTGCATTCAATGGTTAGAAAGCTTTTTCATCACGGGAAAGTATACGATGGCATAATTTTACAAAGATACAGAGTTCATTCCTACAATATGCGAGATGATACGACAGTAATATCAGTTAAAGTAAAACACAGAATTAACCCTGCAAATCGTGGTACAGAGGCCGGAAAAATATACGGGATTTTTGTAAACAAAACTATCACATATTTTCTATATCAGAATTAAGTATGCTCTATTGACTTTCTGAAAATCTTTGCAATCTTACCAGTGTATATTGCTAAAGCCTACAAAGCGATACTATCCGTTCTACTACTGCGCATGTTCAATTATTAAGTACGCATGGAGCTTCGAGATGAATAGTTTGTAATTTTAACATTCTGATATTTTGCAGTCACATTGCAATGACACAGCATAAATATAAGATATTCTCTTAAGTGTAATGAAAATATGGGGCGGAACGAAACTTCCGTAATGTGACGTCATTAGAAATTGCCCAAAATGACACGTGAGTGGGTGTTTCTCAATACCAAGAAAGCGAAGATCGTACTTGGGGCGCAATGAATTATGGGATTGGAACCGGTGCATCCTTGATATTTGGGGCGGGGAAAGAACGACGTCCGGGGATTTTTACCGTCCTCTGCACATCTGTTCCTGAGTATTGGAACTGATTTTCGGCAATAGAAGATGACGTAAAACAGAAGAACACAAGTACGGTCAAGTACGGGTAAGAGGTACTGATGCAACATTTTGTTATGGGCTACAAATGTTTAGGTAATGTATGACGTTTTAGAAGAAATATATAAGCACTTTTGTTGCTTAAAAATAGTGAGCGTGCATTAACAGGTTGAGACAGGAAGCGGCCTGAAACCCCACTTTAAGTATTTGTTTTATGTATTGTAAGTTTGACTTTCGAATAGTCTCATGCATCACAGTTACGTGCGCTGTGAATTGTACACGTTACGGGTGAACATTTGAAATGAAAAAGGTATTGCACAGTATGTTTTTAATTTTTTTGTAATTTATGTATTATGTTGTCATTTAGTAAAGCGGAGTGAATGTCAGCAGTGTGAAAATGGCGAAGAATTGTGGGAATGGTGCAACTTTACGTGATGGAAATCGTTCAGTCGTTCATAATGGTAGAAAACGAAAAGAAGAAGCAACGGAGGTAACACTTTCTAAAAAGTCGAGAAGGAAGAAAGAGGGGACTGCCTCAGGGAAAACAGGTGAGAACTATTATCTGTTTTGTATATGAGGTCGAAGTAGTTTAACAGTGGTAAGGAGTCGCCATGATATATCTCTGCAATCCAAGTAAAAACCAATTTGTACGAAGCTGAAACATAGGCAGCCCATAAAGGGACAGGTTTGGGAGATATTTTTAAATGGTTTCGCGTTCCTTCCGTCTTTCCATTCCCTGACAAAACATTCGCGTTTCTCCACAAATTCGAAAATTGCGAACCCTTTTGGTTCGCGAGGGCAGGTAAACATTTTGCAAGGCAAATGGGCTCCATAGTAACGAAATAAAGAAAACCATCAACGTTGCATGTTTTGTAATCGGTTTCAGAATGCAACCTACAAGAAGAGAACAGCTCGGGGATTAAAAAATACAAGCATTCCAGTATTGTGCATTATATATACAGGAGTACTCTGGGACAGAATATCTACCCACAAATGCGACAGGTAATTGTAAGATGCAATGCTTGTATGTCCACCCAGCCTAAAATGCGTAAATTTGACTGCACATGCAATAATGATTGTAAGACGCTGGGAATTCCGATCTTCAATAGATTACAAAACTGGTAAAGTCCTTATATAAGTGTTAAACTGTTCAGTCTATTTTTAAATTTGAGTTATGGCAAGATTACTCAAAGGTGATGATGACCTGTAGATTCTTTACTGGGGGGGGGACTTAGTTCAATCCTAAGGTTTGAAAAACTGGAGATCAGTATTTAGTATTTTATATACTTATATGTATGTATATTTGCATCGGACAGTATTTTGGTAATATTTTTTTCTCCTTTCTCTCCAAGTGTCTCCAGGAACCTTTCTTACACTCTCTAAGCTCTTATCACATCGTCCAAACAGCAAGCCCCTTCGACCGAAGAATCACCTGTCTGGAATGGCACCCCAAGCAACCCAGCACCTTAGTTGTGGCCTCCAAGGGAGGAGACATCATCTTGGGGGATTATAGATTTCAGAAGATGTCTTGCATTATTGAAGGGGCAAGTAACCTATAGTGTGCACTTCTCTTGTGAAGACAATATTAAAATGTTTGACTTCAGACTGATTTCTGTTTTGGTTTAGAGTATTAGTAGTAGTAGTAGTACTTTATTGATCCCCAAAGGAAATTCTAAAAGTTACTTCAGCACACACAAAAAGTGACATCACTGCTCATATGCAAAAGAGACAAGGCACAATACAATAATACTAGATTGCAGTGTGCAAACATTTAAATACAATACTATTTTAGTGGGTTGGTGACTTATTCTAGAGACACATAATCCAGATGGTAGTTAGGATTAAACCTTCTCTTGTGCTTCATCATTCACCACTTGGCTTCAGTCTTAGCGTGGGTTCAAATTTGACGTCTTTGCTACCCAACAAGTGATAGTCTTCCTACTAGAGACTACTAGCTGCTCGTAGTCAGTGGTAGGAGTTGCACCACTCCTGCTGCTTGCATTATGCCCTCTAGCATAAAGCAGTGTGAAAAAGAGCAGCAGATTTGTATGGAAAGACATGATACAGAGGCATTAATAGGGCTGAACGATTTAAGGAAAATATATAATTTTTCTGACGTATTGCAATTTGACTTGAGATATAATAAAAAAAAAATATATATTGCAACAGAATCAATATTTTTCACGTTTTTGTGAGAATGGCACATGAGGAGCACGACAGCTCTGATTGGTGAGAATGACTCGCACAAGGAGGTCGGCATTAAACTATAAAACTATTCTCACAAGTTTTATGCCCTGGGTCAGACGTGCTGTATAATGCATATCCTAAATCGAGGCCTTTACCATTTGCTAATCGCGTTTTCAAATTGCAATTTTGATTTGAAATCAATAAGTCGTTCAGCGCTAAGTCATTTATATGCATTATGGTTGATAACTGAATAATTTAAAACTAAAGTCTAATGTAATGAGTTAGATTTGGTTAACACTTATAATTGTTTGGACCTCAGATCTTTTCAATAATCCTGTTTCCCATTCACAAGCTGTCTACTCGTATAATTTTATGTGGCGCACTGAACAGAATAAATACACAGATCTGATATCATCATAGGCGCCTCATTAACAACAAGAATTGCTTTTAAAAATGTTTGAAAATGGTTTACTATCTGGCAATGTTTTATGTTGTTCATCCAGATGTGAAACTGAAGACCTATCCTGCTTGGTCTTTGTTTAGATGGGAGCTGGGGGTTCCATTACAGACATGAAGTTCAACCCTTTTAACCCCAACCAACTGTTTACTTCAACTGTTGCGGGAACCACCTCCCTTCAGGATCTAAGTGGGAGTACCATCAGAGTATATACCAGCACTGAAACGTGGGAGTAAGAGGAAGCTGTACTGTGTCACTCACACAATTCATGTCATACAATTATTAGCCAAACTGTTCAGTAAAACAGTTATTACAACCATTAGGCATTGTAGGATTCACTTGATGGAAGGTGCTATTTAGGCATAATTATTTTATTACGGAAAAGTATTTTACTTGTTCTCAGCTATGTATATAAAATAGGTTAGGTTTTCACTTAATTTATCAGTATACTGGGAGTGAACAATATTGATGATTGAATCACTCACTGGGCAATTGTAGAACTAATGATCCTCCTATGTAAATTACAAGCATTAACAAGCACCATAAAATACTGCATGAATTAGTATGGTTAGTTAGCAAAAATATTCAGTTTAATCCCCAGGAAGACACTTTGAAATGTAGTTGCAATATAAAAAATCTGCACTGATTTCAGAAAAGCTTAAATCTGTATAAATGAAAAAAATATTACTTCAGTCATGTGACACAGAAGTGTGATTAAACAGAGAAATAGTCTTTGAACGACTCAAAGACTAAGCTATCAAAACAAAACCTGACACTTTGTGAACTTTTGTTTCCATATTATTTATGAATGGTTTTCTATCTGGTGTCTTCCACAGCTGCTGGTACTGTAGCGTGGATGTGTCTCACAGCCGACAGGTGGTAGCGACTGGCGATAACGTAGGACGAATTTTACTTCTCGATATCAATGGCCAAGAGGTAATTGGAATTGCAATGCAGCACTGTTGTCTGCCTAGGAATGATGGTAATAACTGTATGGCCCAATCAGATCCTGTCTTTACTCGGGCAGCGCATACAGACTTCACTCACTGGTTGTTACATTGCTTTTTGTAGCTGTGGAATCAGAAGCTTCATAAAGCCAAAGTAACTCATGTGGAATTCAGCCCATGCTGTGACTGGCTGTTGGCCACAGCATCTGTGGACCACACAGTTAAACTCTGGGATCTAAGGAACATCAAGGACAAGAGCAGCTTCCTGTATAACATGCCCCATAACAAGGCTGTCAATTCTGGTAAGCTGGGAAGTTTCAGCTCTGTCTGTTGATGGCATGCACAAGTTCAGTTTATGCATTGAGTGCTTTTAGGTACTGCTCTACTTTTTATAACGGAAGTTTTTAATTAAGTCGTGTCCTGTCAAAATGCTTATTATGCTTCCTTGTTTGACAGTGGATTTACTAAGAGTAGCTTCTGCAAAAGTCAAAACATGCTGGTAGACCAAAGGTTTAGGTTAAAATTAGAGCCACTGTGCAGGTTTCTGCTTCTTTCCCCCCATTACTGACATTCATTAAGCTCCACACACAAACCATTATTTAGTTGGAAAAAGCAAAAACAAGCCGTTACTATTGTCATGGACAACACTGCAGAATCACTTTGTCCCTCCAGAACTGGTAATGCTGTACATTTGAAGTCACCTTTTAGTTTTTGTGTGTGTGAATAATAATAATAATAAACGTGTGTGTGTGTGTATACACACACGCATGCATGCATCCA
>JAODJU010000007.1:15228574-15238772 GCA_026776725.1 Gnathonemus echidnorhynchus | reverse complement strand
CCCCAAACGAGCTTGATGGGCCGAATGGCCTCCTCTCGTTTGTAAATTTCTTATGTTCTTATGTTCTTATGTTCAGTACACTGACATCTGGAAGCAATTTCTTTGCAATTTTCCTGCCCTGTTTTGTCATAATCCTGAAAGAGATTCTACAGTATGAGACTAAAGCATCTTCCTTATATTACTGAATATATGAATGAATCCTGAATTGACATTCCATGTCTTCAACAGGGATTTTGAGGTATACAACCAGTTGTCAGTGGGCATTGCAGATAAATAGGGAAATAGAGAAAAATCCTATTTCATTCTCAGTGTCTGTCTTCATGGGGGTGGGTTCCCAAGAGCATTCATTTCTGGTCCAGAAAAGACAGAACACGTATATAATAAAGGAACCAATTAAGTTCCTTTGCATTGGGAGATACAGTGCTTGTATAATTGCCCATGTCTATATTAATCACACTGGAGTTCAGGCTATGTGTGGCCACACTGCATATCAGGAAAGTCGACCATTACGTTTGTCAACAGAAGAACCACACATTCCAGTTTCTTGTGGGGATCAACTTAGTTCTGTGGACACATACCTTCCTGTTTTACATATACCATGCAACAGCACTTACTATGTTTGGGTCCTTCTTGTTCAAAACTAGAGCTACCGGTAGTGGAATATCACAGGTTACACATGTCAGTTATCAATGCAAACCATTATTTCAATTACTATTCATCTTGGCTTTTAATTAAACTCCCTGCAATTTGCAAAGAATGGGAGATGTTCTACAGGGAGAGGTACGTTCACCATAACTTGACTAAAACCAATCAGTGTTACGCAATCAGGCAAGCTGCTCTTACATTCCAAGATTTTTTTTCAAATCAGGAAGAATAAGATCATCCATCTTGTAACTGGTTAACTTGGTCAGGGTAACTGGGGGCCTGGAGTCTCTCCCAGGGAAAATGACACTGGGAGAACATGCTAACGCTGCACGCTGAACGATGGTGAGATTTAAGCCGCCCTACCTTGCAGGTGTGACGTAACATCTGAACCACAATGCCATCCAAAATAAGTACACTTCAAAGTTCATTGTAGTTTGAGAATATATTTAATGTCAATGCTTTTAATTTATTTAGATGAATTGATATGGGAGAATTAGGGAAACTTAAGTCATGAAATTGATTAATTCAGTAAAAAAAAAAAAAAAAGGAAATATAAAAATAGGAAAGTGGCCATTACACATAAATGGCCTTAAAATACTGTTTGGGTACAAAAGGCTTCTGTTTAATGTAAAAGTATTTTTTTATTATAATGTATATGTATTGTAATATTTCACTGGCTGATGGAAATCACTATGGGTTTCCGTTTGCATCAATGAGAGTGTTAAGTGCTCTTTTGTGCCCCCCCCCCCCCTTCAAAATTTCTATATTCTTAGAAGAGATTACAATTCTTTATTTAAAGTGTGTGTGTGTGTGTGTGTGTGTGTGTGTGTGTGTGTGTGTGTGACTCTAGAAGGTAGATGTGGCTATAGGTGTTCTTAGATTTTTCAAATACTTTCATTTTATTACAATATGTAAGTCCGAATGTGACGCCTACTCACAATGCAAAAGGAAGGGCTTTGAATGTTACCAAGAATTTATTATTATTCTTGTCTCAGTAATAGATGATCATTATTCACTACCGAAAGACAATTATATGCAACGAGGGACTCATCTGCTTCCAACATGAAAGCTATCCAAACTTTAAACCTCTTGCAGGTCTACCTTAATTCAAACTGCAGCCCTCATTTTTTACACGGAACATTTGTCTCTTAACAATATCGAACATTTTGTTCACATTTTGGTTCTTACAAAACACCATTTTCAATTTATGTACTCTAGGAATAGTACTTCAGTTACTGTTCTTTCAACAAATCAAAAAATACAGTTGTTCGCATTGTTAATGTACGATACCAAAGATAGGCATATACACCCAAGTTTTTGTATTCTAATAAATATATAACACTGGGCAAAATATATAATCCATGAAACTATTAAATGTGATGTGCATCTCAAAACAGTTATTCAGGTACACACCCATGTGTGACTTAACTCCAGTGATTTTCGTTCATCTTTTAGATGAATCTCTGCTTTATCGCATGAGCTGTACATTTCAGGAACCATTAGAGCATGTATTTAATCACATCTCCCTACCTACACTATTGCTTACTAGTTCCAGGCAGCTTATTACCATAGTGAACCCACCTGCTGTCTTCACAACGGCTGGATTCATTAAAAAAACAATGGTTACAGTGAGATAATGATCAGGACAGTCAAGTGGTGTGTGGACAGTGACTAACAGCTAAATGCCTCAAAAATAGCAGAATGTTAATCAGACCTGCAGGTTAGGCTAATGTTTATCTACATCAATAATCATGAAATTCAGTCCATTATTGCACCATCAGCACTCCAAACACATTACAACAGACATCAAAGCAAAAATTGTACTTCCTTCTAGAAGTACGAAATTCAAAATGAGTACAGTAGACCAATACTGACTCATGCAAAAAGATCATTAATCATACCACAAATTTTATTTATTCTCATTTGCTTACGAAAATGTCAACTTTAAGTTACCTTTAAGTGTCTTTCAACTGAGAATTAGAATTAAGCATTAAAAACAATCTCTGCTTTTTCATTTTCAGTATTTCTCTGCCATGTCACAGATGGTCAGCATCTCTGGTTCCAGACTGGCACCCACGGTCATCTCACTGAGTACTCCGTATTCAAAGCATTAAGAAACAAAATGGCTTGATATCATCTAATAATATTTCTCTAACTGTAATGCATCGTTGGAACACATTTTTGGTAAAGCCAAATGATCATTTCGGGACTCTATCCATGCTTATGATGCCTCCATAAGAGTTAATAAAGATGAAAATATGGGCATGCAAATGGTAGCCTTGCAACCAACCAAATAGCACTGAGCACTTCACCTGGAGAATTAAACAGAGAGTAATGCTATTAAATGGTTAAGAAGTGTGGCTGAAAAGATATGAAGTACCCTGTAAAAACCATAAGTAATACAGGCATTCTGCAGCATCCGTTCATGCGCTCCTATCAGCAGAGCATGCTTTCCATTCCTGCGATTTACTGCATCTAGTTAAGGACATAAACCAGGGCTCCGATGGAATTTTCCAAAAAAAAAAATGCTTTTAGAGGCAGAGGATACATGACTCACAGAGTCTGTTTATGTTTATGTGGCACTTGAAGAGGCACTGGACACGCTAATGGGGATCACTTATTCTCTGCATGATTTATTGATTCATCGCCCATCCGTAAGAACTGCAGCTCCCATCACCAAAAACGCCCACACTGACCAGGGGAGCAGGCTTTTAGGTTTGTTTAGACGTGTCCTACTGTACCTAATATGCTCTCACTACATTTAACGTTATTAGCGCGACTGAAAGTGTTCAACAACAGACCTGAGCCTTGTGCAAACCTGGGATACAGCCAACCCCATTTTTTTTTTTGTTTGTTTTTTTCAAATCTCCTAATGCTTGGCTTTATAAAAAATCATGAATGCCATCAAGCCTGCATATTGTTGGCATACTGGTAAGTTACAGTCAGCTGCCTCATTAAATGCTGCCTGTCTTGCGTGTGCATGAAATGCACAAATATTATAAACACACATAACAAAATGTTGTATTAGAAATGACCAGCACAGGTGTGGGTTATGGAGCTGGGTGCATGCGAGTGAATTTGCTCCAGTGGGTGAAAAGGTCATATCTGAATGACAAACCTTAATGGTCTGTAACATCACCAGCTTGTGGGCCTGTCTGGCATTGGGATAGCCTCAGACACATGCCACGACTGCATAAGTATTTTCTTGAGGTGGCAGAACTTAGTGTGCTGGCCATTTTGTGAAATTTGTGATTAAAACTGTAAAAACTCTGTGTGAATGAAGGTAAGGCTGTAGATATGGGTCTGAAAAATGAAAACTCATTTGTTATGAGAAGCTGAGCTGTAATAATTTCGTGATATGCAACAACAAGACATCTACAAATTATAAGAACCACCCCCCCCCCATCAATTTAATATAACAGAAATGTGATTTCTGTGGTTAGCAATGTCATTCCATCAAGGCTGGACTTCAGTCACACACCCACCCTATTTGTGTGGATTTCATGTTTCATCTTGGCACTCTGCTGACTTCCTGCAGTCCAAACATGTGCCTAAATTGTTTTTGTGTTTGTGCGTATTCCCAGTAAGGGATTGCTATTCTGTCCAGGACATCTCCGGTCTCCAGAATTTCTGTGACCATACACAGCATAAGCAGTACTGAATCTGGATGAATCTGAATCTACAATTATTCATCGAGGATATTTACATAGCTGCATTTAAAAGCATTTTAACTTCAGTTAGAATGACTTAATGTCTTTTATATATTATTTTTGTTAACAAGTTTCCTTGACAACCGAATGATAACACTGGTGTGACAGAACGGAGCTGCTGGAAATTTGGGAGAAGGCAATACGGACAGGTACATACAGCGTCGCCCGCTGCTTTGTTGAGTATAAGTTTTGTGATAATCTATTTTGAAATTTATTTTTGGGTTTTGTATGGTAGATACATGTTATGTAAATGCTGGGTTGTCCCCAACAATAGAGTTGGGCTGTAGACTTCTGGAGACCTTTTGTAACTCCCCCCCCACCCCCGCCCCCCCTCAATTTCAATTAGTTTTGTGTAGCATTATCATTTTTTTCTTTAATCTTTCTAAGTTTTATCCTCATGTCGCAACTAAATAAATCACAAATTACCAGAGATGGAAATTTCAGGTACAGAAAATAAAAATCCAGACCAGGATTTTGTTTCAACCAACAAATTGAGTATGAAGAGTCACTGTCACAGAGTACTCAGCTGGTTGGTTGAAACAAAATCATGGTCTGGATTTATACTTTCTGGACCTGAAATTTCCACCTCTGCAAATTACCACTCAGTTCCAGGAATCTGATTGTTTTAATTTTAACAAAAACCCACCTGCATGCTCACACCGAGAGGCACAGGTAGTGTGCGACAGCTGTTTTTATCATGGCAGAACTCTAAGGGGCGTCTTTTATGTATTTTTAATGTTGATTTCAGAAATGCGCTCTGAATTTTGCTGTCAGTTGCTAGTTTTTGAGTGATGTCATTTTTAGGCTATATTGATGGTATACAACTCCTTATTAATGATGTATGGATATATTAAAGTTTAATTTAGGAAAAATGGTGGTACCATTTCACAGTAAGGCTACCCTTTGGCACTTATAAATGGTAGTACCTCATTAATAAGAAGAAAACTATTGTATAACTTGTTTATAATTGTCTAGTAATGATTTACAAAGTGTTACAACCTAATTAATAACCTGCTTATAAACCATGCATATTCCCTTTATAAGGGTAGCCTTATTGTAAAGTGGCACAAAAATGGTTTTATTTCTCTTTCCAAAATTTTTTATGACAGAAAGGTGCAAAGTACTGTAAGTCTGTTTTGCCAGAGTTTACACATTCAGACATGTTGAGACAGGATCCTGCTCTCACTTTCTGAATCCTGGCCAATTGGTAAGCTCTCAGTATGCTTTCTGACTTCTGCTGGACCCTTAAGAGGACAAGCACAGCAGAAAAATCATACACTTCCACCTTTTAGATGAGTCACCATGCACATATACTGTAAATATATCCATAGCATAAAGTGTGATCCTTGCATGATAGGCAAATTCTGATTAGATATTTGAATTCAGCCCACAAAGGACTACACATTAATCAGTTTTGATTCTTGTGAAAGAAAGAATATAAAAATTCCTTGACCAGTATAATCATAGTGGAATAGACCTACCCTTCTGTTCAAGGGTCATAGGTCATCATGTCATGGTATGTACTGCTTGTTAGCAGCTAGTGAAACATTACTCCTTAAACAGTAACTGGCCACATTAGAGTTGCATGTTCTCTCTTCACATCCTCATTATTTTCAAAGCACCTGTACACACTGTGGGGGCTGCATGGGGACATGTTGCTGATAGCTGAATATATACAGTACAGCACTGAAAATTGTTAAATTGGGTATAAGTCAAGGAAAAATGGTCTGTTTTGTAAGTAGACTGTTAGGTTGGACGTAGTAATAAAATTCATTTGGGTAAATACCAAGCTTTTCAGATAAAATGTTATGATATGGCATTGTTTTCCCACTTTTAGAAATCTCACATCTATGTTTCTGATGTTTCCTTTGTACCTTATATTGTCCATTGCTCAGGTGCTTGTTGGCGATAAGTAACTATTGTTGTCTTTGATTTGCCATGATCAGTCTATCCAAAAGCACTTATATTTACATTTATTTTATTTAGCAGACACATTTGTCCAAAGAAACGCACAAGTGAAGCAAACAGCGTATTACAAACATGCGGCTTTAGAGGAAGTGACTAGGTTTAAGTGCCTAGCTACGAGTGTAAGTAGTATAGGAGTAAGAGCTGCACATCAATTGGCAAGAACCTAGTAAGACAATTCACTGATGAGAAGTACATTAAGACATAACATAGAAAGACATCAGGTTAGTAGAGGATTTCCTGGAACAGATAGGTCTTGAGGTGTTTCATCAAGATAGGTGGAGGGAAATATGATGACCAATCAGGACGGCTAATTACCCAGTACAGGGTCATAGTGAGTCTGGAGTCTGTCTGTCCCAGGCATGAGAGGTGATAAGGCAGGAGACGCCCTACATGGGATGCCAGTCCATCACAAGGCATGCATGCTCTCACACCCAATCAGTCACACCAATTTCTGCACTGCAGGTGGAAGCTGGAAGAAACCTGTGAAAAGACACATAGAGCTAAGGGCAGTAATCAAACCCACTGCCTTCTTAGGTGCAAAGCCACAGTGTTACAGACTGTACTCACACCATAAGGACCATTTTATTATTGTGCACATGGGAATATAGATGAAAGAGCCAAAAAAATCAATAATCATAGTCAATCTCTCTGAGGTCATAATGCAAATCCTGGTAAAATATCAGATGGTTAGTGTGACAGGTGGTCAGATGGTGCTACTCATGCCAACATTTACCTTTTCTCTAAGGCTTTCAGTTGTGTTGCTAATAAAATGGCAGGTAGCCGATGTGACGCTTTCAGCAAGAAGCTCTGAGCAGAATATTGGATGTCTGTCCACGGGTGTGACGGCTGTAATAGCCATTCATAAACAAACATTACAGTTGCTGCTCTGCCTTGTCTCCTTGCATACTAACCCCATCAGTTTACTCCACCGCTAATCTCCTGCAGATTGGTACTTGCTCTGGTTTTGTCGGCAGATGCCAGGAAGTCCTTTGAGTGCTGCCCACTCGACCCAGGCTTCCACAAAGAGCATGCTCATCCCCTCCCGTATCTATGGGGCGTGGTCTGCTCCTAATTGCTGCTCTCACAGTCTTTCTGCTAGCGCTGGGGCTAACCACCTCTCCAGCTCCAACTTGGATGTGTTTTTCTCCACCACAGGTGAGTGTCTCTGCCAAACTGCACATCAGGAGCTTCAGCCGGGGCAGCAACAAGACTCAGTTTCGGCTGGCGTGTACAATATATGCCATATTTCTGCTTATAAAATATAAAAGTGGACCAAAGAAAATAAGCTTTTTATCCAACACACAAATTCCTTTCTGAGATTTATACACTACTATGCCTTTTACTTGGATACATTGACAGCATATAGCTTCAGCTCTTTTAATCTGCCTTTATCCCGCTGTGTTTGTGCTTTTTCACAACCTTAATTTCAGTTAAATATTAAATGACGGGTTATGATATAGCTGAGCCACCCACATCTTTTTCACAGCGCCTCCTGCCACGTTCTGCTTCTGTTGACTGGAAAGTGAAATTTGCAAGCGCGCAGACTTTAATGAGCCTCCTCAGATTACCGCGCGGGTACTAGACGATTACTAGCCTGCCGTGTTTACAGAACAGTCAGGAGACTGTGAGGCGCAGATGCCCCCCAAGTATGATCTACGACAAGGGCTTTTGCTCGATTGAGAGGCTTTTTGTGGTAATGCCAGGAATCGAGCTGCTATTTTTCCAGTCATTTGCTAACATGGGTTTATATGATAGACTTGCAAGTTTCCTCACTGCCTGCTTTATGCAACTACACTCTGACAAGATTTCTGAGCCATGAAGCATTTTAAGAGGTATGCTTCAAAATATGAATTTAAAAGAAAACTTCACCTTTTCAATATATCATTGCCAATCCTTACTGACAATTATCATCATGAGGTGTCCTTGTTCAAATTGTTTCTTAAAAAAACTTTAGCTTTTTGCTAATAATTTATTACCAATCTTTACTGAAAATCATCATCATACCTTTGATTTTAGTACCTCCTTGCATACCATTTTTATTTCTCTGTGTGGATAAAAGAATAATCTAAGCAAATAAAGTATGTATTGTATGAGTATGAATATGTCATTACTAAATCACTAAATATGTCATTACTAAAAAAAAACAAAACAAAACAAAAACTCCAGAAAACTGTAGTAATATGTTGGTATACAATACTTGTTGCATAAGTAGATTTTAAATAAAGGCTGCTTTTGGATCTGTGTCTACAGAGACAACACACTCCAAAGACAATACAGTAAGTTTGAAATAGAGCCTTGACTTATATATCTCATTAAAGTTAAAGAAGAACTTTGATCTTATCACTGATTATTTTCTCCAATTACCACATTTGGTCTGTCAAACTCACCCATGGCCTCTCTGCCTTTCTGAGTATTAAAAAAGAATGATTTTATGTGTTTAAAATAAACAGTCATTCATCTGCAATTGAAATGAACCTCTGGCCTCGAGGTCCTGAAAGCTGGGAAGTGCTGCAGAGTGAGGCCAGGCAGTAGGCTGGGCAGAGTGTCCCAGAGGCGCTCTTTTCTGGGCTAGATTGTAGGAGTATTGTCTTTTTCTGGCTCTGCAAGCACAGGGTGGCCTGACCTAGCCACTGGCTTTCTGAGTCTATGGAGAATGCTTTGGAAAAGGCCTGAGGAACTTGATGCTTTGCATTTCTGTAATGGTGCTGTTGAACCAGGCCCACACAGCACAAATGAGGTTCTGTTGTGTAATCAGCCGTGTTCAACAACTTTTGCTTAAAAGCACTTGAAGCAACAGAGTTAAATTACCTTTTTACCTACACAATAAATTTTGCAGTTGCTTTTGACACATTCATCATTCCTTACTGAGCATGCAAATGAAATTAGCTGCCTTCTCTATCACATTCTCTATGAATTCCCTGTATTCCCTATATTCCATGTAGACTCTTTCCGGGATCTGCATTTTAAATTCATGTTCCATTTCCAAGAATTAGGAATGAGGGATCAATATTCTCCAAGACTCCACATCATCTGTCCTGTGTCTGTTATTTCCTGCATTACGTTGCCAAATTACAAGTAATCAGAAAATCTCATTAATTTTCCTCATGCTTGCAAATTAATTTCTCTTCAGTGCCATTTGAAATGTAACATATTACTGGCAATAATTGTAGTTTTAATTGTGAGTATAAGGAGACACAGAACCTTGTTTTTTGGATAGTGTTATTCAGTGCCCTTGGATAGTGTTATTCAGTGCCCTTATATAGTGTTATTCAGTGCCCTTGTATAGTGTTATTCAGTGCCCTTGTATAGTGTTACTCAGTGCTCTTGGATAGTGTTATTCAGTGCCCTTGTATAGTGTTATTCAGTGCCCTTGTATAGTGTTATTCAGTGTCCTTGTATAGTGTTACTCAGTGCTCTTCGATAGTCTTATTCAGTGCCCTTGTATAGTGTTATTCAGTGCCGTTGTATAGTGTTATTCAGTGTCCTTGTATAGTGTTACTCAGTGCTCTTCGATAGTCTTATTCAGTGCCCTTGTATAGTGTTATTCAGTGCCGTTGTATAGTGTTATTCAGTGCCCTTGTATAGTGTTATTCAGTGTCCTTGTATAGTGTTACTCAGTGCCCTTTTATAGTGTTATTCAGTGCCTTTGTATAGTGTTATTCAGTGCCCTTGTATAGTGTTATTCAGTGCCCTTATATAGTGTTACTCAGTGCCCTTGTATAGTGTTACTCAGTGCCCTTGTATAGTGTTATTCAGTGTCCTTGTATAGTGTTACTCAGTGCCCTTGGATAGTGTTATTCAGTGCCCTTGGATAGTGTTATTCAGGGCCCTTGTATGGTGTTATTCAGTGCCCTTGGATAGTGTTATTAAGTGCC
>JAODJU010000007.1:15206903-15223072 GCA_026776725.1 Gnathonemus echidnorhynchus | reverse complement strand
GGTTGCTTCTTTTCCTTTCTCAGTAGCTTTGCGGTTAGAAACGCTTCAGGAAACTGCAGAACTGTCCAGGCGCTTGGTTCTGAAATTCCCATTTGAAAGCTTAATTCCGGGCTGTGGGAACACGGAATCACGAGTGCATGGTTATCTGTAAATTTTGCAGAAATTAGAGAAATTTATGTACAAATAAAAACGAAAAATGTAACAGTGAAGAAAAAAAATCATTCTCACGATAGCATAATTGATTAAAAGATATGCTACGCATATCAATCAACGAATCCCGGATTATCGGAATGGGATGCAAAATACCTTCTTGTTACAGAAAAAAACACCACTAGACCTATAAAGTTCATATGAGCGCCAAAATTTAAGTTTCAATCAATTACTCCCTTAAAACCTGAATTTCACTATATATACAGTATGTGAAATCCTTGTGCAGAATCCTCTCCTTTAATGTGAGGAATAACTTGTGATGCCCAACAGCATTGAAGCGGCATAGTCCGCCAGCCCCTCGCTGGATAACAAAGCTCAGGTTCGATCGGCGCTTCGGGAAGAGAGGGAGCGCCAGCAGCTCCCTTGTGATTGGTTACATGTCTATGACATCACCTGCAATTCGCTGCCTTGGTGCCAGTAAACTAAAAAATCAGATGTGTGCAGATGACGAGCACATCTGGTAGAGTTTAAACTGTCTTCTCATCAAAAGCATTTGAGTGCTTTTGGCTGAGATTTCTTAATCACAAAAAAAACAACAACGCGTAATAGTGATTAGTGAAAAGTACAGGCACAATATTAAAGCTTTCCAATGCAAACGAATAACACAATAGATGCGAGGACAGAAATAATAAACGCTGGTATGAGTGTCACTCATGATGTGCACCTCTTAGATGGGGATTTTTTTCTTGGTTAAGCACGGAACAGCCATGCAATATGAGTAGCTTCAACATCACAGCAGCTGATGGGCTTCCGCCCTGCAACTTCACTGGTAAGTTTGGAAATTTGGTCTTTGTATTTTGTACTGCATGCTCAACGCAGAAAATAGATTTGGGTTAATCTACACTTTTCCACAGTTAAATAACTATTCACAGGTTTCGCAAAGACACTGAGCATATAAGCTTGTCTGAGGGCTTTATAAAATTGATATAATGAATTGGACAAAAAAATTAAATAAAGATCGTTTGACCGAAAATCAGCTGTTTACTTAGACATACAATTTAGATGTTCGTTAGTATGTGTAATTAAGTTACAAATGAACCTTGCTTTAGCTCAGATGATTAATAACTAAGCGCACCAAGACCCAACCAAAGCCGTCGTTTTGCGCGATGAAATATATAAGATGTTCGTTTAATGGTTGTTCAAGGTGATAATGTGTTACTTATTCATAATTCAAATTTTGACATAACAGTCCACATCCTTGGAAATATACTTCCGATCGGAATTAATATCGTAAAAGTAGCATTTTCACTAACGCTGCTCTGGATAGCCACAATGCCAAAAGTAATTTACCTCAATTGTGTGCACTTTAACATTAAGTAGTTTTACTCTATTGCATCATCGCCTGAAAACAATGCATCACAATAATTAACTACCATGAGTTATCAGTGTAAACAATTTCAGACCCTCCAAATACTTAATTCATATCGAATATACACTTGAACCATTTTTCATCGTAAAATTATTTAGCCTAGCAACTTAGCAGTTGTTATGGTTAAATAATTATTTGTACAAAGTGCTCGATCGCAGTTTAAGATATGGCGTGATATTCTCACAAATTGCAATGAAATACGCGTATTTTGCTGTGAAGAATTCGACACTGGGTACCCTGTTTTTGGAAGGTTACAAGATATTACCGAAATTCATTAAAATGGAATTCTGGATCACTTCCGTTTTATGATGTTAAAGATAATATCATTACCAGGAAACACATTCAACTAACAGCGATTTAATTTGAACAAAATCTCTACACTGCGTCTTTTTCTGGTAGTCTGTTGCCAAGCTTTGGCAATGTTATCAACTAAAACTTTTCAGATCACATTCTACCATGCAACGTCTATCTAAATTAATAAACTGTAAATTAAGGAGGTATGTTTTTTTTGCAATATCGTAAAACCTCTGCAAAACATAGATATATGTCTTTTAAGGACTTGACAAGAGAGGCGTGCATGATTCGTTCGGACGCAACCGGTGCGTCAGTTCTGATAAATCCATAGATACAGATGTGGTTCCTTCTGCTTTTTCATCTCTTGACATCTGGACAAAGGTGAGGCCCTTTTAACAGTGTACAACTAGTCATATGGCTTTACATGATGTCTCGTTTAAACAAGTAACTTCAAATTTCATTGAAATGGAAGTATCTATCTCCATCATGTAAGTAGATCTACAAATTAGCATTCTGACTGCAGGACTTTGCCACTGAAAAGCCTACAGAATTAATCATTATCATCTAATTCAATTCAAATACAAATAAGGTATCTATATGTGATACTTCCTAACGATGCTTCCCAGTATCCATCCCATCCAATAAGCTCATCTGTACTAGAAAAAATATCATTCTTACAGTCTGCTGGGCCAAAACTTATGTGATGAGCCCCATAATTTAGACACATCCCATCCAGCTAGATTAATTAACTTGGCAACAGTTGATTAATTGGACAAGTGGCTCTGGAGAGACTCCAGAGCGACTGCAGAGAGGAACAGGACCCTTTCCTCAAATGCCATGTGACAGAGCAGACATGCTACAGGCAGTGTCTCTTGTGATCAAAGATGCATAGTAAAAATGAGAAGCATGTCGCTTGTGAAATAAAGTGTGACAGGTGCCCTTCACATAGAAACTGCATCATTCAGACACTCATTAACATTTAAATAAGTTCATATCCTCTTTTTGCGATGCTTTATACCATATAACAGTGAGAGAAAGAAACCACACAGAGACTGACCTTTTAGAAAAAGTGATAGACACTGTCCCTTAAGCCCTTAGACCAAATTTGGATGTAGTATTTTTGTAATGATTCATTTGTGACATAAAAGATTTAGGACTGGCCCACTAAGACAGAATCAAACATAATTGTTTAATTCACGTTTTCATAATGCACAGTATACAGTGTCACAGATGAATTATTGGAATGGTTATACATTCATTGGATGCTATTCAAAAGTTGGTGTTATCTACAGATGATATAGAAAGGATAAACATGGAAGAACTTGCCCCAGCCTCCATCCAACCAGAAATTTCTGGTCCAGAAAGTAAAAATCCAGGCCAAAATTCTGTTTCAACCAACCAGTTGAGTATAAAGAGTGACAGGCTAGAGTAATTAACTGGCTCAATGAAAACAAAAATGTTGGATTTTTACTTTCTGGACCTGGATTTCCGCCTCTGCCTATCAAGGGACCAATATGCTATAAATAGTTTTAGCGGAAAGTACAGTTGACTGTACGCCATAGAAGCACCAGGTGCGTGTATACCAATGAACAGCTGGGAAAGAGAGCTCTGATTAAAATAACCTCTCCACTGGAACCCTGTAAGTTTTACAGAAGACTCTTGGAGAGCCTGATGATTCTGTACTTCCTACATGAGCCATGTGAGTTTTACAGAAGACTTTTGGAAAGCAGGATGATTTCGTATTTATGAACAATTTTAGGAGATGTTATCTGGAGGTGCCCAAATTATTAATTATTAGAATTATTCTGGAAACCACACACAATCTTGTTATGAGCACTTGTTTCCTATCCATCCAACTAGCAGTAATAAACCTGTACTTTGGAAAGCGGAAATAATAATCATCGCTGGAACACAAGGTTGAGAGTTGCACCTAGCTGGGGACTTGCATGTAATGTCACAATATTGTTATTTTATTAAAGGATCTTTATTCCAGTGAGGGAGAGGCTCTTGGGTCAAAATTGAATAGAATAATGTAGCAGCAAGGAAAATATTTGTTTTAAAGATAGGAGCAGGGTGGGACTGGGTTAACACAATATACACATAAGCACAAAACTTGGAAAAAAAGAACAAAGCTGAGATGTTTTGGGATATAACATGGAATTAAATCACACAGGGCAATTTCTGGTCTTGGGACTGACGTCAACCTGTAGCTGCAGGGTTGTGGGTGAAAAAAAACAGAACACACCGATTTATACATTTTGCAGGGGACTAGAGAGAGGTGGAACTAACCAATAAAAATTAAAATAAACCCAGGTCACATGACTATCCCTTCTGGTACTGCTGGAGGTCACGCTCACCCGAGGTACACTGGATTTCAGTTTACTGAAAGACATCATTTAATAATTTCTGAAAGCATTAATTAAATAATCCAAACGCCATCAGTCATTCAGAGAGGGAAAATGGTAGATTGAAAGCAACAAATTTTATTATAATTCAAATAGAATTCCGTTGTTCCTCCTCATTTATTTTTATGAGGCTCCATTTCTCCAAAATCCAGATTTCTTCAAAAGTATATTAATGGTACTATTGAGAGGCGTCTACTATTGGCCAAGGTGTTACTGCACTGCAAATTCAGTTTTATTGCTCAAAATAAATTGCAGATTGGAAAAAGTCACATACTGATTTTAAAAATATCCAGCTGTTTTTTTTTTCCTTAACTGTGCTAAGAGTGTTTCAGCCCCCCCAGGCAAGCTATCACTGTGTAGCAGATACATGGCTATTTACCTCATGGTACAATCAGTGCTAAAGCTCGCTAATGCAGGGGGCCTCCATGCTGACATCTCAGAGCCATTTCACTCTGAGATAATGTTTATATTGGGATAATCTTAGGCCTGATTTTCCCCTTCTTGCACAGAATACAGATAATTCAGCTACAGATGTGGCCCTATTGGAATATACCATTCCATTTTAATCCATTGGATCCTTTCTTTAAATTCCCTATGCTAAAGAGTGGGATTATATTATAGTCACTGTATAGGGCAGGTATAAGGTGAATGGTTCACCTAGTAGAGTTGATAGATGGTATTGGTACTGTGGGGGACATTCAAGTGTTGGGGAAGCTTTGTGGCTCACATCCCCAGTGTCGTGGGTCTGAGTAGGGCTGGACTGAGAGTATTATGTACCTGTGAGCAACAGCACCTGTGATGTAACGTCAGAAAGATACAAAGCTAATTGGTGGCTATTGAAACTCAGAAATAGACGTTACATAGGCTTTTCAGTGAGTACTAAATTAAAAGAACAACATGCGCAATATGCAATCTTATTAAAAATGTTAGCTACTAAATTTGGTTAATTTGCGGAATGGGACGGGGGGGATTGACTTAGTGTGCTTCTGGGACGTCAAGCTCCTGGGCAACTGCACAAATGCTAATATGGTTCTTCTAGGCTTGAGTTCCAGCATAGTGTGCGAAGCAAAGTCTGAAGTAAAGCATCATCCTCAATGTCAACAGAAGACATGTATGACAGCCTGACTTTGTGCAGTGAAGTTACTCAGTCTATAAAAGGTGTTCTTTTCAAATTGAAATGATAACAATAACGTTATAGTTAGTGACGTGCTATTTGTGTACTCCTGGCATTTGAGAGTCAGATCTTCTCTCATTAGAGCTACCGTTCCAGCATTTGCTGGAATAATGAAGACAAACCAGATTTAGACATGACACATATAACAGGGGATATGCTGCAGATTTTCACGTACTATAAGCTGTGATCATAATTCAGCTGTCTCAGACATTATTCACTGAATGTGCCTCTCTTTTTTCCAAGGAATTATAAAACATAGATCTAGATAAATAATAGCTGCAATTTATACAACTCACATGTTACCTGGGCAGATCTTAAGTTTCCAGAAGATCTAAGCATATATATTGCAACATCTATGTCTGTCCATCCATCCAAGTCGCAATTTCTGATTCTGTATAGGACATAAGACAAGTTCATATATATATTATTGAAACAGAACTAATATAATACTAATGTCATTATCAAACTATTCTAATTTTTGGTAAAATAATTGAATGCATTTTCATTATTTATATTGTACGGCCATATTTTAATTTGTCCACCTGAATCAAATAAGTACATGTATCATTAATGAATCATTAATAAAAACATGAAGTACTAATTAAAGGGACTGAATTTTGTCTTTGCTTTGATTAAAAAAATAATTGTATGAGTGACAAAATCTATAGCCAGAGAAACAATTTATTATCAAGATGGGAACAGTGAAATGAACACACTGTATCCTCATAATGAGCTGAGCAGCCAGCCCAAACGGCACTGAATCAGTATAGTGACCATGGAATTTCAGCTTGGATACACAACGTGAAGTCGAACAATTTTTTTGAATAAACTGGATCTCTGAATTACAGCTATAAAACATATAACTTTTATTTTGTTGCGAAGCCAAAGATTTCAGGTGGGAGTGATGCACTTTTCAGGGCAAGTATTCTTAGATTTAAATTGTCCAGCCTATAATATGAATCATCCTTCATTGTCATCAGTGATCTACCGTTATGTGAAGAGCTGGCATGGAGAACTACTTTACTCTTTGAATAATTATGTGCGGATTCTGATGAAGGCCGTGATTTACATTGCTGGCCTCTTCTGTTCCATACATGATAAATGATGCATTTCACAGTCGCTCTTAAATTCTTTCGCAACATTAAGAACAAGAGAACAGCCTCTAACCGGTATTCTGAAATTAGAGGAAATAAAACAGAAGACATGCTGTCAGGCTCCTTCATGCTGGCAGTGAACCTTCTCTAGCACCTGTGTCCACGATGGGACAGAGGCTAGTGGTTCCTGGATTTCAAAGGTTACAGTTAATAATTTATTAATAGTCATGATCCATGTGCTTTGTTGTTGCGTTAGAGACCATTTGTCGAATATTTACAAATATCATCACAGTGCTACATCCCTGGTAATAAAAAGCGCCGGTGATGGAGAAGATGAGCAGGTTGAATCATCTTCCCATTGGTTACTTTACCGACTCCCACTGAGTTAAACCAGGTAGTAATTGCAACTGGTTCAGACTTGTGTATATATTTATAATTCATTATATTATTGTACAATAACATATTGAAAATTTAATTTTCATAAAGGAATAATGTTTACAATGTATGGCGAAGTGGAAATTTAAAATACCTATACGTGCAGTAATAATACTGTAACAGATGCAATATTGGAATGAATGACCATTTTAGGTACCATAAATACAACTTAATTTTCCAAGGTTCATATTTGCATTACAAAGTCCTCAGAGAAATGCTTTACTGAATAGGAAATGATGAAACGTGTTGAAATGCTTTTCCTTTTTCGACTTAATTATTTGCCAAAAGAAGCACAGCACTCCAAGCACAATACACCCAGAAGAAAACAATCAATAGTTTGCTTGTCACCTGTAATATGAGACGCTGTATCGATGTGTGCATTTTTAGAAACTCCATTTGTCACACAAACTTAACATCAGTAAATTCAACGGTGGAAATAAAAAACTGAACCATTTAACTTACTTTTAATATTTAAAAAATACCACATAATGAGACTTACTGCAGGCTTTGATACAACAAGATTTGTGACATCGGTCAATAAAACCAAAGAAAAATAAATTCTGAATTAACCAAATAAGACATTAAAGAAAAAGGCAAAGTTGTTAATTTGTTAATCTCCCTAAAATTGAAGCAGACACAAAGAGGACAACTGATAAGCGAGAACAAAGGAGAATATAATTATGAGGAACAGGCTGCTAATCAACATGTACTTTTACACACTTAAAAAGAAACCGAATAAGCTTGCAAAGAAATTTAATGCTGAGTAGCTTAATTTTAAATCTATAACATAATGGATACAAGGGTAGCCCTTTTGCAAAAGGTAAGGTCATTTCCACTGTCTTAAAAGGTACAAAAAATTGTGGTCACGTGTTGATCTTATCTAAAAAGTTGCAAATAGCTTAATTTTGATGTTTATTTTGATTTGAAATAAAACCTTATAAAAAGTTTTTAAAAAATCCAAAAAAAAATCAATGAAACCGATTTCTTCATACCTTTCTAAGCTGTTATTTTTGTGTTCTGTTATTTTTCTGCAGGCTCTGTTTTCAACATATCCAGAAATGCCAATTTTTCCAGCTTCAGCTGTGGTACTTCTGCCAGCAATGATTCCTCTACTGATGTACAGGAAGCAGGAGGCCAATACAAAACCATGGAGATGGTCTTCATTGCCCTTGTAACTGGGTCACTCAGTTTCGTCACCGTGGTGGGCAACATCTTGGTCATGCTTTCCATAAAAGTCAACCGGCACCTTCAAACAGTCAACAACTACTTCCTGTTCAGTCTGGCATGTGCAGACCTTATCATTGGGGTCTTCTCTATGAACCTCTACACTGTTTACATAATCAAGGGATACTGGCCCTTAGGACCCGTAGTTTGTGATTTGTGGTTGGCCTTGGATTATGTGGTCAGCAATGCATCAGTCATGAACCTGCTAATCATCAGCTTTGACCGGTACTTCTGTGTGACCAAGCCCCTAACATACCCAACAAGACGAACAACAAAGATGGCTGGATTAATGATTGCAGCAGCCTGGATCCTCTCTTTCATACTTTGGGCTCCAGCTATCCTCTTCTGGCAGTTCATTGTTGGGGAACGCACAGTTCCTGAGGGTGAGTGCTACATCCAGTTCCTCTCCAACCCTGTGGTTACCTTCGGCACGGCCATCGCCGCCTTCTACCTGCCTGTCATCATCATGACAATTCTTTATATTCACATCTCGCTGGCCAGCCGGAGTCGTGTGAGGAAGCAGAAAGACGAGACCAAGGACGAGAAGGCCCTCAAGTCTACAAATCTTCACAAAAGCCATGTGCTAAAGCAGAACAACAATATCTCCTCCAAGCCCAACTTGGAGTCTAGCGTTGACACAATGAAAAACGGCAAGATAGATGAGTCCGTCTCAACTAAGGCCGACTCCAACATCCAGCCAGAAGAAAAGGAGAGCTCCAATGACTCAAGCACAGCTATTATTACACCCAAAGACACCAAGGAGCTGGGCAGCGTGGCCTCTTCTGAGGCCACTGCTTCTAAGCCTTCAGCTAAATCAAACCCAAACTCTCGATGGTCCAAGATCAAAATAATCACCAAACAGTCAGGGGATGAGTGCATCACTGCCATCGAGATCGTTCCATCAAGTAGTGGTCAGAACAAATCGATTCCACTCAACCGGCCAAAAACTGTGGTCCGAAAGTTTGCTAGCATAGCTAGGAGCCAAGTTAGAAGGAGAAGACAAATGGCAGCAAGAGAGAAAAAGGTTACCAAGACCATCTTTGCCATTCTTCTGGCCTTCATCATTACATGGACCCCATACAACGTCATGGTGCTGATCAGCACCTTCTGCCAGTCTTGTGTCCCTGACACAGTGTGGGCCATTGGGTACTGGCTGTGCTATGTAAACAGCACCATCAACCCGGCTTGCTACGCACTCTGCAACGTGACCTTCAAGAAGACCTTCAAAAACCTGCTGCTGTGTCAATACAAAAATATTGGCACTAGATAGACTTAAAGAGACAAGGATACAATGTTACATCAAGTTTATTCATCCATGCTAACTGATACTTATGGAGGCAGAAACAATTTCCATTTGAAATGTTCTGGAGGTATTTAATCCAAAGTAGCCCTTCCCAGATCCTTTATTTTTCAGTGCAGAAATATGAATCCAGTGATATCAGGGGCTTATAAATAAATGTAAAGTATCCGTAATATGCTAGGATCAGAGCACAAAATATGAATGATTTGGTGATCACAGGCTGCAATTTTTTTTAACAGCAGCTAATTGAAAATGCAGACAGCTAGATACTTAACAATCATCCAATCAAATCACAGTTTAGTTCTTACTAGCAAAAAGTTAGAGAGTAATGAGATTCGCCTAAAGGCAACAGCTATATGTGACAGAAAAACGCAGAATGGAAAAGATGAAAGATAATTTTATCAATCTGAAAAGTAACAGAATAAATATAATTTTCTAATTTTAAATCACATGACGGTTATTGGTCCTGGTTCTGGAAATGGGCCTGCCGTTACACTCCCAAGGCCATTAAGCTAACTTAAATGTTAAATTAAATTTAGGTTTATTTAAAAGCCAAAAGACTCCGTGATTAAACAAGACCAATGTGAAAATAATGCACAAATATGTACTGAAGCTATTTTTTTTTTTTTTTAAATCAATGTTTTATGCTTTCAGAGTAGTGCACGTCTCCAGTGGTCTATTTCTTTCCAGTTTATGCCCATTTCTTTCTTGTATCTGGACACTAGCCACTGTGGAGGGAACTAAAGAGCATTTGGACACAACCAGTAGGACCACATAGTTCCAACCTGGCCCATACTTGATAACATTCTAAAAAAATGTCTACTTTTTAATAAAATTCAGTTCCTAGCCATCTGTGAATGTATGCGGGTGGTGTGTTTGATGCTGAGTGACTAAGCAATAAGTACAAGAGGTCATGTTTATCGGAGAATAATGTCACAGATAAAAGCTGTCTGTATGCAAGACATGGGCTCAAGTGTAGTATTGCTTGTAAAATATATCACCAATACGTAAATTACCGATAATATATATATGCAGAAAAAATTTCAGAAATAAAGATTTTCCTATATATTAACCGTATGGTTTTATGCAGTACTCTAAGTCGTGAAATAGAAGTTATGAACCTATGTAACTATTAATTTCTGTATTTACATTAATATTTCAGTGGCACTATTTTGGCAGACTCCCTGCTGATCTCATTCCCTGGGTTACTTCTTAAAAGTGAAATGAATTCACATGATATCATTGTTTGCTGCAGCCAAAATGAGACTCCATCATTATCTGTCTTACGAGGTTCCTGATTTGTCGTCGTTATTTTTAGCCAATTGGCACTAAGCACTGGAACTGCAGATTTTCTATATACGTGAAAATCTTGGGCTGGCGTTCAGACAGCAGTATGTAAATACTTGAAAAGATTATACATAATGTAGATACCTACAATTATATACTCAGTATTTCCTGTACTTCTCTTCTATTTGGATCATTGTTATTTATCAAATGTGATCATGTTCATTGAGTATTTAACTTGCTTAATATGAACTATTACTGCCTGTATGCGAAAATTATACAGTGATATTTCCAGTTCTGTTTTGTTTTCTTTCAAAAGTCATGTTAGTCTGGCTGAAAACAGCAGACGTCGCTTCAGCTTGTGGAGGTCCTCTGCATGATTGTTCTGCCAAACTCTAACTTAACCTTTAATGCTGTACTGTAAATGTGTTGCTGATTTAAATTGAGTCCACAAAGAACCTAATTATCATGGGAGAGGTTGCGCAACGTGAGAAATGTGCCGTGCATGTGCTGAAACGTTGCTATGTTGCTTAATGCTGCTGTTAGGTCCCAGTTCTCTAGCTTGTTTTGGCACCACTCAGCATCTCTGGTAACAATATGTACTTACACAGTACAGACACTCCTCTACTTGCGAATGAGATATGTTCCGAACGGCCGTTCGTAACTTGAAATGTTCGTAAGTCGTTATTCAACATTATTTTAAGGGTATACGCAAGTACAAAGAAGTAAGATGCTGGGAGTACGCACGCTACGCTGCTGCACGGCGGGAGTAGCGGCCAGGAGTCGTACTAGGCGGAATAGGCGCGGAGAAAAACATAGGCGCGTTCGTAAGTCTGAAAGCTTGTTAGTTGAAAGCGCGTAAGTAGAGGAGCGGCTGTATACAAATTGCAATGTTACTGAATTGTTACCAGGCTTTATTAATCAGTTTACCTTGCCAATTTAAAATCTTAAGGGAGTCCAAAATTGGGCTGCAGGCACACAGAGAAAATGAATGGTATCCTGATTGGCTGTGTGCCCCGATCCATCCATGCTGAAATCCCTCTGCTTAGGGTACACCCATGATAGACAGGAGATTGTGTTGTGGCCCCCGGGATGGGGGAAGGTAAATCTCTCCCATAGCAAAGGTAGATTTCCACATTTAACTGGGATAAAAGCTCCCTAATATGTATCAAACGGCCATTTTTTAGTTACAGGTGTGCTTTGTTTGTGCTTTGTAATCCTTGTTGCTAAGAATTACACACAAGCATATGACGGGCAGCATAAGAGTAGACTGGGCAAGAGATCCCTGTATAATTATTTCCCTGACAAACTGAAGACTGTATTTTTTTATTGCCTAATCCTTAATAAATATTATATTGTACTTATGGATCTGACTGTGATGAATATCTTTGAATATCTTTAATTGGTCAGAACTGGAAGAAAACAGGAAGCAGAAACGACAGCATGTTTCTAACAATGTTGCTAAAAAAATACTTTATATGTAAGAGCAGATTTTTAATTGCAGATAAAAACGTTCATCTATTTTCTGTCCCAGGGGTTTGGACCCTGGGGGGGGGGACTGAAGGAAACCCCACAATGACATGGGGAGAACATCTACATGTACAGTAGGGTGGAGACTCGAACCCAGGTTACTAATGTTGTGGGGGAGGATCAGTGCTAACCAGTGTGTCACCATAATCCCCCAATCCACAAAAAATAATAAAAAAGCAGATAAAACATACACAATCAAAATATCCTTAATATATCACCTTGACAGAACATCTCATCCAGGGTGTTCCTCAGCATGTACCCTGCACTGCCTGGAATTGGCTCCAGATGCCCTGTGACCCGACCAGGATAAATGCTTAGAAGATGAGTGGATCTTCTCACGGAATTTGCCACAAGAAATTTGTACTATTCTTTCCGAAGGGAATATTAAACCGAACAGTCTAATTTGAAAAATATTGTTTGTAAATGTTTATATAACAGTTAGCAAATGCATATTGCATGAGTCATTTTATAAATTCTGTTATTAACTAGGGACTTGGTCAGAAGGCAGACAGAACATCGGACAATGGTTGGGTAGAAACAGATGAGTTCAGTAGCCATTAGCAGACTGAACCAGGTCTTCATACACATTCATACAGATTCATACAGTAATCAGGTGCTCATATCTGGGTACTGAATGAGAATTCAGGGCAAGATGGGATCCAGGAAAATGAGAAGGAAGGAAATGGCTGTATATTATCCTGCTTAACAGCTTAATAATACAGATGCAAAGATAGCCGAATACGAAAAACAACCCCAAGCTATAGCAGCATAATAATAAAAGACACAAATCAAACCGTCAATATTAAGTCACGATGCAGAACAGCTAATAAAGATGATCACAAACAATATGAGAGTGACAAAACTTACTGTGTAGCTCACAAATAACTAACAAGGTCAGGATCTATTCTCTGATCAGCTATTTTAGCCATAGGGTAGATGACTGCAGAGGTAAATAAGCAAACTTTGAAGAGAGAATGTGAATGTGTATCTCAGATCTGAGCTGCTTTTTCGTTGTATGCAAGAGGAGCATGATAAGACTGCCCTGTTGCCTTTTGTATTACAGAGAACCATGTGAAGATGATCTCAAAGACACGATGATGGAATTATTTGTACGTCTAGAGGGTGAAAGTATATATTTTTATATTGACCCCTGAATGAAGCAGGAAGGACAAGGAGTTATCCATAGTATATGCATTTATGTATTTGTGTCTGAATAAGATCCGTTGCATCTAAATTTTAAACATGTCTGAGACACTTCAGTGAAGAATTTCAGCACAATTTCAGTTACTGACATGATCTCGTTTTGTGTAACACAATGAAAATAAAACCTTGAATTAGATAGCAGAGAATTGCAATATTACATTATCTTTGTGACTTTAATGGCATCCGGATAATCATAATTGTACAAACATGAGCTATGACTCCAAGTACATGAAAAGAAAACAATCTAGATATATTTCTAATGTGAAAATCAAATAACTGGTCAGTGTTCTACTGCGGCTTCAGAATGAACACAGGAGCAATTCAGATGCACAAAGACTAACCTAACAAAACATCAGTCTAGAATTCAAGAAAATTCTAAGTCGCGTGCATGTTATTGACACAAACTTCCTGTTCAAACAGTTTTCTATTTAAATTGCACCAGCTTTGTTGAAAAACACTTTATGTAAAGGTGCTACCTTTATGCTCAGCAGTTAACATCATGCCGGCTAAAAGTCTTCACAACATGTTTAAGGACAAGAGCAGAAGATTTGAACTGAAGTTCACTCATTCCATCAGTCATGTTGATTGCAGCATCATATCAAGTATTGTGGCCTCCTGGGTTGTTGGTTCAGTTTCTCCCCCTGTTCTGGTCTGTGTGAACCTTGCATGTTCTCCCTTTGTTCTCCTATGGCTACTCTGGTTTCTTCCCACAGCCCAAAAACATAAACTGAGGTGAAGTGGTATGGTGTGGGAATGTGTGTCCAGTGATAAACTGGCATCTCACCTAGGGAGTCTCCTGCCTTGTTCCCGACGATTCCTAGGACAGCCTCCGGGTTTACAGTGACCCCTAGATATTCATTTTTCCACAATGGTTATGGAGAAATGGATGGACAGGACTTGGAAGCCTATCTCAATTAAAAATCAAGGTAGTCAGAGCCAAATACAGACAAATCCTGGACATTACAAGTGAAAATGTTTTTGCGAGTAAGCAAGACAATCACCAAAAATGCACAGTAAACCATTCAAAGGTCACTATATATAGACAAGTCCTGTTTAATAATCACACCGAAGTTTCAGTTTTTTGTGATCATTTGTCATGTAATTAGGCTTTATCCATTAAATTGTCCTTCTTTAATGGCACATAAGTCATTGCTAAATAGTCAATTAACCTCAGCCAGAAGTAACTGCACAACAGTCATAATGTAAAATATTGGCCAACAGTCAGGGGACATAGACACTGACAATGTAACCAGAGTTAATCTTCATTAAATCAACACAGACAGTGACAGATGTTTCACCTTCAATTCTAAATTATCAAGCATGAAATTTAAAAAATTACTTATTTTAAATTAAATTACTTGTATTATATAATGTCTTTCATATTGAACAGGAAATAGTAAGTGTGACAAACATGAAATTACACAACTGGATTTGAATTAGGATATGACTTAGTAACTATAAATCATTTATAATTTAGAAATGATTAAAGCAAAGCCTTCAAATTTAAATTTAAAAAAGCTGCATGGCAATTATACAGAAAACACTATTTGATTTTTTTCTTTCATCTGCTGCTAGCTATATTTCCTTTAATAGTTACTATCATTTCTTAATGAAGGTAGATCCGCTGCCGGAATTTATACTTTTGGAAGGAATGTCTGATTGTTCGAGCAATAAAAACACTACAATAAAAACAATTACAAGTATATGAACCATGCCTCTAAAAATTCACATATTTATTTATATATTTGCGGAATATCAGTTTCTGTTTATGCTGCTTTGTAGGAACGGCTAGAAATCTAGAGAAGAATAAAATGTTGTGAATATAAAGGAAACATTTTTCCTGCTTTAAAACACAGAACTAAAAGCGATGAGGTACTGTGGAAAATGAGAAATGGTATTTTTTCATGCTTTCCTGCATCTATGGTTTTAATGATACAGTGGTACCTCAGAACTCGAATTTAATTGGTTCAGAACTCCGGATCGAATCCTAAAAATTTTAAGTTCTGATCGACTTTTCCCCAGAAGAAATAATGGAAAACCAATTAATTGGTTCCCGGCCCCAAAAAAATTACACCGAAATATGTTTTTTTTTTTTTTTTTTTAGCATTTAAACACAAATTGAACCGGACAAAACAAGAAAAGCATATACTGCACTAAACACATCTAAGCACATTTATCAAAACAGTAATTTGTAAAGTAAGAAAATAAATGTATCCAAACTATGTGTAAAGCTAAAAAAAAAAAAAAAACTGCGTCCTGCCCCGATCGTCCGCTCCTTCCGTGTGCCACGCCCCCTCGTTAGCCCCATGTGGAATTCCCTTGTGATCAGCTCTTTCTGGTTGTTGTCATTAGTCCTCTGTATTTAGTCCGCGTTTCAGTTTGTTTCCCCAGTCCAGTCATTGTATTTTCCGTCTGCGTTTTGCCTGCCTTACCTATAATTACACCCCGTATTCCCCGATACCCTGACGTCTGCGCCTTTGTCTCCGTTCAGTCCCCGCTAGGCAGGACAATAATATTATAATTAAATGTATTAATGGTATATTATTAATATAAAAATAATTAATAAGAAATCTTTATTTTTTAAATGTATTTTATTATATAATAATAATTACTGTTACTGTCTATCATTGTCTAAATGTATTTTTAC
>JAODJU010000007.1:15181308-15196943 GCA_026776725.1 Gnathonemus echidnorhynchus | reverse complement strand
GTAAATCCAAGGAAAAGTAATAAGATGCATTAAAAACACTGATTTTGCACTTTTATTTCCCCCTCTGGCAGCATGGTGAGATGCTTCTGATTTAGTCAGGAATATCAGTAGACTAATATTTCTGAACTCTGCAAATCTGCATTTTTTGGTGTCTGGATCTCAAATAAATACTGTACATGCTCTGTTGAAGTGGTGGTTCTGTACATTTTTTAAATATTCTAACCCCAAGACATTGAAAAGAAAACTTGGCATTCCGATACTTTTCTAACTTATCCGTTGCCCATAAATATTATGAAAAGACCTAGACCAGCATAGGAGACCTCACTGTTGTCAGAAAC
This sequence comes from Gnathonemus echidnorhynchus, assembly GCA_026776725.1. Lineage (NCBI taxonomy): Eukaryota > Metazoa > Chordata > Actinopteri > Osteoglossiformes > Mormyridae > Gnathonemus > Gnathonemus echidnorhynchus. The sequence continues at coordinate 15,196,605 of JAODJU010000007.1, read as the reverse complement.
TGCACCAAGTGTACTAAAGGGCCAAGTTATGTCTGGTCCACATGCCTGGAAACACTTGGCTTATTATACAGTGCACAATACAAAAATTTTGATTTTGGTTACAGTTCTCAGTTACTGTTTCTTTGCTTTCCAAAAAGACATTAGTCAAACTGAAAAAGTAGGCTCTTAAGGGAGAAAAAACAGTCCCGATAAAGTAGACAAATACCGCACCCCTGCCAAGTTGAATTTATCTGAATACTGAAACGGGTTGATGGGAGAACAAAAGCCGGCAAACAACATACAAGTAAAGACAGACAAGTGAAAAGAATGTTAAACAGCTTCCTGTGAGACTTAAAGGCCATTCCCTCTTCCCGGTTTAACTGTTCCCATGCCCCGCTTTCGGTCTGACAGAAAGACAACCTGGTCCGCTACGGGGCGATTCCCGTACTCATACTTAACTTTATCAGATGTGTTAAACCGCATATTTTTAGCAACCGCTCCCCGAAATCAGATCGGCCGAAAATCGAGGCTGTTTGCATACCTCTAAGTGCTCTTACATAAAACTGTAACATTGAGGATTAAGTTCTTAGCGGCAAAGTAAAAACTGCTTTGCATCTGAAGAGATGGGAGAACAAAAGGACGCAGGCTGACAAACACTGGCAGGTGAAAAGGTCCAGCGTGCTGAAAGGAGAAACGTGGTCAGTGGGAAGCGCTCATGTTCTGGCAGTGTGATCGCAGCGCCTCTGAAGGGCGCATTCAGGCCATCGGAAGAGAGAAATGAAGCATGTCAACACACGGGAAGGGAGTCACCTCATATGGAAGACTGAGAGACGGGAAGTTTGCCTAAAGTTTTATAAACATGGAATTAAAGCAGCCGGGCACGCCCACCAAACTAAGGGGATGTTAATGGATTTCAGTGGAGGGAGAAGGAAAATTAAGTATAATTCGTACAACACTGTAACTAAATGGATTATCTTCTAACTAGTATCTGAATCCACAGATAAAAGTGTACTGCAGTACCGTGACTCACAGACGCCCGTATGAAGGGTGGGCAGTAATATGGGTACCGCAGTGATGTTCTCCCCAATTTCAAAGTTTAACACTACAGACTTGCACAAGAAGACGGACTGTTAAGTTCATTTTTAACTGTACAACTGCGGCAAAACTTTTTGAGGATTAACTTAGTTAATTAACCTTTCAAGTGGAATAATAAGCCGCTCGAATGAGTTTTAGTCAACAGTCCTTCCTTTCCCCCCTTTAATTCTATGTAAACTATTCATTACTGGGGAAAAGAAGCGGTTCTCATCGTATAAAGCGTCCAGTGCGCTCATCGCCACAAATGCAATATAAAAAGGCAGTTAGATAAATGATTTTAAATCTAACTGTAAATCTTCCATACCAGTAGATTGTCTTAAATATTACAATAATAAGAAACACACTAATAAAATAGTAAAATAGCAACACATTACAGTAAAACTCCTAAACAACATTGCAATCAGGATATTGAATGTAAATTTATTTTTCATTCTATAATTCATAATTAATTTTCAATACTGAGGAACTATATGTACTTACTTGAGTTGTTTATCACAAACTTCCTTGCGCTTTTAGCCACACTACGCTGAGCAGTCCGGTGCTTTCTGGTGCCTGTGGCCCCGTCCTTTGTTTCCCAAAAACTAGTTTGAGCTGGTCACATGTGGACAACATTTAAATTAACCTCTCGGTGACATCATTCATCACGTGACGATAACTCGCAGTTTATAACTCGTAAAATATGTGTTTCGGCTACCAAAACTTTATAGGCTATTAATGAAATGTTGTAGCAATGGTTCCATTTAAGAAATCTTTTATTGCTTCCGCACAGACTTTCGTAGTTCGTTTAGTATTGTACTGCATCAGAATCAAATAATTTATTTTTCCATTTAACAAACTTAAGCATTATTGCGATCACAAAGAGAGTTAAAGATCACAATATGTTTTGGGTTTGTAACATCCCACTTAATGTAGCACTTCTGTTTCCTCACTATAGATAAAATACTTTTTTGTGTGTGATCTCACAGTTAGTTAATCTGGACAAAGCATAAAGTAACCATAGACAGTACATATTTATGATACATCAATGCTAAAGAATATACATGCATAAGTATACACAAAAGACGTGGGAAAACATGGTTAAATCAACTCAGATGCAGACACACCATGGAGGAATGTTCACAGACTCACAGGTATGTTTGTAGATGTATGCAAATCACTGGAAGAACATGGTGAAACTAAAACTGTCCCAGGCACAGGGACACATGTACAACAAAATGCCTATATGTAACTCGTACTGTACACACACACACATAAATATATAGACATACACACACACACGTGTATATACACACACACACACACACACACATGTATATAGACACACACACATAAATATATAGGCATACACACACATGTATATACACACACATATAAATATATAGGCATACACACACATGTATATACACACACACATATAAATATATAGACATACACACACATGTATATACACACACATAAATATATAGACATACACACACATATATATACACACACACACATATATATATATACACACACACACATATACTGTACGCTTTGTGTTAATGGTGCAGTTTATTAGACTTTCTGTGCTACAGATGAAAGGTTGCTAAATTTATACTTCAAATAGTAATTAATGTGGTGCGACAAACACCAGACTTCTGTTGGAGTTTGAGCCCAAGCGAATACGGTTCCCTTCCCACCACCCATGTCATGTGGTGGATAGCAGTCACTTCTGCAGTTCTTTATATGACATAGAAGACAGACTGGGACCACATGAAGACATGATTGTGAAAACTGGTCTCTTCTGACAATGTAAAACGAGTTGTTTACGATTTTCAGTGATACGATTACGATTTTCAGTGACATAATTCTCAATGACAGGTACTGGATGGATGAGTATCTGTATGTGATTTAGGGGAAAACAAGCTTGTGCTTCATTGCTCATAACACAATTCTGATCTGTGCAAAACAGATGATTACAGTGCTATAAAGATTCCTGCAATTCCTCCACTGATTGGCTTTCAAACTGCTGATCACTGTCTCTACACAAAGACAATATCCGGCTATTGTATTCAAATGACAGCACAGTGAAACAGACTATTACCACCTCACAAATGCTGTCTGTCGTGAATATCCCTGAGAGGCAGGTCTAAATTCACAGTCTGACAGTTTCTAAGCAACAAAATAATATTTAAGAACACATTTTCACATTCTCAAATCTGCTGTTTCTAATATGTTCTTCTGACTGGTACATAAGGCATATTTTGCATATATAAATCGGTGACAGGGTGGTGCAGTGGTTAGCACTGCTGCCTCATACCTCTGGGACTTGAATTTGAGTCTCTGCTCTGGTTCTGTGTATGGAGTCTAGATGTTCTCCCTGTGTTGTCGTGGGGTTTCCTATGGGTAGTCCACTTTCCTCCCACAGTTCAAAAAATGCTAAGTTAAATTGGAGCTACTAAATTACCTACAGTAGTGAGGAATTTATCAGTGAGCTCTGCAATGGGTTGGCACCCTATCCTGGGTTGTTCCCTTCCTTGCACCCGAAGCTTCCAGGATAGGCTCTGGACCCCCTATGACCCTGAACAGGAGAAGTGGGTACAGAAAATGCATGGATGGAAATTAGTAGTAACTGTAATTCAATGGGGCAGGTATTTTGCATTTCCACTGATGGTGGCTCACTGGTAACATTACTTATAATGTGATCGTTGAAACCCATATGGCTGTATGCAGATACAATTTCTTTTTAGGGTTTTTATGGTGACCAATGGGTCCTCAAAGGTACTAAGGACCTAACCGTGCGATACCTACAACACTTATAAAACTGTCACTAAATAGTAAATCATGCCTATCATGTCTCATGAGGTATGATCATGTCTAACTGTGCAATGGGCCAGAAATGTACATTTATCTAGGAGACGCTTTTCTCCAAAGCAAAGTGCAGTTGTGAGAACAGGGTCGGCCAGTCACTGCAGTGTTTGGGGCTGAAGGACCTTGCTCAAAGGCCCAACAGTGAAATCATTGTGCTGACCATGAGTTTTCAACCAGCAACTATGCGAGCACAAGTACAGTGTCCTGACCCACCAAGACACACACCACCCCCAGAAACCAAAATCTTGTCTCTTTTCTTCCCTTCAATTTCAGGATTGCATAATGCCTTCCATTTCTCAAGATAGTACTCAAAGTGCCTTTATACTGCATTTCACCCCTAAGCTCTTGACTGCATCCTGATTGCTTATAAGAGAACTCTCACACTATTGCTTTTGGGAAGGATTCACCACTGCTCCCTGCAAGCATTTACATACTTACTTAATCTACATCAGAAGAATGCCTGGAGATTTCGTACACATATACAGTGCTGTCATTGATTTTAATATGAGGCTGTTATTTTCATATCTATTGCTACTTTCTGGGGTGCATTTAGTATTTCTTAAAATGGAGAGTTATATGTATTTACGGACACACAGCGTTATGCCATGTTCTAACCTTCTATGTGATACGTGCCTTGGAGTCACAGTGTCATCCCTATAGTATCAGGGTTTAATTTTGAGATTAATAGCTACCCACATTCTTCTTCTGATGTTAATCCTACTGATACTGGGGTTGTGGGAAGGGGATAAGGATCCCTAAATCTTGTGCCCTGGGTGTTTAAGGTCCTATACCATCTGCCAGGAGGGAGGAGAGAGAAAAGTGTCTGTGCAGAGAGAGTGGAGTCTTATATGATGTGGACTCCTATTCCAAGCAGGGACGAGTCTGACCCTTGGCTCAGGAAGTTTGACTGTAAACTTTTGACACTCAGTGTGACTTTGACTTTAAAGTGTGATTGTTAAAAGTATGTGTTGTACTGTATTATTTGTATCTGTTAAACCTGCCAGCAATTCTGTACCCAAATAAAGCCTCCATTCCATCCTCACATTCCTCATTAGTCGGATCACTTTACTGTCACATATAGAGCAAGATTTACACCCTGGTTTGTGATGTCTTGTCACATTTTGTCAAAGAAATTATGACTACAGAAGAAAAAAAACAAGAATCAGAACTGCATCTTTGATAATGAAAACAAGACTTGAGACGGGAACTAACAGAAAACACAGTTACCCCAACTCACACTAATCCTAGAACCAGCCCCAGTAAATGGTCTCAACCAATTTAAGGATATGGGGGGAAGGGGGTCGCACTCTAGGAAGTGGTCCAACCCTTTGATGGTACAAATGTGCAAGCTAAAACAAGTGCCTGATGGGATGTCAACTGGGCCACCTCTTCCAGCCAATGACTGAGACCCTGTGCATCAGACACTGCACATATACAGTCTAGGTGGAAGAGGGAAAACAAAAATGCCTTTAAAGGTTTCAGTTCATGGGTATTTAAGCAGTGGTGAGAAGATTTCAGCGATGTGCCCAGCCTGTCAGACAACAGCCCCAAGTGTCATTTAAAGGTCTCTTGACACTTTTTGCTATAATTGAGACATTTGCCTAAAAAGCTTGTAAACCAGGCTGCTCGCATATCATCGTAATTGCAGATAACAGCGCTTGATACCCTAAGGCAGTTCTCCAGAAGCTAAATACACTAGCATAACTCAAAATGGCATTCAAAACTGTAGCCAAAGCTAAACTGGTGAACTATTATTGAATATACCAGGAAATTACACAAATTTCATTTCACAGCAGTAGAAAAAGGTCGTACATACAAGATGAGCAGTGAACATGCCAATGTGTTTTAATATACAAGACAATGAAACCTGGCCAATAGTGTTTGAAGTTTCATGCATATATAAGTGTGGCCTGGTGGCCAATCTTCACTAATTGCTCAGTCCCTTATTAAGATCACAGTGTGAAGGTTCAATTAGCAGAGAAACAGCACAGCTGTACATAAGATATTGCAGTAACACAACATAAGATGAACCGATGCTGTATTGGCTGCAAAAAGAGGCCCTACATCATAACAAGTTATCGTGGTCTAAAACCAGGTATTTCAGTTTCATTGTCCAACCCTAGTATATAGCAAAATGAAATCAAATGTAGGAAGGAATATGTTGCCAAATACCAATGTGCATTTTGTAATACCCACGTCTTCTTTTGTGTATATAGTAAAAAAAAAAATCAAACCAAATAGCTGTTGAGTGCTCTGCTCATGGTGACACCTGCCGCCCTGAACCAAGTGCATCACTCCAGCTGAGAGCCAGATTGTAAGTGTGCAGACATGAGCACATGCGATTCAGGGGCACCACCTGTCATTCACGCCTCTAGCCTAACTAGGCTACGTGTTCTTTTGTTTCGTTATATATACAGAAATAAACACTTTCATTTTGTGATATCAGCTGTATACACACATTGAGAAAACAAATATCTGAGTTCTGAAATATATTTGTTCTCACTTCAAAAATAGCATAGTCACATCATAAAATGTTCTGAAATGGGACAGTTTCAAAGTGCTTGGCTTGCAGTTTTGAAATATTTATAATCTTGGTAATAAAAATAATAAAAATACACTGGCAGAAACAAATCTGGTCATGGCTCAATGCATAATACTGTTTGTGCAAAAAACAGGTGAACAAGTGTATTTATAAAAAATATTTTAATTAATTTCTTGGTTTGATATTATGGTATGATTCCATGGGGGTAGTGTAATATATAATTCAATGTGTTTCAATAAATTTTCAGTGTCATGACTATAATGATAAAATAATGTCCACATTAATGGGCATTTTGGGGAAAAAAAGGGTCTCTTTTCATCCATCTTGCCTCCCCACTTACCCAGCAGAGCTGCAGTGAGCTGGTCCTTCACGGGGTGCTGGGACACGAACACACACACTGCTGGTGTCAGGGAACAGTGCCGTCAGCGCTGGGGAGGCACAGAGGCTTCATAAAAGAAACACCAAAAAATACTACAGCATAGATTTCCATCTCAGACATTTCTTTAATTCGACATTTTTTATTTTCTGTCACTCAGCATTTTTGGTTTATTTTCTTAATAGTTGACTTTTTTCATTTATTTGACAAGTTTATTGTAACCGAGGATGAGCTAGAAACTGCTTTGAAGAGTGTTTGGTGAATAAGAATGTTTATAAAAACTTTAATATTTGAGAGTGTGTGGCTGCGATTTTCCTCAGGCTTGCATTAAGCTGCAAAACCACTGCTAAAAGCATGTGTCACAGCGAATGTGTAAGTTCTGGCTGAAAATGTCAAGAGACCTTATTTCATGTTCAGCTTATAACTAAAGCTTTCAGTTATTTTTAAGTCCTTGGCGACCTTGTCTCTCTAACACCACAGAAAGGAAAATGCTCTCTACACACTGACACTCAGAATTCTCAAGAAATGTCCAAATAGAAAATCAAACATCCTATAGCAAATCTATTTAAAATGGTGGCAAATAAATAGAAAATGTTACATTCCCACATGCAGTAGCACATTTGGTCTACAGTGAGGACAAACTAGTCGAATACAGACATCTGCATCTTTATCTGCACCTAGAAAAAAAATATTCACAGTTTTACATTATAATCACATTGTAGCAAGGCATTACATTGTAATGATATATGCCATGCCCTTAGTAAAACCAGTACGAATTTTAAAACAATGGACCAAAAAACTTAAATGAATAAAGAAAAGCCATGGAGGGCAACAGCAGAGGAGAAGCATATAACATGTTTGGGCAGAACAATACGATTACAGCACGGACTTCACAGCTACTGAATAGCACAAATCATAGCTCTCTCTGTAGAACATTCATTTATTTCTTTTTGAATTGTACAGAAAAATGTTCAGAGTAAAAAGGTCCTTTTACCTGAAGGTTGAAACAGCAAACTAGCTGGAACAAACAGGTCAGCTAATCACAAAAATGTAATTACAATGAAAACCCTCAGTAGTCATGTGAAATGTCTGAGTAATTTGCCGTTTGAAACTGACATTCTGTAACACTAATGGCTAGACCATGCTTAATGACAAACTTCATTCCCTGCCACAGCCTTTAAAGTTGAAGATATCGCAGATTCACGTATTACCACGGCAATCCATTTTTTCCTGCATATTTTACATTTATAAGGTTCAGTCTGGAGTTACAGGGCAATTCATTTGGTGAGATATTCTACGTTTACGACCTGATACCTTCCAAAGCCCACTTTGTATCTGTCGAAATTCAGTTGTGCACTGCTTTCATATCTCAATCGGGATATTCAGACAGAAATCAGACACAAAATGCTTTTTCAGGAGTCCAGCTATGAAGAAGAAATATCCATTTGGTCCCCCAGAAGTCCTTGTTGCCTCTAACAATACTATCAGTATGTTTTTTTTCCCCCAAGACAGTTTGGCACAAAGGGATACAAGCATCACACGGCCGTCTCTTGGTCCTCTCTTTGTATCATCTGGAAGTGCTGCCGGTTCCCCAAGTAGTCTGCCAGTTCCTGATCTTCTGACTTCTCCGCACAGTTTTTTGGTGTGTCACCCTAGAGGGAAAAGCAGCATGTGGTCAATCTTGAAACAGCTCAACAAGTGTAAGATCAGGAAAAGACTAAAATCCCAGTGTTTCCTAAAAACTCCATCAAAGCTGAGTGTTCTGAGTCAGCTGCTTGAGAAATATGGTCACTGTTAGTGCTGCACGACCTTCTCATTTGACAGAGAGAAATGGCAGGGTAGGTTTTTTTTCCCCCAGAATTCCTCAAGCTATAAATCATGAAAAAATAAACCCAGGTTTCTGCAAGATTACATTCACAGCAAACAGTTGCCATTATCTGTGCTTGCAGGCGCGACATGCAAAGGATTTGGGGAGAGGGCCGAAATGTCCACTAAGGAAAGTGCAGACAAACAGCATAAATGGAAAACAAAAGGCAACCTTTTGGGGGGTGCCTTGATTTCTGACAGGAAGCTGAAGAAGTGGAGGCTGTGTGTTTCAATGGGAAAGGAATGGATCCCAGTGGAATGGGCGCGTTTTCCATGTCGTGTGCTGTTTTGTCAATGATGGCAGCATTACATTAATATGATTTCATGGTAGCCAAAATAGTGCTAATTTGGGGAAAGAGATGTTAGAGGTGTTTGAGAATGGAAAAGGAGTCTCTCATGATCAGGTTCAGAGGCACAGCGATAGCACAGGCAGGACCCCAGAGTCTACCTTGTGCATTGCAAAGACATATCAGCTTTATTTGTATATTCAGTAATTCGCAAAAGTGAAAATAAAGGTCTTTTGTTTATTAAGTTCTTTTTCTTTACCATGCTGGGGGAGGGGGAGTCGGGGGGGCCCATGGAGTTTTTTTTTGCCTAGGGCCCCCAGAGTCCCTAGAATCGCCTCTAATCGTGTCATAAACTTTGGCTGTCACATGGGGCACAAAACCTGTGGTGGTCACTGTGATTATGTTGTACCCCAGACTGCTGGACGTCAATGGAGTAGAGAAAAAGATCTATACTCAAGCTAATTAAATAATAAATGAATCTATGTGACAATGGTCAGAGACAGACGTAAACATCTGCTACGGCCGTCCTTGGGTGGCAGCTTCTCATACAGCAGCTGAAGTCCTCACCTGCAGATCTGTCTTCATGAGAGATGCTCCAGCCTCCACCAGGTAGTGGCAGATGGTTCTCTGGCGTCGTGTGGCTGCTCTGTGCAGAGCCGTCTCCCCGCTGTAATCACAGAGGCCACATCAGTCTCCCTGGTCCATCATTGCCGCGCCACTTAGACCAGACCAAACACCCGGCATCACTCTGGTAGCAGCTCTTCTTACATCAGCCACAGGCCACCAGACACGCATCACATCTACAAGCATCCTCATTATCCAATCAAGAGTGGTAGTTTCTAAAGTAGAGGTAATACCAAAGGGGTAGTAATGAAAGACTGAATGATACGTACTTCTCCTTTTCCATTGCATCCAGGACATCAGTGGGCACTAAACACATACATTAAAAAAGTATTTTAAATAAGTTAATGGTTATTTGCATTGTCCATTGCCGTATTTACAGAACAATGAAAAATAATGCTGTCCTGCAGGGTACATATTATTCACAATGTAATTTGCAGACAGTGTAATATAGCATCAGGATATAATAGAAGCAATTTCTGTTTAAAATGAACCTAATATTAATTTAATGCTTTAACTCAAAGTACTGATGAAGGCATCGCATTAGTGCCCCTTTTCTGATAGGAGCCCCGGCTGGACAGCTAGTTTCCTTCAGTGTTCTCTGGAACAGCGTGAAACACTTTGTTAGTCTTTGCAGACAGGGGTGCTCCTGTTCCAGGTTCCATCTCTCAACGCAAGCAGGATGTTAGAGTATAAGATAACTAGAGTCTGGTAAGGATTCTGTGGATACTCCCTTTGGGAAGCCCGTTTGGGACTCCAACGGCAATGCTAAAAAAAGTCACGTGACCAGCCCTAGCTGCTGGGGCGTGAATCACATCCACAAGGCTGGAGGTGTGGGCCGTCAGTGATAACCTCTGAGACACTCTGCCTCCAGACAGAGTACCGACTGATATAAATACTTAGGCGCTTCTTTTAGCTCTCCTGTCAGCTGAGCCTAGACAGCATCTGGCATCAGACTTGTGACAATATCCAGAGAAAGAGTGTGTGTCAGTCGGGGCCACCTGATTACCTGACAGCTACTGTCACCCCCATCTCCAGTGCCTTACCTCTGGAAACAGAGGACCCCCCCATTATTACCAGCCATAATCAGAATACTTATATATCCATCACAATTGTAATTGTTATCTGCGATGTGAATTGAATTGGGTTTAGATTCCATCATAAATTACTTCCCGGAAGTATAACTGAATCTAAACTGAAGGGGAATTATGAGATATATCAAAATTGACAAACTGGGCAAAACTGTGAGCTGATTCCTCATAATATCTACAGCAACCGATTATTGCTAAAAGTGCTATATTAAATGAAATTGTTGGACTGAATATTTGGCATCCCTCGTTTTCCAAAATGTTATTTTTTTTCTATCATGAATGTTTCCTGTACCTTATCCGATGTATGAGTATCAGCTGTCTAAACAATATGTAAAATAACGTCTTGGATCTTAGACGTTTAAGCACCAGTATCAAGCGAGTTCTAGCACCACGTATCAGGTAGCAGGATAGGAGATATGACCGGGCAGCGTCACGTTCGGAAAGATTGCAGAACAGGTAGCCAATCAGAACACAGGACACACTGATAAGCTACAGCCGCAGTAAGTGCATAGTGTTCTTTACAGAAATTCAGTCTTTTCACACGATGCAGGGATTAATTTACTATAGTCTCCTAGCAAGTATATCACACAATTACCAAAGAATCGGGACTGACGTTTACCTTTCCAGCCAAATCAAACATTATAGTGTTGGTTTGCTGTTTGAACTATTACGCATTCAGGACTGCATACAATGGTTGTTGATTTGTAGACCAGGGAAAAAATGAGTGGAATTCCTCTACTGATAATGGTTAACTTTTAAATATAACAGTACATACATCTAAGTCTAATATACCTTAACATGTCTTAAAGCATTGCATTCATAGCACTTATAATCGTATAATGTTTGTTATTAATGTATATTATAATGCTTTTATAAAGCATTATGAAGGCGCACCTAATGCTCTATGAATGCATTATAAATGCATTATGAAGGTGCACTTAATGTGAATTGTTTCCAAATTTTTTTAAAGAAAACTGCACTTAAGAATGCAAGTACTGACATGCTGACATTTCCATGTTATAAATCAGATTAAAAAAAAAAATTGTCTCCTACCGTTGTCGATGATGTACTTGACAATCTCCTTGCTCCCCACCTCCACAGCATGATGGATTAAAGAGCGACCTGAGGAATCCAGCGCTGTCAGATCTGCCCCTTGCTCATGGAGCGCTCTAAGCTGGAATAAACAGCAGCTGCCATCAGTCAAACACCGGCACAGGACACCTCACAGTCCGCAGCTATCATACGACACCCACACGTTCCCATAGGTCATTCATTTTCACACCTAATCCCTAATAAAAATTCAATAATCAAAATAGCAGAACTACCTTTATTACACGTTAACACTTCTACACGCCTTGTCCGAGGTGGATTTGCCCGCGGTAGGCGATACATCATGCTACTTACCCTCTGACAATCTTTGCTTGTCACACATTTTATAAGCACTTCAACTGAAAGGGAAAAAAAAGTTATTACACAGTCAAGATGTTTCTACTACACATTTTACAATCTTTAATGATGAATGCAGATCCATTAAGCCATATGATGTATCTGAAATTGACTATTTCCTCTCCCTGTACCCCTGTCTGGTTTTTAGGCGAATCATACGTGTGCGATTGAGTGCTGTTAAACATCCCCAAACAGAAAACCCTCAAGCACCATGTCAGAATCTCAAAAACATTGCAGAAGGTCTATGCTTAACATAGGTACCTTTCCTGTGGACGCACATACTCATTACCTTACCCACCAAGCTGTTTTTGCCAAAACAGAAGTTACAAAACACGCAAGTAGGACTTTGCGGCATAAAAGAAAATTATTTCATTGTCTAAACCTTTCAAACACTTACACATTTTCGGTTTGAAAAATGCTCACGAATCTTTTGGGTCCCTCAATTTGAAATAGAAACAATTAACTGAGAGCAATTGTATGGAGCCAGGCCCCTCTAAGAGATGCTTCCCAGCTCACTCCAGAAGCCTGGGAGTATTAGGCCAGAATGCTAATAGGAGCGGTGTGAAAGTTAACAACAGCACTGCAGCACCCCAGGCTTAAATACCATCAAACTCATCTCTCAAATGTCAGGAAGGGGGGAAAATGATCTGAAAATCTTTTTTGACAGATGCAAATTTAGTTCTGCTCATTACAATAAGTGAAGAAAAAGAACTCTAAACTATAACCTTTATAAAAGCACTTGAAATTCAGACATTCTCTTTAAAGCGAGCAAAGCTTTCCTTCCAAACCAGTAACTGGCAACATTCTCCACACTGTATCAAACTGTCATCAGACAGGAGGCCCCATGTTTATGCTGGAAGTAACATCATAATTTATTTCCTGTTACAGGCGCCGCTGCATTCCTCACCTTGGTCTGTGCTGGTGAAGGCTGGACTATCAGACCTAAGTTAAAGAAACAAATGAAAACAGAACAGAAGACGTTATTTACATTCAGTACTGTAGCTTAAGGGCCTGCAGGATTTGATCACCATTTACATGACACCCTTTCCCTGGTGTGTATCTGTTTCAGCAAAGTAGGAAAGTGCTTAAGTATGTATGCAAAATCTCATTTGAGGCCTAACTGGTCCCAAATCTATAAGAAGTGACATTAAGGGCTCATTAAACTGGATAAAAGTTTGTTTTTGTCCATAATTTTGGGCACAAGTGAATTTTGTGAAGAATCATGGTAAACAAAATAGGGGGGAAATTAAAATGGACCAAACATTCAGCTTCTGGTCTCAATCACTGTATAAGGGTCAAAAAAGAGCTGGTCTAAGTCAGGAAAAGGGCAGGTCTGGACAGTGTCAACCATTGCCCTTTACTCTCACCCCTCCTCTCTCTCTCTCTCTCACATGCACACACATACACACACACACACACAGACACAGTTGGGAAAACATATCCTTATGGGGACCGCTCATTAATTTCTATGGGAAAAATGCTAATGCTAACCATGACAACCCTAACCCAGCTCTAACCATAACCATAAGTAACCAAGCAAAATACAAGAGTTTTCTCATTTTTAGTTTTTTATAAAATAGAGTTTACCCATATGGGGACCAGGAAACTGATCCCCATACGGGGAAAAAAGCGTTCATCACGTTGTGGGGATTTCTGTGTCAACATAAGGTAAGGTATACCCGCTCTCTCACACACACTCACACACACACACACACACACACACACACAATGTTCCTTTGTCATAATGGCAGTAGCTACAGAATCGATGCTCTATGTGCTGTATTCTGTTTGCTAAGGGACTATTTGTTGGGCAGGAGGAGGTTCCAAAGTGCCCCTCACAGAACAGACCTGCCCCCCTCCCCCACACCACCCTCAGGTACACTGCAAATGCTGACCAGGGAAACATACTGGCTCCAATTAAGCACAACATTGGACTTTCCGGCTGGGGGACCTTTCACCCAGTTCCTCCATACCTCCTTCATGCCTCCTTCTGCCTTTCGAGTATCACTACAAGATGTCATAGGTTACCTTCAACATTGTCTAAATTTTCTTACATTTCAGGGTTACTTTGCATTGGGCCATAAAAATGACTAAAGGATGGGCAGTGTTTATATTCTGAATATCACTTTAGAAATGTGTAGTTTCAACATTTTTTTTCCTGCTGCGACAATAACAGGGTCTTAAACACATAAATTATGAGAAGGGCCTTTTTCTGACATTTCTGAGATGGGCTGCATGTACGTATTGTCCTGGGATTCTGTCTACACGGCATATAAGGATGTGATCCCATATCATTGTTGCTAGGATAGCAGGCTGGATCCATATTAAACAAGAGGTAGAACAATTTTTTTAATGCTTAATTTTTAAATTTGGGATCATCGGAGTATTATTTAAAATCAGCAGCCATCACAATAGTACAGTTTATTTATGGTTATAATTGCTTTTCCTGAACTTGAAAAGTGTTATAAAGTTAAACATAAGACACTTTGGAAACATGAGTATTTAAGACACTATAGCATTTACTTTTTTTTTTTTTTCAGCTAGCTTTCACCAAATGCTCAGTTTCTCCAAGATCTTTAATGCCAGAACTGCCACAATATTTAAGACAAAGAGCCACCTTCACTAGAAACTAATCCTAGGTTGTCAAATTAAATTAGAATGCTCCGTGAATCAGCAGCCCTTACATAGCACAGTTAGTTTATAAACAAATAAACTGAAAGTATTCCTCAGACAGGTTCATCTTTTCAGGGCAAAGCACATGAAAATACAGCTCTTAGCTCAGGTGCTCCAGTCAGGACAATCCTTTTGTCATCAAACCATCCCACCATTAGAAGCAGTGGACCCAGTGCTTCCCAATCCGGTCCTCGGAGACCCGCAGACAGTCCATGTTTTTGCTCCCTCTCAGTTCCCTGCTGTCTGGCGGTGAGCTGGGAGGGAGCAAAACCATGAACTGCCTGTGTGTCCCTGAACACCGAGCTGGGAAATACTGCCTTAAAGGTGAACACCACATATATGCGTACACTTTATAAATACAAAACACTTTAAATCAAATGAAGATCTACAAACTACAACCCCAAATCAGAAAAAGTTGGGACGGTATGTTAAATTAAAATCAAACTGAAAACAGTACTTTGTTAAATT
>JAODJU010000007.1:15168975-15180963 GCA_026776725.1 Gnathonemus echidnorhynchus | reverse complement strand
GGGGGGGGCTTTGCTGCTCACCCTGTTCCCCTCTCAGCATCCACTTACTGCAGTCCCATTAGGATGGTGCTCAGTGAGCCATGTGCAGGAAGCCCACAGCTCAGCTGGTTGCAATTTAGCACCTCCAAGGTCATTAACACAAATGGCCTTCACATGGGCCTGAACTTCCTAATGGGGGAGGAAGACTGCTTCTCTTAAAAATAAGCTTTAATTGGCAAAACCCGGGACCCGCAGGTCAACGAGATCATGCATTTGGGTGCCTGAAATTAAAGATGCTTGAAACACAGTTCATAATATAACCTGATAAATTATTTTTAGTAAGTTACAATGGCAACACTAATATGTACTCACACCTCATTCTTTCATAGGACAAAGTTAGTTATGTGTGTATAAATAAAATATTCTTTAGCTCAGCTCCTGTGAAAAACACTTGTATACTGTATGTATGTGCATAACATACTTCCAAGAACTCTGGAACAACTTGAAAGACATGAAAGCTCTTAGCAAAATCGTACGTCTTCCTGTAAACATGTTTTTCCTCCCAATAAACTAACTTTATACAGGTTTCATGTGAATAAGTACCGCAGAAGGCACTAGAGAAATGGTAGAGTTCCTCAGGATGTCTCAGGCCAGTAATTATGTTATCTCAGGACAACAGCAAGTATGGTTTGAACATGGTTCTGACAGCTTTCCCATAATGCACCTGGGACAGTTTGACATGAATATGATGCAAAATCCAATTAAGACAACAACCTTCGTCACCATACTCATCCTCCATTTGACAGACAGAAATTAGACACAGCATATGGCCTGGCATATAACTGAAAGTCAGGAGACAATAGCTTACTTATAATTAGTACGTAAGGAAAGTTATTAAAATAAGGTAATAGCAAGCCTGTATGAAGAGTCGATTCAGCTGCCTCTAACTGTTCGCCTCGGAGGAAATGGCATCAAAGGAAACAGCCATCTGGTGGTGATGTTTTTCACAGAAACATTGACAATTACAGAGGAGACAGGAGCCCGCAACACTATAAATATACCGTGAGACAGCATGATATGAAACAGCTGTCTTGCCTCCATAGGGGTCTCTCTTTGGTGGTGTCTTGTCAAGGTAACGGCTACGACTTAGCCTGGGTACAAATGTTAAACAGCCTTTTTTTTATCATTAGCAAACCAGCCTCTAGTTAAAACGCTGGCCTCCGAGCTGCCGGCCCCCCAACGTTTGGTATAACATCGCAATTAGCAACACCATCCCAAAGTGTCTGCATTACTTAGAAGTTGTGGGCTATTAAACTATGGCCGTCTGAGGGAGATGTCGTAGCAGGAGTAACAGATGAGCCTACCGCCTTACACCGCCCTGAATGGCTAGATATTAAGGCCAGTACTGATTTCAAATAATTGGGAATTGAAGATGCTTTCAAGAGTGGTATTTTATTTCCTTATTGAATTCACCTAGCAAGGACATGTACGAGTTATCAGTTGTTACAAGGGAGCTAGTTCCAGGAAGAGAGAGGGGTCTTCTCCCGGAAATCCCAATCTGCATACAGCCTTCGTTTAACTCCAAATGCATCTCATTAAGTCTTTGTTCTCTAAAGAGGAGGGAAAGTTTTGCAAATGGCGAAAGAAAAAACAGGGCAAGAAACAACTGGCTCTTTGGATGAAGGGCAAAAAAAGGGCTAGAAGATGATATATTCTGCTAAATCGGGGGAAATTACCTAGTATGCTAGGCTGTTGCTACGATGGTTCATCATCTGCTCATGCGTACTTAAGTAAACAAAAAATAGCATATAATCACATAATGGATGCTATCCATAATTAGCGACATGGCCTATAAACATTAGAAATTGTTGTTTATATAACAGAATAGGGCTCTCAGGGACTGTCTGGCATGCATTAACTTAAGCCATTGTGGTCATTTCCCCCCCATGTTTAAAAGCATTGCCAGAAAGGTTTATTTTTGCGCGCCACTATGGCAAAGTAGGCCCGCCTTGTTTATCCTGTCACCGGCGACGTCTGCTGTGCACTTAGCTGGAACCCTTAAATGTGCGCCCTGCTGATGGCAAAGAGACGTCAAGACTTGGGGACAGTGGGAACACACGTAAATAAAGCAGGGATTCGGCCCATTTCGAGCGTCCAACAGGATAACGGCTAAAACATACACAAAGAAGCTTCCCGCCACGAAATGCAATTCGCACAAAACGGGAATGGAGTCAACAGCCAGAAGTGCAGGTGATGGACCATCGAAGACATGTTTCATAGATTTAATGTTAAAGTAAAGAGCATGGTTGAAGATATAACAGCAGAAAATGGTTAGAAAAGGCACCTATAGATGTAGACTGGACCTTTATGGGGCAGGGAAACCAATAAAGATGCAGTGGATGCAGAGTTAGACCTGCTCAGGGAGGTCTGTAGTTAGGGCTGGCACTCAAGGGACAGTGGATGTGCTGTGTATTTTGACACTGGTAGCTGCTCTGAAACCAGCAGCAATTTTTTTTTATCAGCATGACGAACACCCCTCTTTCAAAATCATAAAAATAAACACAAAGCAAGTAAGTAGATGAGTAACCATGTTTGTAAAGATCACAGGGTGAGTACAGTAAAGGAGTAAGCCTTTAAATAAAGGTAAATGATGTTACAATGGATGATGAATGAATGTTACACATAACTAGACACAATGTATTGCTTATATAATAATCAATAGCAATCATGGCTTCTC
Source organism: Gnathonemus echidnorhynchus (assembly GCA_026776725.1). Taxonomy (NCBI): domain Eukaryota; kingdom Metazoa; phylum Chordata; class Actinopteri; order Osteoglossiformes; family Mormyridae; genus Gnathonemus; species Gnathonemus echidnorhynchus. The sequence goes on along the minus strand of JAODJU010000007.1, from coordinate 15,178,247 downwards.
AGGCTAATTTACAAAGACTAAGAAGTAAATGTCAAATAGGAGTATTTACTGTCAGTGGTGCTATTATACTCCAGTCAATACAGTAATATGTTATTTTGCATAATTATTTGTAGCAGCTCCACATTTTCAGCATGACTAACTGAGGCTGCCATCTCACTACACTCTTCAAAAACAGAAATGGGACATTAGCACACCCCCAAAAATGCACATCAGAAACGGGAATGTAAATTTGGGACAGGCCAGTGTTCTGTCTGCCACTCGGAGAGGACATTAGAATATTTCATCTTGTTAGCCTCTGAATGGGTGGCAGTAATATACTTCCATGAACAAAATTGTGAGCGTGATGTGAATTTTCAGTGCTCCATTTGTAAGTCAGCTACCCGTATAAAGAGAAAATTTTGTATTTTAACAGCCAGCTTCTCTGCTACTATTATATTTAGAAGATGGTGACAGAACCTGCAATTGGAGTTTGACAGGGTTTGATTGTAAGAGTTTGTATATTATAGGAAGTTCAGTTAGACATCGAGGGTCTGTATTTAACTTTTAATTCTCCTACTTGCTAGTCTTGACAACTGATATAAAAGCAAATTGATGCCACGAGTAATAATCAGAAATTTCACATTACTCTCCACAAGTAATTTCTTTGTTCAGTGGACTATGATTAATAGGACTGATTATGAAAAAATATACAGGTATAAATTAGGTGGTTAATTATTTTCTTTTGAAGAGCATCCACCATGGAATGTGATTTCTTATTGCTCATGCCGTTCATGTATGGCCATATCTCCATTTAGAGTTGCTAATATGTAATACATTACTTTCCTATCATCCTTTCTAAGTATCCTGAGATACTAGCGATACTATTTACCACTGTTAAGAAAACAGTAGCTATATTGCATCAGTTGTGTTTTTAAATCACTCACTGACACATTAGTAATGACAGAATGGAAGGGTATCCGAACTGACGATCTTTCTAAGAACATTCCAGTGCATAATAACCATGGATCCATTTGGCCAAAGGTACCATGGTCCCATGGCCCTGGGTGGGGCTTGTAAAGCCATGGTTCTCCATGGTCTCCAGACCGATTCTCAACTGTTAAATAAGCTGCTATTGGGAACCTCCATTCTGAAGGTGCAGAAGAACAAAGCTTGCTAGTGATTGGCTGAAGAGATGGGGAATGGAAGGGGGGCAAGGGAAAGGAGTGTGTTCCTCTGAGTGGTAAGATTGAATAAATAGAACCCTATTTAGTGATTAACCCAGTAAAATCACACTGAACAGGGGCCAACTGTGGCTTCTGTGCAGTTTCAGGATGCCTCGCACCTAAAGTGGCCCAGATTTGTGGTCTTCTGGGAGTTGCGGTCCACCATCGCCTCGGCGACAGAGCTGTCGCTGGAAATACGCTTGCGTCACATGGACCTGCGGAGCGAAAAGGATTCTGCGGGGAGGAGCAGGGGCTGAGAGAGGTGCAGGGGACAAATGCGCGCCATGCAGGAGGGTGGGCCATTGTGATGAGATTAGGCTGTGAGAGAGCAGGAGCACACTGGACCCCCCCCTCCGCATCACAAAGCGGGCAGGGGGGAGAGCGCATAGCACCCAAAGCCATGCTGTCTGCTTCGTTATTTTCAAACGGCTGCGCAGACGGCTATGTCTTATCATTTAGCAGAAGGAGTGCAGGGGGGGGTCGCACTGTAAATAAAGCCCTCAAAAACAATGGCAGTGACTACGTCCCAAGTATTCAAAAGAAAATGCAAAAATCTACCAGTGGCTACCAAACCAGCTTACTACACATTAGGAAAATGTCTGATTATGATTGGTCCTTCTACTAATCTTTTCTTCGCTGACTTCTTGTTACCAGTGTTTTTCTGATGCACTCTCTTGGATACTGCAGTGAGAGTCTTTCAGCATCAGCTTCCCCTGCAGTCCCAGTCTACTCTCCCTTTCGCTACCATTTCAGACTTTTTGCTCCTACATAGCTCTGCCTGCCTCTCTTAAATACTAAAACGGCCTGCTTAGCAATTCAAATGAGAATAATCGCTCGACACACATGGAAAATAACTATAATAATGATTGGTTCTGGATGAGTGATATAAGCTCTTTTGACAGAGAGAGGGCTCTAGCACCCCACATCTCTTTCTCAGCAATATTGGATTAAGAAACATTCGCAATGGAAAAAAGAAAAAAAGAAAGCAGAAAAGGAAAACGCCGTAATAGAACTGAACGTAAACTGGTAGCAATATCAGATAGCTGCAAAATTTTATGAGTAAACGCTTTCCCCAAACCTTGTAAAACTACATTATAAGTAGCAGTCCACTGTGTGTGCACACTTTCAAAAATGTTAGTAGAGCATAATACCTAGAAGATCTCCACAAAACTCTCACAAGATGCAGTAGCTGCAACAATACCAGCAGCTTTGAAATAATCCATTGTTACAACACAAAATTTAGATTTGCCAGATCAAAACCCAGAACATATTTAAAAATGTGAAGAAAATATATCATGCCAGAGATCAAACAGTAACAGTTTTTATTGCCTCCTCTTTATTAAACACTTTAATCTAATTAATTGTTAATTGTACATAACCTTATATCAGATTCTATTTGCCTTACATAAGTCAATCCATGGACAATGGTGACAGCACACTAATACACCCTGAAACTTAGCACATAACTACAGGATTATCTGTGTAAAAAGACAGTCCAGAGAATCACAACATGGAATCTTCTTTTGGAATCCAGGCACACATGTGAGAAGAGTTTAGGAAGTCTGCAGTGTGGGAGAGGAGGACCTGGCGTCCGTCCATCTGCAAAAAGACATCATGGCAGTCTTCAGACTCAGACGTTCATGAAGTGCGCTGTTTCGCATTACCACCAGTAGAAATGTGTTTTCTTTTGACTAGCTACGGCAGAGTTCCTGACATTGTGAGGTCTTCATTAAATTAGCAGCATTTTCATGTCAAATTCTGCTGCAGCTTAAATTTTCACAGAGAGATTTTCTTTTTTAATTTATTGAAAATTTTGTGACATGCTTATTAACGGTGACTTGGCTGCCTAGCAACCAATTTGTTTCAGAGGATGTACAGCAAGCTTCAAATGACCCTTGTGGTTCATTTTTCCACCAACTACACAGGACCTTAGGGTTGATTCTTTACAATTGCTGCCAGTGTGGATCCCGTTTCATTTAGATACCTACAGATTTTGAGGACATATAAGGCAACTTGAACTTTGAAACCCTTTGTGCTTTATTTTGTGAAGCTAGAATTTAAGCGACGCATTGAGTAGAGCCCAAAAGAATAAACCAGTCACTGAACTCTCCAGTCACTTACACTATCCTGTCCATACTCATACACAGACAGCCCTGTTCACTTTCATATAGGAAAATAAATCCCCTGCTGAAGGAGGGGTCTTGAAAATCAGCTGTTCTCCCAAAAAATGCATCAGGCTCCGTCCAAAATTTGCTATTGCTTGCTATATTCTTCCTACTTTAAAATCAGTACTACACACTGGGCTGGATTCAATAACAAAACTGACCTTTGAGTTTGCTTTGAATTCTTTATCAATTGAAGACACCATATATGGATAATTAGTGAAAACCAAGGCTCTTATAGAAGGTCAAAGTCAATATATTCAGGAAACTTGAGTGATATGCAGAGGAGAGGTGAATGACTGGGAGGCATACAGATTTGTTTTGGCAGGGAGAGTGAACAGGTCCATCTCTGAATGAGCTCTGTCTGCAGACTTCCAGCGGGGCCTTCAGCAAGGGGCTCAATACAACAGAAGGACAGCAGGGGGGCAAATGCAAAGGGAAGAGAAGATGCTGGCATGCATGAGGATGGGGGGCAGGAGAAGAAAGGCAAGGCTAATACTTTTTCTTTATAGGAAAGAGACAGCTGGTGTGAGAGAAGCCAGACCGCTGGAGACCCTGAGATCAGGTCTTACCTTCTGACTGCGGGCTGGTCCCAGACTCACAAGAGGGGTGGGAAGGTGGGATGGTGAAGGTAGAAAGCAGAGAAAGACCCAGGACTAGTGTTTTTGGGGGGGGGGGGTCCCCAACAATGCAATTGGACCACATGCTCTTTTTTTCTCGACCTGATCACATGATCTCTGACCTCACACGAGTGAAAACAGAACCCATTTTCCTGTGGGCTTCCAACAATTCCCACAAGCTTCGAAAGCCCGAGAGGCTCCACAGACAGCAGAAGTCAAAACACCAAACATGTACGAACAACCGTTAATGATGCATTTTAGTAAATGCAGGAACAGTGTGTGAGAGTTTCAGCACATTTAAGAACATTTAGCATTCTGCTGTGCTGCTGGGCGAGAGAGCGCAATGGGAAAATTACAAGCAGATTTGCAGGAAAGGACACTGTGTTTCGTACCATTACACTGATTCACTAGTTACACTCCTCTACTATAAATCAGCACAAAAAACATCTCACAGTTTACATACATTGTTTACACAATGAAAATTATTTTCAATTACCATATCTGGTCCATCAGCCTACTTATACCTAGATATCTACCCTACTCTCAAATGCTGTATCACAATCTACATTATATAATGTGTTTGATGGGATTTAGTTAGTAAAAATAACATTTAGTTCATAAAAATATCCATATTAATCCATTTCATTTTGCACATTTTACAAGCCTGAATAAAATCCGGGTTTATTTATAAAACATATTTAAATGCAACAGAGAAACTAATAAAATGTTCAACCAGTAGTCTATGCAGGAATTTACCTCAAAAGGTTAAACCCAGTAAAGTTCACAACGAAGATCAATTCCTATCCTTTCAATTACGTTTTCTTTAACATTCAGCCCTCACAAGATTTAGGGGTCAAAAGCAAAAGAACAGCTCATTGACAGCATCACAATGCTACAAAAGACTAGAATAGTCCCAGTGAACAGGGAAACACTCTTCAGACTAGTTCAGACGGGACCTCAAAGGGACAGGCAACAGATCCTGGAACTGATTATGCCTAAACGTGGTCGTTAAAATGGTAGTTAATGTCCTCTGATTAGTTTTGTATGTTTTACGACTTGAAAATCCATCCACTTTGGTCACTTCTTTCCTGTGCTGCGGTGTCCTTTCATGTTAACTTTAATTACTACAATAAACCCAGTGCAAACCCTTAAAATCCCGTTATGCACTCCAGCCCAGACAATTGTGCTGGACGTCCACCAGCCTGTGAGTGCCCAAGTTTGGACACCGTCTCTGCACAAAGTCACAGCGAATGCCAAAGCCCAGGAAGCAAGCCTCATTATTAATTTTTTTTTTGAAGGACCTAAGAAAAGCACAGAATTTGCACTTGAGTCAACCTCTTGTTAAATCTTCACCCAAATGATTACCTCCCCAGTCGGATCACCAGACGGCTGGTCTCCTCAGGTGAAAACTGAACAAGCCCAAGGTGAATAATTAAGAGGAAAACAGCAATTAGAGAAAGCTGAGGATTTAGGCACTTTCAGTCCATTCCAGACTTTCACAACTATTTCAGAACCAATAAGCATGCAGCATGCTATGGTGGCCAAAATGTCACTTCTCTGAAAGCAGTGACCATTGGAACACTTATTTTTTTATTTATTTAGTAGATGCATTAGTCCAAAGCCACATACAAGCGAGACAGATAGTACATCTTAAGCATAAAGCTGTCAAAGACCCAAATAGGCATAACTGCAACCTTGCTGAGCTTCAAATGAAGGACTAGTGAGACGCAAGTTAGCACTGGAGCAATAGCTACACAATAACTGCCAAAACGATACTGCAAAATGCACCAGAAGTAAAAGTGATTCTTAGTGTTCACAGTACTTTATTTGTCTAGTTACCAAACTTCAAACAGCACTATTATTTACAAAGAGTAATCACAGCATTAATTGCGTAATTCAAACTAACACACTATTTTAAACAAATTGATATTAATTCAAGAGCCAGTTGCTTAAGAAACTGAATGTATAAATTACATAAAACTTACACTCATGCAGTCAACGGTCTTTTGTGTATTTCATACTGCACTTTAAGAAAACTGGTGAACAGCAACTGCAATCTATTTAAACTGGTACTGTTTGCAGAAAAAAATCAATATCATAACCCGACTGTCAAAAATGTTGTTTTTTTTTATTCCTCTAAGTATACTGTATTAAGTATATTTCTGTGCCTGCCTGCGTGTAATGACTGAAGTGCAATTACATTAAAAAACTGGTGGTTTATTGATAAAATAGTAAATGTCATGCATTTGTTCATAAACACAGTTTAAAAAAAAATACAAAGCACATTTTTTTGTATTCGAATTCCCAGACAGTGACGTTTTTGAATATGTGGAAAGAGTGTTCTCTGCGAAACCAGAGAAAGAAAAACATTGCAACCCATTACCTGGGGGCTGACGAGGAGGGTGGAGAAGAGGATGCTGGGAAGGCAAACTGCGCACCCCCATCTGGGTATTCTCCCGAGGAATCGACCAGATGAGGCATTCCAGGAGAAGTGCCAACCGTCTCCTTCACGACCAGCTCCGGGTCCAGGATGAATAGCTCATCTTGGGAGAGGTCTGTTACATAATTCAAGTGCTCCTACGGAAGAAGAACAAGCAGGGCACTTTTGCCATTAGCACATGTACTTGACCCCTGTGACTCAGGCGATCAAATGATGGAGGAAAGAGCAGACATTCCTCTCATCCCCTCAATCGACAATGGCAGCAACAGCTACTTAGAAACATTAAGTGAGAAGCAACAAAATTACAGACAATTCACAGACTGTACTAGTCTGTATTTTATTTCATAACCAAATACCACCTTACCTGAGCTCGATCTATCCTGTAAAATCGATCTGCTGTTGTTGCTGCAAAGACACGATACAGAGATTTTAATGATTTATATGCTTCTGCTCACAGAGGAGGCTACTGTTGTGAAAACATCACAATTAATGTAACATGGTCTAGCACAGTGTTTCTCAAACCAGTCCTTGGGGACCGACAGATGGTCCACGTTTTTGCTCTCTCCCAGTTCCCTGGGAGTTGGGAGTGAGCAAAAATGTGGATCGTCTGGAGGGCCCCAAAGACTGGTTTGAGAAACACTGTGCTAGCATGTAGCATTCCAGTACACAGGTCTGGAATTCCAGGAAATGGGGATAAGATTTCATTTTCTGGTCGAATCTTCTGGACTGTTTCCATGTAGCCATGAAGTTTAAGTTAATATGAAGTTAGGTTAATACTAATTATGGAATATGATGGGACAGGACTTCTCAATTCCGGTCCCTCAGTGTCACCAAAAGTGCATAAATCTCACCCAACCTCAGTCCTCAATTGATTTGTTTGAGTATTTATTTAGCTAATGTGTCATGTAACCTTTCATTTTGGCAGAAAATTCAGCTAATAATTACAAATGTATTTTAAAACCTCACTGGGACATCTCAGGGCACACCTGTGCCGAGACTATCTAATTTTGGCAAGTTTAATAACCCTGCAAAACAAAAGAGGAAGAACAGGACCTTGTATAATGAGGCCATTGTGGAGAAGGTGTCAGTGTTAATTGAGAGTGTGACTTTACTGGAGTGTCTCCAAAGCAATGATAATGAATAATGAATGAATGAATGAATAACATCAACTGGAACACTTTGGGGATAAATGTATAAATATTTTGGTCTTGTCATGCCTGTCATGCCAAAAAGGCTACTGAAGGCTGTTTACAGACTGAGTGGAGCCTAAGCCAGCAAATATTAACTAACAAAAACTGTTACACTAAATCTGCTGTTGCTTCATGTTGTTAAGACTGCCATTGGATATATATTTAGGCTATGAAAGAATGTTTAATGTATGAAAGTAGAAGGCCAAATTTACCACAGACATTACTGAGCGACAGTGTTGCATATCATGCTGCATATCTTCACATCTCTTAGGCTTTTGTAAGTCTAGGTGTTGTATTGTTACTCTTTTCAGCCAATTAACTGATTATCCTTCCCTTGGTGCCATTCAGAAGTACTATCGTATTGTCGTTTATTTATTATTTCTGCAAAGTGTCAACGGGGTCAAGCACAGGCGAAGTGCAACTCAAGGCAAAAAAAGCTTAATTCATTAGTCTTGGGTACTTCCCATGCATCTCTGTGCTCCGAGGTTACACAGCCGACACAACCTTCAGGATACTTGAGAGCTTGATAAATGACTTGACTGTTAGTGCATATAAATCTACAACTCAATTCCTTAAAAAAAAAAAATAATAAAAAAAAAAAATATATATATATATATATAGCAAAAACTGGTTGCTAAAGATTTCTTCAACATTCTTAGTTCAGAAGGACCATGGATCAATTGATGCTGCGAGAAAGAAGGTAGCCAGTGGAATAAGATAAAAAATAATGGTTTAAGCCTAAGAACAAGGAACTGATCTTTTCAAAGAGCTCACAAAACTGAGAGGAACCTCAGTTCACAGCTTCAGCTGAGGATGTGACAGGAATATGGTCCCATTATTGTCCCTATGCAGTGGGCCTCCTACCACTGTGTGCTCAGCAAAACTATTGAAAATAGCCTTATTCCCCAGGGTGGGAACATTCTGCTATTTCACATTTCAACAGCAAAAGCCACGCTCAAGGCTCACTGTGAGATGGCTTCTTTAGCTGTAGCCAAATGAACTGCTGTTCTGGGATTCAATTAGAAAGTCTAAAATAATCAAAATGACCAACTGGAATGCACAGAGCAGCTTTGTGCAGCTCGCAGAAAAAGAATCTGAGCAGGGAAGTCTGACAGGGATGGAGCACAATGACAAGAGTACTATGAACATCTCCATGACAACGCCACAGAAAACACTGTTGGCAATTGTTACCAGCATACTATTTCTACAAGCCCAAAACCCACAAAAGCAAAGTATAATGATGCAGAACTTCCCTGCCTTCCTTGCAAAGACTGAACCAGATCCCCATAGCTTTCAGAACTGTTGCGATCAGTAGTACTAGTAGTTTTGTGTAACTTTGTAACTTGACGTGTTGTTCCGCATCTGCTGTACGAATGGTTAGGTTCTGGCATCGAACCAACATCTGATATTGTTACAGTACTTTTAAATGGAGGGCAAAAAGTGGGCTAAAATCAGTGAAATACCACGATTCAAAAAGCCTGAGGTTTTTATTGGGGGGGGGGGGTACTCACAGTCTAAGAAGCACCATTTGGTTGAGAGCTTCTGTGTCCTTGACTTTGTACCGTCATCCTCCTAGAAAACAAACAGAAAGGTAGCCTAACCCCTGGGGTCTGTAACGCCGTCTAACCAATTCCATATTATGCTTCTATATTGGTATA
>JAODJU010000007.1:15119699-15168937 GCA_026776725.1 Gnathonemus echidnorhynchus | reverse complement strand
AACAGGGTCATTAAACAAGGTAAGAAGAACTTGAGGCTTTCAAGTGATATTTCAATAATTTAGGATTGTGAAAGTCAAAAGCTGCCCAGGATGCAGTCTGTCTAAGAATTAATTTCAAGAGTGTCAAGACACACTGTCTCTGCTCCTGCTCTCATTATCAAAAGCAAATTAATAATGACTGACATGCAAGCTTTTTTTTTTTTATTTTAATTTTGGGGGACAAGAGGCAAAACAGGAATCAAATTAAATTTAAATTCTGGGCGGAGCTTAAATATTGCCTCTTCTTCCTTTTTTTTTTTTTTTTTCTTCTTCCAATTATTTCATCTCAGTCTTGAAACTGAGGAAGCGTGATGCTTCAGTGTATTACTGTTTACACCTGAACATGCATTTCCTATGATGGTGTTGAAGGATTTTTGTACTGGTTTGCCTAACTGACACATCAGAGCAGAATAAAAACCAGCAGGACATGAAGGTGACAGGGGCCCTGAGCAGGGACAATGTGGCAGGGCATTGAGTCTTCACCAACCCCTGTCTTCATCAGACCAAGCCTGCCTTTCACATTCTCCCACTCTTTTGACTCATTTTTTGTGATTCTTCTTCAGAATCCCTCTCCTAATCCCCCTCACTGCCCCGTCGCACAGAACTCTCTCTTTACCTCTTGTAACCTCTCAATGTGAGAGCGACAGGTCTCCAGGTCACTGTCTCCCGGGACAACAATGATGCCCAATGGGATTGCTGGCAGGGACGGACAGGAGATAGGGTGCAGTTAAAGTTTAACATTGCTACCATACAACTCTTATACAATATAAAAGCACATTATAAATGCCTCTATTAAACAAATACTTAGCCCATTTCCTCTTTCGAAGAAAAGACACATGAGCCAAGACAATATCCAGTAAAAACAGTGAAACAAATCATATATAGACACACATAGATACATAAACACACACACAAATTACCAAAGCATTGTGAAAAGGTTAATTGTGTAAAAACAGAATCATTAAAAGGTAAGGTAAAATGCATTGCAGTATATTTCTTTTCAAATGCAGAGAATCTGGATATTCCTTTCAGATGAATTTCTCCAGGAATCCAGATACTCCCCAAGCAGGAACACTGCACAGACCCACAGTCCCACCCCTCACTGTCACACTGCAGGACCAGCTGACTGGCCACCGTTCAATGCTGAAACTTTCTTGGAACCCTAAGATTTAATTTAAAAACATACGTAAATGTTAGATGTGTTTCCGTGGCTAAAGTGAGCGAGCGTGAATACTGGCAGCGGGGCTGGAAAGCCGTAACTCTCTTCCTCAGGACGTCTCTGAACTTTCCCTGCGGAGATCTGGCAGCTCAAATGCAGCAGCGCATTGTTGCCTAGCGACAGTAGAACTGATAGCCTTTAATGTAATTCAGGACCCCTCTGCTTGCTGTTCTGCTGCTGCTCACAGTAGCTGCCTGACTATATTACCTTTCCTTCAGCATCTGGCAGGAAGCTCCATATCTAGCTGACCTTTATACAGGTAGTGACAAGGTAGCTACACAAACTGTGTAGTATAACAAAGAAGTAACTTGTCCATTTATATATGTGTGTGTGTATCAGTATTCACTATTGTTGGTTTTTATTAGTTTTCACTAATGTTATTTTGTTTTCAGTAATCTTGGTATGGTACCACACACACACACACACACACACACACACACAAATGTCTGTCATAAATTTTACATGGTTATCACTAGTCTTGGAATGGTACCAATAGCAGGCATAGGTATTAGAAAAATTTGATATGCAGAGAACAGGATTTTTGTGGATTGTGAGAAGTGAATGATTTGTTTTTTGACTAAGGGATCGCAAGGGGAGACTCTAGATATGCAGGACCGCACCATTTTAGAGTAGACATGCCAGTCCTGTGAGTACATTTCATGCATATGAGAGGTGCTCGAAAGGAGCATTCTCAGCAAGTCCGCAAGCACTCACGCCTAATGCTGAGCTGCAGAATTTGGGTGTTTCACACACACAGTGGTTTTACTTTTAAGAACTCTGCTTGTGCAGTAAGTAAAGCACAGACTCCCTGTTTCCTGCCCATTACATCCAGACCTCGTCCAATCAAAATGTGAATTCACCATGAAAGAGCATAACCTCAGACAGCAATTATCACTGCAGTGATATGGTTAGTGCTCTGAAGTGCGCGTATGCATAATACAAATGAAAGCCTTTTTGCAGTCAAACAAAATTGTGTCACCTGACAACTTAACTCCTGTTGCTTATGTAACATTGTTTGCAACGAGTTGTATTAATTAGATTTTGGTTTTTGAAGTTCAGACTAAACAGACTACCTGACGCTTGAAACAAAATAGATGTTTGTCATATGGCTTTTGAAAGAAAGAAAAAACAAATACAAACAAATAAATTAGTAGAAAAATCATCTAGGTAAGTCTGGTGGCACATTTGTATTTGCAAACAAACATTGTTTGTGTGCTGGAACTATTACCCAGCAGTCCTGGCAAAGGTACAGTGTAAGGGAGACCTGCATTGCAGACAGGAAGGTCTGCAGCTTTGGGGCATCAATTAGTTACAGCATGAAGCTCTGTCCTCATTAGAGTCTCACATGCTTGATGTCTGGCCAGTCCTGCACACTAAGCCAGCCACTGTAACAAGCATAGATAAGAAAAGGTGCTAATCTAGCCTCTTCACACCAAGCACAGAAAATAACACGAAATGACTCCGTATGCCCAATTACTATAATTCCATTTTTAGATGTTTAATGGCTACACTCGTTCCACAGAAATCTTGTTAGCAACACATCATCTGCATATACAATTTTTACGTTTTAATAGGCACCCCAGAATATAACCAAACAGGACCAGCGTATCTCTGATATGATGATGTTTCTTTTTTGCTAGAAGAGCTGACAAACTAAACTTTCCTCAGTTCTTTTGCTCTTTTATGTTCATTAATCAGGTCCGACCCTCAGAAAAAGCCAACTTTTCTGAATGAGTGTATTTGTATTTACTTAGCAAATGCCGAATCAAGAAAGCAGGCATGGCCAGACCCCGCAAAAAACTGGGGTTAAGGGCCTTGCTCTATGGCGGGTGTAGACTGGTATGGACGGTAGTGACATGTACCTAGCAATGTTATGGGAGTATTGTGTGCGTTTCGGGGGTGGGGGGGGGGGGGGGGGGGGGGGCGGGGGGGGTTTGATCTCTACCACTGTTCAAACTAAACCTACACCCATGTTCATTATGCCAACAATGGGACATGAACTGGCAACCTTCCAATGATGATATGATGTAACTTATATAGCTCCTTCTGCTCCTCAACAGGGGAGCCCAGGTACTGACTCACTGACTTATTATATGAAGGCAGTTTAAAATTAAGCTGGCAGCACAATGTAGAAGCCCATAGAGAAATAAAAACACATTTTGTTCAGCATAAAGCAGAATATTAACTGCTCAGCATTCAGCTGGCCAAGAATGAACGCACAAGTTAAAACTCCCCATTTACTGTTCGAGTTGCGCCCATGGCTCAGGGCCCGGTTGGGGTCTGTGTCCGGCGCGGTGGGAGCAGCAACACTTACAGGCTTCCTTCAGCTTCTCCTTGTCATAATGCAAAGCCTCGTAGTCCAGCATGCTGATGCGGCTGACGTGGATGCGTAGCTGCTCGGGGACGGGCAGCTGGCTGTCAGGACAGAGTCAAGTCAAGTTTAGCCATTTATTTATATAGCACTTTTAAAAATGACAGGTGCTGACCCAAAGTATTTTCCAGTTTAGAAAGAATTAACAAATACTGCATATATTGTAAAATATATAAATAAAATAACATGAACAACACAGTAAAATATAAAATAACTTTTATTAAATAACAGGGGACAGGATGTCGGCCTTTCAGTGAATCGCCCCGGTTATAAGGTGTCTTAACGGACATGTGGCACAGCAGGAGCAAATAAACATCTCAGCTAGGACCTGTGACGCTATAATACAAGCATTGCATCAAAAAACTATTATTTTTCCCTTCTTTCATTTGGGATGGGGGGTCACTGTAATTATTTGGTGTTGTCTTGCTACACCTGGTAGTCATTTCCAGTGCCTGGACATGCCAGGGTATTCCGTTTTTGTTTTGACAGTAATGTAGACCAGATCCCATTGTGCACATGTGTGACCTGTTGTGCTTGCGTACATTTCTTTCTTGTCCTGTGACTCCTATTCCCCCACCCCCCACCTCAGGGGATCTCAGTGGAGGTTCGCCCCCACCGCTCTGAAATTCCCCGGCTCCTGCGGTTTGGATCACTGAGCCACCCAGGCTTCCTGACATCATAATGCAAACTTTAACACAAAAGTGAGGGAATGAAGGACAGGAATTGATTCTGTTAGGTATGAACTTTCAGAGATTTCCAAGGAAAATAAAACTAGGGGTGCTTTTCCACTGCACTGGGTACAGTACTTTTGGTATGGTTCTTTCAGTTCCTTTTCCATTGACTTCTGGTTGAGTACCAGTACCAAAAGTTCCAGGTACCAAACTAGCTGGGGTACTTTTTGGTACTTAGGTACTTTGGGGAGGGACTTGCGAAGTGGTCATTGTTAGTTTGCTATGCAAATACCCTGCCTCTTAATACAATACAACAGTACGGTGCCTGGAGCAGTGGGAAAGAGCCTTAGGTAACAGTTTTCTTGAGGGGGCACAAATAATGCAGCAATACATACTAATTTAATGTTTTAATTAACCAGTAACTAAGTTACTGATTCCACGTTCGTTCATCATTAATCAATCATGATGGTTAATGTACTTCATGCAGAAACTATATTCATGAAAAATATGTGATCAATACGGAAATGGTAAATCAATTTGTGTCTTGATCAGTTTGCATCCCAGAGATCTTGGCAGTCTACTCTTTTTCTTTCTCCCCTCTTGTGTCTTGTCACTCTCCAGGCTACATATTTGGAAGAGAGGAGCATTCGTTCAATTCTACCAGCACCCCTGTAGGCAACCAGTCAATGTGAAGATCACTAAAGGGCAAGAAAAAGGGAGAGGAACATGGCCGTTTAATCCATCCGATGAAAGACAGACCAATTGTTGCATTCCCTCCTACGTTCAGACTACAGAGGGCTAAAGCGGCCTAACACCAATAGGACCCAGATCCCCTCTAAGACGCCTTGCTCTGTCAGCTGTGCCGCTAAGAAAGAAGATTGCAGGGTTTTCTAAAGCCCGCAATCAAAGAAATATATCAAAGAGAGCGTGCTACGATACATAAGACTGCTCCGGAGGAAAATGGAAAATGAACAGAAATGTGATCGTGACTTTGAGGGAAAGATAAGCTCAGATTGTACCCTCTCCACAGGGATTAGGCTGTTAGTTCTCTGCGTGTCACGGAGATCTCTGTCAGCACTTGGCGAATCCAATAAATCCTGCTCTGTCAGTCTCGCACACCTGCACAACGTTCAGGTAATTACAGTGTGCCCTTCCCTTCAGCAAAGGTCTTCCGAGTATAAATTCTTTATATCTTAGATGTGAAACAAATAATATTGAATTTAACATTAATGTAACTTTAAACAGTAAGGTATTGAATAACTTGCAGTAATTTTATTCTGCTTTTCAAAATCTTTTCTCCAATAAATTATTGGCTCACTGGATAAACTTAACATAACATTATAATTATTTACTGCAGTAATGGATAATTATGCCGTAATTGCTAATGCATTAAAGCCCTGTCATTCTCTGTAATTTGCTTATGCCCAAATAACCTTATCATTATTTCACCTTGTTATTTAGGGAGTCATTAAAATATACATCATTAGCGATGTGTTATATATCTATGTCCTTAGGTAAGGTACAGCCATGTTGTCGCACAGAAATGGTAGCGTCATCCACTTAAATCAGTAAAAGTGCCAAAAGGATTAGGAGACAATGACAGGTGATGTCATACCACAGGTTTGGGAAAGGGGACCTGTAGGTCTGATGTGAAAACCAGATATATGTTCATTCATAATCAGACACTAAGTGGTGGCATGGTGGTGCCGTGGTTAGCACTATCGCCTCACACCTCTGGGACCCGGGTTTGAGTCTCCGCCTGGGTTACATGTGTGTGGAGTTTGCATGTTCTCCCCATGGTGTTGTGGGGTTTCCTCCAGGTTGGGGTTATTAAATTGCACATGTGTGTGAGTATGGCCTGGCCCCCCATCCTGGGTTACTCCCTGCCTTATGCCCATAGCTTCTGGGATAATCTACAGACCCCGGAGACCCTGTAGGATAAGCAGTTTGGAAAATAAACAGTCAACAAGTGTTGACTGGGTAGTAGCATCATCACCAAGTTCCATAATATAATCCTTACTCATTCAGCAGGGGAACGGAGCTCCTACTCTTGGTCTTCTGCACCATGTTGGCTTGGTTCCTCAGCGAGATGCGGATGATGGACGGGGCCAATCTGCAGGGCTCCCCATCCACCTGCATGGGGATGGACTTGTTGGTGGTGAGAGTCACCTCTCGGCACTGGTTCAGCCGCACTCCGTGACCTCCAACCTGAAGAGTAGCCTGAAGGAATAAGGAAATGAGCTTTGGTCATGGGTTAGCTACCAATAGCTAGCTAATTCGCATTAAGCATGAACAATAATAATACCAATAAATAAAATAATAATAATAATAAAACAAACATATTGTCTAATATCTGTAAAGGAAATAAAATGAACTTTGTTTTTATTCTGTTTCTTACCATTTAGATATGGTATTGGGATTAGAATACACAAAGGGAAAATTTTGGTTTTACTCGGAAGAGCTTTTTTTACAAAACCAAATTTTACTCCTGTATGAGGCATCCACTGATTAGTCACTATTTTGCATATTTTTTGTTATTAATTTTCTTCCATGCAACAGAATCATAATTCACAGATTTGAATGGTTTCCATGTATATAATACAGAAACACTCAGCAAGCATTTTTAATACGTTAAAATCATTTTCCAGGTAAACGGTGAGAGTCAGGCTGAGACCAAATGCTCATGCTGTGTTTGCTTATACAGCTATGAGGCCTGTGGGGGAAATGACTCTCTCATACCAGGGAGGTCATGGTGAATCCGATGACTTCGATGTAGCCGTCATCATGCCTCTGTGGCTCGAAGTCACGGTGCTCACTGGGATTTCCCCAGGGCATGGTGCCGGCACAATACCTATAAAACGACAGCTGTAGTCAGCTTGGTGCAAGTGCTGGATGTTTGGAGTCCCGGGGAGTCCATTAGGCAGCTATTGTGTTTTATTTAGCTAGCAAAACTGCGTACACACCTCTCCTGAACCCTGGCTGGCAGACAGACAGACAGGCAGACAGACAGACAGGCAGACAGATACATACACACACACACACAAACAGGTTTGTAATTATAACTTTGTGGGGACCCTCCAGTCATTTCTATAGGAAAAACCATAATTGCAACAATGACAAGTCCGAGTTTTGGCATTTTTCATTTTTTGATTGCAGTCACAGGATATACAAAATTGAGTTTCCCCTTATGTGGAACCAAAAAATGGTCCCCACAATGTCAAAATGTAGTCCCCACACTGAAGTATATACATAAGCGCCCACTGTCCCATAACACACACATACACACACACATACACGGCATGCACAAAAACACGCAGACACGCAGAACTAATTATGACACATGCCTAAAATGTTTCTTGTTTTTAATTTCATAACAAAGGGGCAAAGGCTGGAACTGATTTAAGATGAGAGAGGCAGAAAAGCCTTATGTAAGAATACAACAGTGCAACGCTATTCATGGAAAAAAAAAAATAGCTAAAATGTCCATTTAAATTCTGAGCACAAACTACTATATGACCAAAAAAGCCTATAATCTATGAAGGCTTGCAGGGTGACTATGATAAATTTGATCAATAAAAATACAGATGAATTTTGATTAACAGGCACTTCCCAGAATGTACAACAACACAACTCACTGGAGCTGTTGGTAACTCACTTGTCACCTGAACAGCGATGCGCTCTGTTCGGTGACTATGGGGAGATGTAGTTACGCCTGTCTTACACAGAAAGTGCTCTGGTGTCACATGCAGTCCTGCTGAATGACACAGAGCTGAGGAGAATGAGGCGAGCGAGTGGGCAGCTTACCGTGGAATGTTGAGGAAAACAAGGCACTGAAGTTTCAGCTCCTGTACTTTGGAGGTGAGATCTGTGCCATCACACTGGTAAAGGCAGAAACGAAGGACAGTGAGGTGCATTCTGCAGTACACCAGGTCCTCGGAAACAACATGATCCGACAGACTGCGAGGTGGATTCTACACTTCTTTGCAGAAGGGCCAGTGAACATTAGGCAAGTGCCTGTACGAAATTTTGGGCAGGAAACGTAAACACTGAATTTCCACTTATTCTATTTATTATTTATTATAAGATTGCTTATTTTTGAGACATTTTTCAAACCCTTTCAAAACTAAAGAAAATTAAAAGACCACAGAAACATGCTTCAAACAGCATAGTAATACATAAGATGAGATCATTTTTAAGATGCCCTTCAGAGCAGAGTCCCGAAGATTCAGTCAGGACAGTTAAGTTAAAACCAGTATTATTATGGTGCGCTTCTGATTTGGCAGGAAAGGAAAAAACCACAACATTTACCTTCATTAGGATGCAATGCACAACAAAACATTTACATACTTTGAGAATTTATGTATTTAAAAACTCATACTACAAGTTTAATAAAATGTGCATGGTGAAGAGGGAATTATAAGGCTTATTTCTAATCTGAATAGGAAAAACTAAAATTAGTACATTAAAAATTGGTTTACAAGTACAGAAATAATATAGCAAATGTTCTTTGTAGTAACTAAGCAGAAAAAAAGATTAGCGGGATGAGAATAGGAAATATTGGTAGTATATTACGGTATTAGGAAAGAGAGAGCTGAAGTTTGAAATGACCTAAGAATTTCTGTTCATCAAGCTGTATTAAATTAAATGCTGTTTAGTTTAACTCTGGTTTCTTTGAGTCATTACATACATGCAATCAATCCCAGTAAGAAAGATTGTTAATCGTGTCTTTTGAATTTATGAACATTTATTAAATCATATTGTCCCCTTCTGTTCACATAATGGCCAAATAATTGGATATCCTGTTGTTCTTAAGTGTATGCTTCAGAAAATAAAAAAAAGTTTGATATTCCAGAATTCATCTAAAGCTGAATTCTCATTAAAATTATAACAAGGAAGAAGTCAACCTGTTGCATTGGAGTCAGCATGTTCCAGTTTGGGCTAAGCAAATTAAAACTGATAAACTGGCATTGAATTAAATTACAGTATGATACAGTAACCATGGCAATGACTTGGACAACTTTTTTATGATTTTGGAATGACTAACCTCAATGCCAAGCAGTTCAGGAAAACATCTGTTAATGGTTTGATGATTCGCATTGTTTTGCATTTATAGCATTATAATCTTCTCATGAATTACAACGATATCCATTATTTCATCAAGTGTCAAAGGCTATCTTGGTCTTGATTACAGCATCGACATCGACCCATTAGATTCAAACTGGATCTCTTACTCAATGTTATTCCACTCACCACAACTTTGATGTGCTTTGCTAAGTCTTTGGAGCTTCCCATAAGGAAATCTGAGAATGCAGTCTGCAGACAAAGCAGAAAAAAACATTAGCAAACAAACTTCAGGGAAAAAGAAGAGTGACGCTTGCACCAGAATTTTATTTCACGGGGAACAGTGCACTTACTCCCGCATAAAACATCTTGTTTCGAAATCGGCTGTTGAATTTCTCTGGGTTAGCTTCTGAAAAGAGGGAGGGAGATAGTTTCAGATTGTGTTACATATATTGATTAAAGTATTGATGAGGTTTAAATAAATCAGAATGATTGTGTCTTTAGATCTTTCAAAAGGATCACTCAATTGCTCCGACCTAAAGCACAAAACTCCTTCCTCAACATTCTGATTCACATATATATGTGTGTCTCTGTATGAGGATTTGTGATTTTGAATTAATATATGTTATACACAATAAAATGAAAGGAGTATTGGTCTTTTGACATATACCAAAGCATCAAGGGGCAGTAATGTATCATTCATGAAAAGTATTAATTTGATGTTCTTAGGTAACATACATTGGCAAAGTATATGATAAAGCAGGATTATGGATGATTACATTTAATGTTTCATTTAAAAAGTCGAGACAAACCTCTAGATTCATGGAACTCCAGAGTTACATGCGCGTCAAAGCCGAGGCTGAAGTAATTATTGAAGACGTCAAGAGGAAGCTAAGGGGAAAAGGCAATGATTCAGCAAGGAGGAATATGTGTCCGATACTTCATGCCAGCAGGGTTGGGGGAAGATTATTGAGGTTGAGCTCATCTACCGCGTTTTTTACAGCAAAACCGCACAGGATGTCTGGAGAGCATTATGTCACCCAGTGCTGTGTCTGAACAACATCTTGGAGCAGGAATTAGTCCCATGGCCCCTACTTTACATCATAATAATAGTAATAATTGTAGCTGTATGGCAGCACTGGCTCATCAGCTCGCTATGTTTGCCCATCAGTGGGAATTCTGATCCAATCCAGTTTGGCGTGTTATTAATTACAGGTCTGTATGGGGTCAATTACATGTCAAAAACCATCAGAGCGGCCATCTCGCCCCTGGTTTACGCAGTACTCCCTCCTCCAAACCGGTGATCTCTGGCCACCTGTCTGAGAGAGCCAGAAGGAAGGGGGGGTGTCTGTGGATTAGCTGTCATTCTCATGGATACAGTTAGGCATCTCGCCTCTACGCTCCGCGCCCAGTGACGCCAGATGTGTGACAACAGCTGTCCCGCGCGGCGCCGCCATAAGGACGCTGTTGACATGACAACCTGAGCGCCCTGTCGCGTCCTCGCTCATCCCGCGGGCTGACGGCAGGGCTCCTGATTTCCTCTAGTGCACAACCAGGGTGTTTACTGCTCAGACTGTCAGGGCTCCCCAACAGGCGGCCCGCGGGCCAGAACCAGCCCTTGCAAAGGCAGGCCCTTGGCAACGTGCTGTTGATAGAATTTGGCCCTTGGGGAAAAATACTTTGGGGACCCTGCTATAAGGCAATCCTTAGATTCCCAGTTTTATGTTAAAAATTCCACATTGGAAATTGAGTAAAGTCGCAACAAGTCAATCCACACTAGTATATCCATTGTGCTTGCTGATTGCTTAGCAAGCAATCGGTGATCTCATTTGAAAGTCATACCACCTGAAGCTATGCAGGTTTGGGCCTGGCCATTGGGAAGCCAATCAGGAAAGCTGGGGTGGTGCTGGGAGAGGTGTGGGTGTGGCCAACAGGGAAGTGGGTGTGGCCAACAGGGAAGCCCATCCTGTGGTCTGTGTGGATCCCAGTGCAGTGACGAGGACACAGTCTTGTAAAAATTGCACTGTCCTTCAGAAGAGATGTAAAAGTCCTGATTCTCTGAGGTCATAAATGATCCTTGGACATCTTTAGTAGTGGTGGTGCCCCGAGGTCCTGGCTAAAACTGCCCACCATTTCAAAGCTGGTCTCATAATCATCCCCTATATCTAATTAGTGAATTCTCTCCTGGTCCTTCACCACCTTAGCTACTGTGTGGTCCAGCAGACTGGCGCAAAAATGACTGCCGTCGCATCATGCAGGTGGGGGCTACACAGTGGTGGGGGCTCCCCACTGGTCCTGTAAAGCACTTTGGGTGTCTTGAGAAGCTCTACATAAATGTAACATTCATTCATTCATTCGACACACCGATACGCTTACGTTAACACTTACACTTCCAGTGGTGTGGTATATACAATGTGCCTTGGCTGTTTAACACCGACCTTGTCTGTCTGCTGCTCATCCTTCTCCTCTTGGCCGGCCTCCAAGTTAGGCTCCACAATTAGGTTCCAGCGATCCAGCTGAACAACGTTCCCATCCTCCACATGGGACAGGATCTTGGAGATGGGCTCGTCCGTATAACCCTAAAAGCGGAATCTGCAGTTGTTTACTCCGTACATTGGCGATTGCTCAAATGCCTGATATTACTGAACGGCACATTAAATACTCGATATGCTTTCAAAGCAAAAATTAGTTCTGTCAGATTTTCATATCTCGACTTATGCAGAACGCTAAGTGAATTTAGAGGGAAAATGCCACAAATCATAAGGTATACAGGTATATTTAAATAACTGTTTCTCCGTAACTGAAAAGCATAGTATAAAAAAAAACTGTTCTTAAATTTTGCCCTACATTTGGGAATTAGCTGGCTCACAGAGATCAGAAAGTTCATCAGTGTTTTGGAGATTAAAAATAAAAACTGATACAAGGAAGCCTGAGTATCTCAAAACTAAACTGTTGTACTGAGTTTGTAGTTCCCAGGCCCAAAAGGGATCATCAGTTAAAAGTCATTCATTAATTTTTTTGACTTATACCTTGTATACAGAGCTCATAGCTTTGTTATATCATACACATAAAGAAAATAAATGATTTTACTAAAATAAATATTTTTTTAAATGTCACAGAAATAGCACAGCTGCACCATCTCACCCCGCCCCAGTTAAGAGTCCTGGCCAGGTCATTTCCGGTCCCCAGGGGCAGGATCGCCACGGGTGGCTGTGGGTTCAGCTGCAGCTGGTCCAGCGTAGAGAGGATCCAGCCCACCTTCAGCCATCGGATGTACAGATGCATCAATCAGACCCATCAGTGCCATGATTAGTCTTCTTTCCTCATCATCAGTTATCATCACCAATCATTCAATGACAAAATCATATCCCTCACTCTAGATGCCGGTATGGTAGAAAACCCGAGTCTATGCACAGGTACAATCAGGAAGGAGAACAGGTTTTGATAAAAGTTGCAGGTTCACTGTAAAAGCGCATAAGAAAGTGACACCTACCACAATGCACATACTGAAAAAGTAGATCATCTGTCTTTTTCATATTATATATTCGTGTCTTACAGCTCCTAGTCTAGGTGGACAGTATGGTTTTATGACCTTACTGAATAGTGAAATAACATAACATTAGCCCTTAAGTGCTCATACAAAGTAGGACCTTAATTTGTATGGCACTGTGTGACATCTTTCTGGGTTAATGATTTGGTCTAAAAAGGTTCTTCTTGTCCTCTGCTTTATTGCTGGGTGCCCGTTGCTCTCAGCACCCATTTCTGATCCTATTCCCTGGACCAGGACTCACTTTTAATTGTGAACCTTAAAGCAGAGTCCTGACTAACCATTAGCCCTCAAACCTTCAAGAGGAAAAAGGCTATTCAGTAAACATTCAGTTTTCAGTGGCTGGGGGGGGGGGGGGGTAAGAACAGCACTACAGTGTCTTATCATGGTCAATGTCAATACAGATCACAGGCTGACAGACGTTGCACATAGTCATTTTCTTCTATTTTTTAGTTGACTCGCCATTGTTTCATTGGCATCTGGTTCCATCATTATTATGATTAACAAGGCCGCGATGCCTGAAGGTCCGGTCCATGATAATCTATCGATTTGAACGCTCATTCAGACTGACCGTTCCGTCTCCACCGCATGCCAGAATCCGCAGGTTGGGAATTTTGCGGTACATTTCTAACCTTGAAAAGAAAAGCAAAGCAAAACACCTCTCAAAATGCAGGCAAACTGAGGGATGACTTATCCTGTTTTAAATGTGCTCTAATAAATACTTTTTGATATTAATATGCAGTTCGACCATACAAATAAACTAAACGTGCCAGTCGTTTATAAATTTAATTCAGTGCTTCCAAGCTTATGAAATGATTAAATAAACAAATATACAGACAGACAGATAGACAGACAGACAGACAGACAGACGGACAGAGGTCCATGTTTACAGTGAAAAATGACATTTTGTTAAAAAAAAATCCATAAATTGCTCTACTTCCCATATCATCACTTTGGCCTGATAAAAGCTAACATGATACGAGTCCAGTTTCACTGTGATGGAAACACAGAGCACACAATCAGCCAGTAAATAGTGAAGGCCTCTCACTGCCGTTGCCAAAATTTCCTCTCCCAGCACCGTTGCCAAAGCAACGCCGTGAGAGCCTTCTAAAAAGCCAGAGTCATCTCCATCGGTAATGGCAACCTGAAGCCTGGCCTGCACTGAATGACACACTTAGTGGGACCTTTTTCAATGACAGGAATTACTGGCTAACCCTTCGAACCTGTAACCCTATCCGATGGCTGACTGTCAGTATCAGAATACCAACACCATCATACTCTTACCCCTCTTTGGGTCCTCCCTGGCTCAAGTCAAACACCTGCCGGGGATTGAGGCACCACAGGAAGGACTGGATAATCTTTGTTCCCTGAAATGAGACATCACGCCCATGAGTAAAATCAGGAGGAATGTGCTTCGTCTGAGCAAAGATGTCAAGAATTCAATCATGACACTCCGTTATAACCCTCGTCACTCAAAAAGCAGAGTAGAGGTCAGATTCTTTACCAGTTCAAATACAAATAGCATGTTTTTTTTTAGTTGTATGAATCATTTTCAGTCGTGAAAATAACTTTCACTCTTCCACAATGCTTGTTGTCAAGCATTTTCGTAAACAACACTGTGGCTGTCCCAGATGCCTGTTTAGTTCTCCCGACGCCACACACCCAATGACAGAAACTATTTGCTGTTAAACTATTTAGTCTCTGGGGAAATTTCAAGCGCAAACATTATTCTTAAACCTGGAAACCTATAATCCAAAGTATATTAAAGACAGTAAGCAGTAAGTCCAATGATGTGAGATTCATTCCAAATTCTGGGAGCGTAAATGCAGTCCTGGCTAATCGATGGTCTGCTGAGTGGCCACCAGGGGCACTGCAGGACTAAGGAGGTATTTAACCCGTATAAAAATGTACATGGGAGATAAATCATATATTTATAATCCAATGTACTGAACAAAATTCAGATTTACATCCATCCATCTTTCAAGCACAAATACTGGAAGGGATTATGGGAAAATTCAGATTTTACTTTAGTAAATTGATTTTACATGAACTTTGACAGTACTATGTACTACTAGTAATATGTAACATGGTAGCACAGTGACACAGTGGGTTGCACTGTCACCGCACACAACCAAGGTTGGAAATTTGAATTTCACTGCCCATATGTTTGTGTAGTTTGCATATGCCGTGCTATTCTGGATGCGTTTAGCTGAACTGGCATCTCCAGTTGCTCATCATACATAACTGTGTGTGTTCTGTAATGGACTGGCATCCATTCCAGTGTGACCCATGCTACATGGGATTAGCTCCCCCCCCCCCCCCCCTGCATATGCAGTTAGCAAGTTGATGTATTGATTTGAGGGTTTCATGGAGGTGTGGTTCTGAGGCTCACCTGATTTCCGCCACTCTTAGGGTTAACGAACACCAGCAGAGGCTTCAAATGCTGAGAAGGAATGGGTTTGACTATGAAGGGCTTCCATCGTGTCTCCTGCATTGGGAAGGACAGAAAGTGTGTGTGTGGGGGGGGTGTTAGGGTTGCGATGATTACAGAGATGCAGCAGGTACTCTGGACAGACGCTTCACTCGGGTCTACTGGCCAAAGCAAAACTCATCTATCAAGTGGAGTTTGCCACAGGGAATAAACTTCACTCTCAGCCCACACTCAGTGACCAATTATTCATGCATTATTCAAACAAAGAACAAAGTTAGCAAGGTGATGTTGGTAATAACCATCTCCCAGCCTTCACCAAGATGCACTCAAGAAACTAACATATAAATCAGAGCATATGCCAGTTTGCAGACAGTGGCTTTTCTGCTGTTCTGCTGGATCTTTTCATCCTGAAAATAAATGCAAAGGCAGCGGCAGAAATTCAGTGGGACGTAGCGAGCAGGACGCCCCTGTCATTACTGACACATGCACAGTGTCTGTGCTCCGGCTGATCTGCATGCAAAGCAGCCAGTATGGAGGACAGAACTTACACACTGGTATGTCTCTGCAGCATAGAACTCATACATCTCCGCGCTAATCGAACCTGGCAATTTGGATTTATATGCTTATGGTACGTTGTACTTCCATTGTTACTCGTATGTACGTATGGAAAATTATACTTATGTGATTATATGCTTATGGAACACAGTACTTGCATGGTTATATTCAGAGTTGGGTAATTCAGGTCCAGCGAGTAAAAGTCCAGACCTGGATTTTGTTTCAGCCAACCAGTTGAGTACTCTGTGACTGTGAGTCTTTATGCTCAACTGGTTGGTTGAAACGAAATCTTAGTCTGGACTTTTACTCTCTGGACCTGAATTGCCCAGCTCTAGTTATATTTAATTTATTTACTTAGCTGATGCTTTTATTCATTTATGAAAGTTATATACAACTGAGCAGGATCAACCAGGCCCTGGAGCATTTGGGGTCACACATGTGGCCAGCAGCACTTACTTGTATGTCATTGTGATCCACACTATGTCTGCTTATGCTTTTCTACCATGGATGCTTGCATATCCTGACATGTCAATCACTAGTGACCTCATCAGCAGTCTAACCAGAACACATCATTAACTCAGTCAATCATTGACCTGAATGTTGACTTCATCCATCGTCCATTATTAGTGTCTCTTTGTATTCCTACATCTTACATAATGTTAAATATAAAGCATAGTTAAATATAAAGCATAGTTGTGTCCCACAAAATAAGGCTGGTTGAAGGTCTATTGAGGCGACTTTCCATCAATGCGAAACATTCGTCTTAGACAGAAACGGAAAGTTCAGCTCCAGAGAGTAAAAATTCAGACCAAGATTTTCTTCCAACCAACCAGTTGAGTACTCTGTGACCGTAACTCTTTATACTCAACTGGTTGGTTAAAACAAAATCTTGGCCTGGATTTTTACTTTCTGGACCTGAATTTGTATACTCTAGTCTTAGAGAAAACAAAAATGTGTTTGTATGTGTGCGAGCATGCACGCATGCATGCGCATCTGCCCGGGCACCAGCTTTCCTCCTACACGCAGCAGCTGCGCAGTGACACACGTGGGCAGGCAGTGTGGACCGCTCTACGCGACTGGCCTAATGTGGGTTGCTTCCAGCTTCTGCAGGGATGAACCCAGCACCAGGGCCCAGGGACTCCTCAGTTGCATACTGATGAGCTAGACATCCTTGGCCTCTGAACAGTCTGCTACATCAACACAGACACAAACCTAGTACTGCTTTAACCGTAATGGATGCTCCATAAATCTTCCACAGTGCAAGGTGCCCTAATTATAATATCTGTGGGCCACCTGTATTCCAGATTAACTTTCACAAGCTTTATTTTTTGAGGGAGGGGCAAGGGTTATGATAATGTCTCTAAGTGGGGCCATTGGCTGATGTATGCCAAAGCAGCCTGCATTAGCAAAGTTTCATTTACGGGACACTTTGAAGGGGTTACACTTTTTGCTGATAGAAGGAAGCAGTTCTCTCGATTTTTCGTTGTCATGTCGAGGTAAAATGACGGCATGTCTCCAGGGCGTTCCGGTAATCCTGCAAATTTCTGCGAGTATATACACCTGAACCTCACCTCTGCTCCCTTCTTACTGGACTTGCGCTTGAATGAAGTCCGTTTCTTCTTTTTGCTTGATTTCAGCGAGGTCTACACCGCAAGCACAGAAATGGCAGAGTAAGCAAACAAAAAAGATAAGAAATACCAGAGAGCACTGTTACACCGCGAGAGTATAAGGAGTCGCCAGGCAGGTTACCTGTGGTCTTCGGGCACGTATGATCCAGGAGGGGGGCACAATGACGGAGGCGTGTGCCCCCAGAGAACACGCCTCCCCTATGTGCTGCAGCATGAAGCATGTGACCTTGTTGTGATACTGCATGGTGCGTAAGAGAAGTATTGCGGTCAGTAACACTGAGGATGACCAATCATCATTCACACAAACAAGCACATGTACAGATATGAAAAGACACACACACACACACACACACACACACAGTCCACGTATTTATATCTTTAAGGGGACTCTCCATTCATTTTTATGGGTTTAACCCTAATCCCAGCTATGACAACCTTAACCCCTACCCAGCCCTAAGCCCTAAGCTTAACCATAAGTAACCAAACAAAATACAAGACTTTTGACATTTTTAGTTTTTTTTGATTGCACATTGTTTGCGTCCTACGGAAGTTTCCCTTTGTGGGGACCGAAAAAATGGTCGCCACAATGTCAAAATAACAGGGCTTTATCACACTGTGGGGAAATATGGTCCCCAAAATATAATAATTACAAAAACACACACACACACACACACACACAGATAAACCTGCACTTTCTCCCATACTCAGAAACACTCAGGTTTGTGACTTACTGCCTGTTTGCACCAAGAACAGCTTATGGCCACTATTTCTTTACTGTGAAATGCAAATTTTTGTTGAAAGCCCTGTAAAAAAACAAATTTACATAAACTAATCAGATTGCTTCCAAGCCTCATACGACACTCTCTGCCATTCTGACGGCTTGTCTCTGCTCCCCGGCACCCCCCCCCCCCCCACCTTTCCGCACTGCCGACAGCGGCCATCTTGGCGCCTCCGGTGGACCCAGTGGTGACGGACGATGGGTGGCTGCAAGCAGACAGATTGGAGATCAGGTCAGCCAGAAAGAGCCACCCCTCAGAACTGCGGCAGACAGGCAAACCAAAACCAGCACTCTTAAATTAATTCATGCTTTGGCAAATGCAAGGCATCACACTTAAAACAAGACCAGATTTGTTTCCAGCTAGACATGACCTACAGCGCTGTTGTGTCTTTGAAGGGCTTGTGCTTAATGCACAAGAGGTGTATGTTTGACACAATAGGTGTATTTACTTGGATTAACTGAGCTGTTGCTTATCCTTAGTGCAGTTATATTATAGAAGGTAATTTTGCTAAATGTGTGGACAGACTAGAATTAACCAAATTATTGTAATCCAGATTTTAATATATCATCTGGGACTGAATAATAAATTTCATCTTATTCTAGAAATAAAAAAATCTTAACTAATTTCCTGCATGTATTCTTTTACTTTACGTTTAGCATGACATTCTACATCACTTTTTTAAAATTCCAAGCATCATGACATGTATTCATGTATTTTCATGTATTCTCTGCAGACAGTATCGCATAAGGAAACTTTAAAAACGGGAAACCAGATGTTGAAAAAAAAGCTCTACATTTACTCATTATGCCCCCGCTGTGTCACCCACTGTTTGTTTAATCTGTTTTTATTTAGGAAGAGTAATATTCAATAATGCTCAGCTAAGAACTATATAATGTATGTTTCTGTATTTTTTATTTTTCCCGTTAATTATAGGGAAACAACTTTAACAGAAGTACACAATTGTTATTAAAAATAACAATTCGTTAAGAAACGCACTGCTAACATTACTACGCAACTTCCCCACCATGTTCGTTAGTCAAATTTGATGGTTCTACAGATATTCGCGCCTTTATGAATAATTGTGTGTATGTCGCCCCCTAATGGAACGTATCTGTAGTAAACCTCACATACGTTCAAAAAGTTGTTTTTTTTTTTTTTTTTTAAAAAAAAAAAAAAAAAAGGTTTACCTCGCGAAGATTTCTTGATCCAGATTCCCTAAACGATGGTTTACATCTGAAATTTATCTAAAAAGGAAAATCAGACGTCCAAATACTGTTAGATTATCTGCAAATGGTAACATATGGCATATCAAAATGCGCCTTCCACACTCAAAGCTGGATTTTGAAAAAAGGATTAGTTATAGTCCCAGATGGTCAATTCCAAAAGAGATTATAGGTTAGACAGTGATATAAAAAAAATCAGCCTTATCCAACCAGAGGTCTGGAGTGTTATAAAGTGAAAAACCAGTAAAGCTGCATCTGTCTCAGATGGTATCCAAAGCCCATAATCTTCTGGATGCCCAGGTACAACAACCACAGAAATTTTTAATCAACATTTTACACATTCTAACTTTGCATTGTCTGTTGATCATCTTCCCTTAATGTTTGGGGCCAAAATTGGGAGGAAACAATTTAATTACACCAAACATGCATTAGCCAAGTTTGAGATCAGCATAGAACAGTAAACACACATTCCCTGCAATTAGTAAAGCAAGATTCAGAGGAAGGACAAGGTGTACAGTAAAGGAGCACCCTTCAGCTCGTTTAAGTCCCTCAGGGAAACCAGCGATTGCAGGACAGACGTGCCGCAGGAAATACACGGGAGAAAGAGCCGGAATAAAATGAGCTCCCCAGCCCAGGACGACACGCATCAAGAGGATCCCATTATTTGCTGGAAAGATTTTCATTTTTTTTTCTAGAGCCAGTCCAGCAAAGTATAACAGAAGTGTCTCACTCGACAGGATGGGTCTTTCATAAGCTGGTCATGGAGAATTTCTACTGGAGTCAGTTGTTCACTGTTCGCCAGCTGGAGGGGGACGAACACAAGTTCACACAGGTCCTGAGCAGCAATTCTGCTGGTGCTAAAACTGCATCTTACAGGTTAAATGTTCAAGCGGTAGGTGTGAGAACCGAAATATATGTTGAATACGAATCCCTCTCTGGAGAAGGTCTGCACTGTGACTGGTTCTCAGTTTAATTAGAAAAATATTAAAAAATAGGATAATTATTAAACATTTATAAGGCTTTATGGAAATAAAAATATTCTAGGAGTAAGAATTATGTTATATGTCAGGTATAAGGGCTAAATTCAGTATAAAGTTTTGCTCCAATCTCAATAATACTTTTCATGCCAAGCATTTTCAGTATTTTGTATAGTTTGATTGCTTATTATTTATAAAAGACAGGATATTGTACATTTGGAATTTTTGTATTTTGAAATTCAGTTGTGGGACTAATGTATTAACACATAACATGGTCAAATACTCTCGTTCTGCCTGATTGTGTGCCCCCCCGTCAAAAGGTTAATATTAGCCAATTATGAAACGGAAGGTTCTATCGCAGTTTTTCTAAGAAGGGGTGTTTACACCTCCTGTTTACATCCTTTCTGACAGCTCAGCTTTAATCAAGCTGCCCTTTAAAAAGAAGAACAATTATCTCATTTGCATGTTGAGAAGGGCAGCAAAAATCGGCTGAGTCAGTTTTGATATTATTTTTGTTTTCATTTGTCAATAAAATTTCTCAAATACTGCCCGGCTTTTAGATAGTTTCCTAAATATTTCATCTTTCCTTTCACATACTGTTATTGGTTAGGCAACTATGGAAGGTATATAATAAACCTCCTTTACATACGTAAAGTCAATGTATATGCAAATAAACACGGAACATTTCAAGGAAGACGGAAGGCAGTTCAGCATTCCACACACTTCTTCCACACTGCCGGTAGTCTGTGAATTGCTCATTTGTTCATGCTTTTAAGCTGCTGCATTTGCCACACACAAAATCCAGCAAGCATATTAGATTATTCTTCAAAAGAAAAGACCTTTCCCAATGGAAGTGGGATTGCTGAAATTTTGAAAGTCATAGGTTTTCGCTCCATACACACATTAGAAACCGGTCAGTTAGATATAGAAGTTTGTGATGTTTACCAGTCACAATTAATCAGCAATTAAAAAAAAACTGTGCTAAATTATCTGAGAAATGCTGCATTTTTAGTCTACTGCTGATCACATTTTCAATAAGAATAATTGCATCCTATAATTGTTATTTATATATTGTTTAGTATCCCTTTGGGTGCTAATGAGTGCCATTGCAATTAATAGCAAAAAGGCAAGAACAGAACTGAATGAGTCATTCAAAAAAAAATATGACAGTTAATAAAATGAAAATGTCTGTGCAGAAGATACGTGCAGATTTGTTAAACATTGCTTGTCAACAGACTTTTCTTATGAAACCAAGACATTTGTAACATTTTTACAGATTTAAGCAAACAGCCCAAGACTCAGCGATCGCTGTATGTTTGGCTGCTTATTTGGGGTTTTTTCAGGTTCTTTCAAAGAAATCCTACTTGTTCTTTCAGCTGCACGTTGCACTACAGACGTTGTGGTTAACGTGCCCCAGCGGCCTCCCACATCACTACCCATCTTCCATGCTTACCTTCTCCAACTGCTCGATGCAATTAGTGTGCACCACGATTTTGCAAGCACCACACTTCTTCCGTGCCGCCGACTTTTGCTGTGGTGAAAAAAAATGGAAAAGAAATTCAGCCGAGTGATGTTTTTTTTTTTTTTTTTTTTTACTCAGAAAACAAATTAAATGCTAACAGTCATTTCAAAGCACAGGTTCTAGAACATTCCTGCTCGGTACATCCACTTTTCATGACCTAGATATTCACTGTAGGATGCAGGATGAGAGAAGAACCCAATACAGGAATTGCATGAAGCACAGAGCAGAGGGTAGGGCGCGCACTGGACAGGATGCCAGCGGGTCACCGGGCACAGTGCAGGTTCTCGTGCTACTCGTGCCCCAGACAAAATATACACAAGCAAATTTAAGGAGAAGCTAGAACCACATAAACCACAAGCCTCTGGGCTGTGGAAAGAAACCAAAGCATCCACAGGAAACCAATATGAACACAGGGGGATCATGTAAATTGCAGATAGCAAATCAAAGGTTTAAACCACAAGCCACCTATCTCAGGTATTCAGATTCCCCCAGGGGGCGCGTGAGAAGACCATGATAATATGTCACTGCAATTCAGGTTACTGTGTTTTTTTTTTAACCATGAGGTACTGGACTGGTTTGGTGGTCCTTGGCCCAACAAGTTTGAAAACCACTGATCTGCAAGGCTTACTCAAATTTTGTATTAATGCAACACCAATAGTAATCAATAGATGGCACTGTTTACACAATGTCTAAGCAAGAACATTTCCTAGGAACAGGAAGCACTGCAAATAATGCAACTGACTTAGACAGTCAGGTCTTTGATGTGGTGTACCTATTGTGAGATCATTTCACATTCAAATTACACCAGTTGCCATCTCAAGAGGTAGGCTGTAGTTGTCCGTTGTAAAATGGAACTGTCCGTTACAGAGTTGTAAAACGCTCTGATGACAGTTACTCACGAGAGATGTAAATCATCTGACTCACCAGCGTCCTGGCCACACAATTCTGCTCTCCCACGTAGCAGGATTCTCCAGAGACACTGGTCTCGAACCAGATGTGTTCTCCATACAGGGCACCCTCCTACACGAGGGGAATATTTACAAAAGTACAAAGGCATCAGTTCAAGCACGTCCTCATGATGGCCGAGAGCTGATCTGTCAAACACTGCGCTGGCCAAGTTTTCAGAGGCGCCGCGTCCAATTTACAGCGTGTGGCATAAACATACATTTATATAAGTGACAAATTGTTAGAATTTACACAAAGATAGAAGAACATCACAAACACAAAGAACTTCACAGACAATGCACTTGACAAAATGGGATTTCAGTTAGAATATGTATGCACAAAGATCATCATTGAAAAGGAGGGGAGCAGAGAAAAGTGCATGAGAAGCTTCAGGGAAATATTTATCTTTATAAATAGATTGTGACTGGCATCCATCCAGGGTATACCCCAGCCATGTGCACCCTGCTGCCCAGAATAGCCCCCAGGCCTGACTGCAATCTTCACCAGCATGAGCGGTTGGAAGACAAGTGGATGCATAAACAGAGATGTTGCTTTAAACATGGATGGGCCCCCATTTTCTACACAGGCAGCTATATTTCAGCATGACATGGACATGCAGCCTCTCTACTGCCTTCTTTACAGCTTTTTTGTGTTACTCCTGCCCCACTGTGTAGTCAGATCGGCGTACAGCTGGTTTTCATTATATACAAACCACGAGCCAAAAGCTCTCCCTAGCCCAGTGTTTCCCAAGCTGGTTCCACAGACAGTCCATTTTTGCTCCCTCCCAGCTCCCGGTGGGAGCAAAAATGTGAACTGTCTGGCAGGGAAAGCATGTTTTCATCCTGTCCCTTGTAAATCACATCAATGTCAGAGTTAATAATTGCAGTTAATGGTTTAATTATTGCAATTTGTAATTTCACTTGTACACTGATACATGACAACCTAGCTGCAATATAAAGGGTGATTAAAAAAAAATATATAAAATTAAGTAAAAATAGTGAGCCGTCAAAAAAAATGTGGGGTCTCCTTAAATGATGTCGGTCTGGGTTGGGGTCGGGGGAGTTTGGAAGTTTACATTTCTGCATAGCTGTGCGGTGGCCACATGGGCTAGCACGGGGAAGGCAAGGAGACTTGACATTATTGTGTTCATCACGCACAATGAAAGAATACAGAATCTTCGACAAACAGAGCCAATAGTAACGATGCACTAGAAATCGAACGTGTTGTAGAGGAGGCCAAGGAGGACACTTAGCTGGTTATTACACCCCACCATTACAATACTGCTGCGAAACAATTTACCTGAAGTGTAAACAAACAAGGAGTGACGAGTTTAAACAGCCATTTTACTGATCAGGTTGGGAATAACCCCTGAAGTCAAAGGGCATGATACCCTTTAAATCACTTACAATCCTAGCTACCAAGTTACTTGGTTTGTTTCACTACAGGAGGCAGGCAATCCTTCTAGAAATATATTCAACAAGACAATATGTGCTGTTAGAAGTCAAGTTCCCGCAGAGTGTAAATCTGTACATCTTGGGTCTCAGCTATGCTTGCAACTTAAGTCCACTTGGGCAAGAGTTGCTTTGATAAAACCCAAATAGAAATGCACCTTTAATGTCATGATATCAGTACAGTCACATAAAACAGACCAGGACAGACAAGCTCAAGCTCGTCGAGTTTGACTGCTGGGGCAAATACAACACAAAATAGGTGAATTGAGATGCTGAATTTTAAAATGTGTGAGCCAAAATTACAATCCACAACTCATATATCCTAAGTCAAACTCTGTGTCCGTAAATGACAACCCTTTAGAATAAGACGACTTGGTAGGGATCCCATAAGAAGGTGAATTTCCCTGTAAAGCAGGGTTTCTCAATCTAGTCCAGTCCACATTTTTGCTACCTCCCAGCACACCTGTACCAGATAATCACTGTTGCTGATGGCTTCATTGTTTGGTTCAAGTGTGCTGGTAACTGGGAGGGAGCAAAAATGTGGACTTTTTGGGGGTCCTTGAAGACTGGGTAGAGAAATACTGCTCTGCTTCCTTCCTATCGTTTGGTTACCCACAGATGGGGCTTCCTAAAAAATAATTTTATGAGGATCTGTATGCAACTCTGAACAAGCTATACCTGCTCTTTGAATTACAAATTTAAAAAATATAACATACAGGCAATGAAGTCAACAAGCAATTTGCATTTTTGTTTTAATTCCACACAACCTTGAATGGTACTTCAACTGAAATCAGACATAGTTTCTTAACCACTCACACTCCAGTCCACGGTGCAGCGTATCTCTCGATCCGGGTCACTCTTCCCCACGGCCAAGGCACTGGGCTGGGCTGCTAGGTGTTGAAGGTTCGACTTGGTGATGGCTTTCCTAAAACAACACAGGAAGCTGCACCTTTAATGGCCCATTCAAAACCGCATCCAGGATTAGCTGGACAAGGATCATGCATACTTAAAGGGGGAAATTTTATATATATAATTTTATTTATTTTTGTGTGTGTGTGTGTCTCTCTCTCTCTCTCTCTATATATATATATATATACACACACACACACACACACATATATATATATAAAACAGGTTCTGTGCACAGAGCAGGGGTGATTCCAGGAATTTACCCTTAGCCCCGATTTAGAATAACCATTTTTCAGGGGAGCTGAGAGGAAAACCAGGGTGGCAGGGTGGTCTATACGGCCTATGTGGTCTATACGGCCTATGGCAGCGTTTCCCCAATTGGGTCATTGGTGAACCACAGACGGTCCACATGTTTGCTCTGGTAGCTGGGAGGGAGCAAAAACGTGGACTGTCTGGCAGAGAGCTGGGAGGGATGGGGTTGGGAAAGACTGGCATTTGGGATAGAGTAACGGCATGTATTATATTGGATTGGGATACTTCCAGTTATAACAAAGTAACAGTTTTGTGACAGAAAAAAGACCAAACAGCATGTAGGATGCTTAAGGTGAATGCTTAACTTAATCAGTGATATTTCCCTATTGATAAGCAGCAATCATGTCTAAAACAGGTTCATAAGTCATATTTCATTATACTGAGCAACATGTAGAGTCAGTGCACATTCATTAAGCTGCTTACTCTACAACCAGTTTGAAAACAGTCCAACAACAATCAAAACGCAAACGACGTTCTCCACACTTGGCAGATGTGATTTTACACTCAAAGGGAGGGGGGCAGGGCTGCACTGGCCATCTGACATACACTGCATTCTCCCGATTGGTTTGTGGGCCAGCAAAATTCGTCGTGGGGGACCAGTAGATTCTGCCATTACACTCAACAGACAGGGAATCTGTGGAGGACTGATGAGCTAGCGGAGATGTTAGAGGTCTTGGGAGACTAGCTTTGCTCCCAGGAGTATGTCCTCGTAAAGAGGGCCATCTGGCTAATGAGGCTGAGCAGGGAGGGGCAGGACAGAGTCCGCGCTGGGAGTCAGGGGTGGGGTGACTCTATAAACACGGACTTTTCCCCATTAGCTCAGAAAACTGATGCCATTTGCAAAGCCGTTATCCAGCATAGTTTCACCTCTGCATTCCGCACATATTGCAGGCTCTCTGTTTACAATTTATTAGTAGATACTAGTTTTAGAAATACAGCACTCACAGAAAGTCTTGGGATACTTGCTTAATTCAGTAATAATATTGCAGATTTATTGGCTTTATTAAAAATAACTACTTCATTCGTTTTCAAAAATATATATCACGTTAGAAACAACCTGTAATTTAAATAAAATAATGATTTCAATTTGTATACTTTAAATCAACCCTAAATTACAGAACTGTTCCTATACAATATAAATTCTGTGTGAAAACAGCACAGTAGTTATTATCCTGTATTTTTTTTTAAAAAAATACAGAAAACATTGCTCATCCACAGTACGGTACGGTCATTTTCGAACCGCCATCGTTCAGACACGTAAGATGCGGGCTGACTGTATAACCAACGAGAATGATATTTCACCTCGGTGTGAGACAAGCAACATATATTTTAAGTGGACAATAAAAGATACTTTGACTTCTGACTTTGACCAACAGCTCCACACAAACGCAGTACTGCAGCATTCTGCATGCACCAGCAGTGGACCTGCATTCCTGCTCCCGCTCACTGCGGGTGAACGGTCGCATGCCGACGGAAGCGAGGATCTACATACGAGAGGGACCCACTCCACGTCTCCAGCTGAGGATGGCCACAGACTCCCGTCGGGGGACGGGCCAGGGCCCGGTGGGCACGGAAAGTCCTGCGATTCCAGCGACGGTCTCGCGGCTGGGCGTTTCCTAGCCTACATCTCTTTCTGTAGGCTGGCCACTCCCCATGCACACGAGATGAGCAAGGGACACGGCTCAGGGGCCCCGGGGGCAGGTTTTCGAAAGTATCAACATCCTGCCACATGTCCTCCCCTCCGGATTCTTCTTGGTCCCCCTGGCAGCCAGGCTCAGGCTTCTGGACAGGGCGCGGACTGTTCATCTCCACCTCTGACTCGGAGCCGGAGAAGACCCGGCCAGGCCCGGCGCCCCGGACCACCACCTGCTGCCCTGTGCCCATCGCTGTCCTACCATCATCCTCCTTGGCGATCTGGAGCAAACTGGCCAGCAGGATGGAGGAGCCCAGAAGATGGGCGTCGATGGCGTGCAGCTGGCCGGCGCCGCGATGACGTACGGCAAACCGGCGGTTCAGGATGGGAGTGGTGGTGCTGGAGCGACGGCGTCCGTGACGAGAGCCGTTTAGCAGCCGGCCCTCACAAGAACACTGCCCCCCGGAGGCTGGGAGGGATTCCTGCAGCTGGGTGTTCGATTGACGACACTCTGTGAGAAGGGCAGAGGGAAGACTGGTGCTGGAGCTGCGTCGGGCTTTACTGGTGGACAGAGCCACACCAGGCCGTGAGGACCAAGGGTCTGACGCGGCTAAAACTCCATTAGCCTTCTTCTTCTTCTTCTTAAAGTGCCGACGAAAAAAGGCATCCATGTCGCTCAGATCAAACTCCTCTAATGGTCCAGTGTTACTATCAGACCTGATGGTGCTGTTGGTGCAGAAATTTGCAGTCAGTTCAACTAAAAGGACAAACTGTCATCTCCTACTGGGAATGCAGTACTGTACTTTGGCCTTCGGGGGAACTGACTTGCTTTTGAGGGAGCTAAAGAGGGACATGGCAGCATGTTGGAAATAAGTGTATCAAGCTGAAGGTTAAGCTGCTGTCCACTGGCCTCCTCTGGATGCCTCAGAGGCTGGACACCCTGACAGTTACACACCAGCCAAACCCAGGATCCCAAATCACTGCAGTCATGTCAGACATGAAAATGTGGTAACAAAGACATCCCTGCCACATATTCAGTGCTTCACACTAAGTCCATTTTACCGTAAATTCCAATTGGAATAAAAATAGGTTCGAATGACAGCCTGAGTGGCTCACTTTAGTTAACGCATAATACCAGACAGGTCCTAAAGAAATATTACTCTAAGTAGCATCATTGCCATGATGCTAACACATCAGCAACACAAAGTCACTGCTGTCACGCCATGCCAGTGAAAAGGTGCAATGCACAGTATTTGACCATCATAACATGAAGTCTCACACTCTGCTACCGATATCAAAGATTACTGGTCAGGCATTCTCAACGGAGACTAACCAGGGACCAGTTACATAAGTATTGGCAAAACACGCTTAAAAGAATAAGTCACATTGAAAACCCATCATTCAGTGACTTATTCTAAAATACTGGTAAGTGTCAGAGACAGAGGTCGATAGTTCAGGCCCAGAAAGTAAAAATCCAGACCAAGATTTTGCTTCAACCAACTAGTATAAAGTGTCACTGTCACAGAGTACTCAACGTGTTGGTTGAAGCAAAATCTTGGTCTGGATTTTTACTTTCTGGACCCGAAATAAACACCTCTGCCCAGAGATAGTAATCTACAGCATCGTATACAGTAGGTCAGAGGCAGAGATGGCTTTGCCAATGTGCAAATAACAGAAGTCAGTACAGGATTAGGGTTAATAGCCCTGCGTCCTCACTTCATATTCACATTCATCAAGTTCTGAATGAAATCTTGAAGACCTAACACCATAAATGCAGAATGCCACTGCTAAATTTACCATTAGATTTTAATCTTCTTTTTCTCCAATGACAACTTTCTTAATCCTAATCTATCTAAAGCAGGGCAGATGTACCAACTGTAACTTCCAGTTATTTTCAGTTTGTAATGAAGAAGTTCCTTTCAGTTTGTAATAAATACTTAAAAATTGCCATTGACAGTCAAAGCTGATGCCTGACCTCATTCTAAACTGTTCCTCATAATAATTTATCTTCTGTCATATATATATTTCATTTACGTTATTCACTACCCCTCTCCCCTAGTTTATATTTTGGGTATTTTTGTTACCTGAGCTTTGCCATAAGCATTTTAATGTGCATATGACAAATAAAACACTTTGATTGATCGCAGTGCTGCCTGAAGGCCGTGCAGAGAGGACAGCGCATCCATGACAACCTGGGAGAGAGGAGGCAGGTTGCCAGGTAATGCAGGTGTCACTCAAGCCGTGGCTGAATATCATTAAAAAATTATACAATGCTACTATAAGCACCTTTAACTTATTGAACAAAATCACTTCATTTTGAAAAACAGATTTCAATACTTTTGATACAAATGATATTTCTGGGGAGCGAATCACAGAAAATAATTACATTATACAGAATAATTACATTATTTCAGCTTTACCCCACCCAAAAAAAAAAAAAAGAAAATAATAATTACAGCACAGCAAATATTTATATACTACAGCCAATTACTCGACGGAAATTAAATACTGATAGCCATTACACCTGCGGCACATATACCTATCTAAGAAACTGCCTTAAGAGGAAAGACGTATATAGCCATGTAAACACAGGTAAAATTAAATGGGAAGCAGAAATTTCTACAGAAAAAATCACACAGTAATACGACTAAACTGTGCAATTTGCTTACCCACAAAGAAGCAACAAAAAAGCTGTTGTTACTATGAACGTAATCAACTTCAGAGAAAACACTTGATCAGAGGAAGCCAATATGCCCTGTGGCATTTCAGTCATGACCATCCCACTGGAAATTTTCAACTCTCCACCCCCTGCTGGAGGGTATAACCTAACACTTGCAAAGAATGTGACAAGGTGATCATGCAACTTTCACCCCGCATAGTTAAAACCCAGCAGGAGACACAACAGCAGGGAGATAAAAGTGGACAGGAGACCGTGCAGGTCCTGCTCTCCAGGCAGGAACGCGCCTCACATACTTTCGTCCCACCCGTGAGCAATTTCAGTTAAATAAAAATCTCTATTGGAAAATTTAATTTCAAAACTTCGAAAAATTTTTCCACATGCAGAAAATATGACGTCAAGAAAGATTGTCAGCTGCAACAAAGAAGTATTCCTCTGATTGAAAAGCTCTTCCCATCATTTCACTTCTGATTATTTTTCCAAATTAGCTACAGTAAGTGTGCTCTGCCCAAGGTATCGCTGAACTTCACTGCCAACAGCATTTTTCAGGTGTTTCATTAAAACAAATTGGTATCCCTAGCAAAAGAAAACACATTTGATCATTTAGCTAGCATGGGCTATCACTATCACGGAAATCAGATGATGTGGTGAATTGATGCTTTGACTTTCAGCAAACTCTCCAGGCTAAATACGTAACATGCCTATACCTCCTGAACCACACCCAGTATAAAAGCACTCCTTTGAGAGGTATATATCGGAAAACAAAGACTTCCTGATCCAGTTTCAGCTATTCAAACTTCCTCCCAGCATGACAGGTGTCCATTTAACATCTCATTGTTTCATATTTATATAATAATCGGAGCTATAAAAGGACAGAGAAAAGTAGATTCTGAGTGTATTAACCAAAATCAGTAAATGTTAAGATATTTTATGACATATTCATCAGTAAAAATATAAAAAAGGTAATATGACCTGCCTACAGCATCTATATGACATATGGACCTTTCACCCATATTTCAGGCAATGTGCAAGCAGCAAGATGAACTTCTGCCAGGACATCCATTAACTATCGTTATGTTTCAAGGACCGAACAAACCTTGGTATTCACACGACAAGAACGCTTCTCTGCTACATCATATTATGCAAGCATAGAAGATTGGACAACTTCTAGAAGTTGCCCAAAACAGATATCCTTAATTTCCCTTATATCCCTCCAAAAGTGTATAAACCAACAAACCAACATTTAACATCTTATAAATAGCTGCTGTACTCAATGTGACACATTACAAAATGTCAGCAGGTTGTCTAAAAAAAACCTCAGGAGATACAGTACTGCATTCCACACGCATCAACGCACACCACAAAAAAGTGCCTCGGCTACAAGAGAAAATGATTCTTAATGCCATACAACCTGAGAAATTCAGACAGTTCTTCCCAGAGCTTTCTGTATGTCCACTGAATTAGATGGAGCCTGCAGACCTAGAGTGGAAAACGGGAAGCAGACTTGGAGAGATGGCAAGAAAGAGGAGGTGCTGTTTCAGTCCTTATTAAAATAACTCCTGAGCTGGGAACAGACTCCACTTCCTCTAAATAGGAGCAAAATGCAAATCTATGCTTGCACACACAGACATGCGCACACAGACGTATCACCAGGCCAAGTGTGTGCTGCAGATTAGCTGTAGCCTGTTTCAACTGCTAATGCTGTAGTTAACAAGTTGCTACCTTCCAGGACCTAAGCATCAATGCAAATTTGCCCTTTTCAGGAAAATTCATTTCCAGCTAAAACATTAATGCTATCAGCAATACCTCCAACCCGAAATGGTTACGTCTTTAGTCTCCATGCCACTCAGCCTCCTAAACAAATTCTTTATAAATTCAAAAAGTTATTAAATCAACAGATAACTGGTAATCCAAAGCATGCCATCAATAACGTTACCACTGTTATCATTGTAGTACAGTATATGAATTATATGGAAGAGAAGGACAGCACACTAGCAATATACCTAGAAATGGCTAGTTAGAAAATTCAACCAAATAACCCTGATCTAATTACTCTACTCCTCTCTGTGTGAGAACAAAGGTGATTCACCCTAAAGGGAAATAGTATATAGGCTGCATTACAGAGTCTTATTGGTCACCAAATCCCCAAACTCCCTAAAGCTAATGCTTTTTAAATACACTTTAAATCAGGTCAGATTTCTGATAAAGTGCTAACCAATTATAGCTCAGCTAAACTAGAGAAATCGGGTTTCTTTGAAGCCCTAAGAAGCTTATTATATGATAAATTAGAGTTAAATTATACTTTTTCAAATCCTAAAATGAAACTTTCAATTTGATTAATCTGCTGTATATCAGCAACTCAACAGTTAACATCAGAAGCTGTCAAACAAAACTAAAAAAAAATCAGATAATTCTCAGCTTGATATACTCAGTGTATATTAAACAAGTGCTGTATGTAGGACAAATGTACAGATATGCTTCAGACTGCGGCCTTTTTGAATGTGATAAGTATACGTACCCTATATGTGACATTTCAGCTTTCCCACAGAGAGCTTCAGATTGGACATACTTGTTATTGAGACTCAGCCAAGAATGATATGCTGATGAGAGGAGTGGTGAGGAAAGTGGGCATGTTAACACATCCACCTCTTTCCACTGCGAGTGTGAGAGGCAGGATTGTACACCCCCACACAAGAACGCCGCATCTCAAAAATGTGCCACAGGAGTGTGTGATTCATCCAAATGGCATTTAGCATAACCCAGCTAACTGCTGACTGTGGACAAACTTCCCGTTTCTGTAAAAAAAAAAACCCCACACACACATAGGTTTGAAATTATATCTTTGTGGGGACTCTCCATTCATTTATATGGGGAAAACTCTAATCCCGGCATGACGGCCTTAACGCCTACCCAGCCCTGACCTTAACCATAGGTAACCAAGCAAAATACGAGATTTTGGGAATTTTTTGTTTTTTGATTGTATTCACAGATCTTTGTGGGGACCTGAAAAATGGTCCCCGTTACGTAAAAATAACAGGTTTACATTGTGGGATACACACACACACACACATGTATGTACTCACAGAAAATCTTGGGACACTTTCTTAATTCAGGAAAAATATTGCAATTTTTTTGGTCTTATAACAAAAATCATTGCTTCATTAACTTGTTTACAAATATATCACAAACATATATAACACACGTTTTAAGTCATTTAAGTTATTCATTTCAAGCTGTAATAAACTTGCATTGACAAGCATCATTGTGAACTTTTTAACTAATAACACCTTTACAAAAATATAAAAGACCAAACATTTGTGTTCAGTATCCCTTTGGGAGCCAAGGACTACAACTGCAATTAATAGCAAATTGACAAGAACAGAATTGAATGAGCCAGTCAAAATAATGACAATAAAAATAAAAAGTCTGCATGTGAAAGATATGTACAGATATGTTTAGCATTGCTTGTCAATGGGCTTTTGTTATGAAACCAATAAATTTGCAACATTATTACAACATTATCCTTACGTGAGCACTGTATACATATAAAAAATTAACAAAACGGGGAGGCATGAAATCAAACTACAATCTTACTGGTTAAATTGTATTAGATCTTCTTGAAAATATGGCTATTTTGTCTGTCATAGCAGAGATTTACTGGGACGTCATTCTTCAGAGAATTTGTGATTGTAATTATTCTTCAGCTATTATAGATTTGTAGCCCCAGAGAAGCTATTTGTAGCACAGTATCATTTCACAAGAATCACGGTGTAAATTGCACCTTTAAAGGGACAGCTGAAAGTCTGGGTTTAAATCTGAAGGAGAGCTGAAGAATAATTCACCTCAACAAATCACCCATTGTATATGTGTCCTGTGATGGACTGACAATCCATTTAAGACAGTGTTTCCCAACCCGGTCCTCGGGGACCCCCAGCAGTCCACGTTTTTGCTCTCTCCCAGTTCCCTGCCATCTACGGGTCCCTGAGGACTGGATTGGGAAGCACAGGTCTAAGGTGTAGACATTTCAATGTACGTATGGGCAATTCTGAGGTGTCAGATTGCTTAGTTGCATGTTGTTGTTCTTGGAGGATACCAAGCGAGGCAGAAGCAGGGGTGTGACCCACTAAACCTCCCCAGATTTAGTTTTGCTAAGGCTAACTTGGTCTGGAGTGGTGTCTTATCATTGCAAATGAGATCCTGCTATTACCAAAGGTAAAAAGGTACTACATTTAATTATTTATCTTATAACAACAATCTAAAAATACTGCACTGTTATTAAGTACTGATGTTAACTGCACTAATGTTACTAAAATTAATATGATAATAAAAATAACTGAGTAAGTGCCCAGGGGTGCTCAGGAGATTTCCAATTGTAATTGTAGTATAGATTAATGTTTTTTATGCATTACATTTGATACATACTAACACTGAACATTAGAAACGTTCAGATTGTGAACATTAAAATGATGAAAAATAATAAAAGAAATTATGTGAGATGAATGTTTTATTTTCTCTATATCTCTATTTTCCTGGACACCCACAACTCCAACATGTTATGGAATAAGTACTGTGTGAAAATTGAATAAAGTGAAAATAAATATGATATTACTTTTGCAGATACTTTAATCCTCGTTATCTTGCAATGACGGGATTTTGACGTCAGTAATTATTGATTTCACTGTGACCTTGCACTGGATAAGAGGTCATCAAAGATGGATGGCTGGATGATTCTTAACTGCGTATGAGTAAGTAGCATGTGTGTGGTCTGAATCAGCACTGCCCTCTATTGGCCAAACACTACTGTTTTTCATTAATACATAGTGCTCAGCTGAATATCTTACACACACACACACACACACACACGTTGGCATATCTATGTAAATTGGGACCTATTCATTTCTATGGAAAAACCCTAACCACAGTCACAAGAACCTTAACCCCTACCCAGCCCTAACCTTACACATATGTAATCAAAC
This sequence comes from Gnathonemus echidnorhynchus, assembly GCA_026776725.1. Lineage (NCBI taxonomy): Eukaryota > Metazoa > Chordata > Actinopteri > Osteoglossiformes > Mormyridae > Gnathonemus > Gnathonemus echidnorhynchus. The sequence continues at coordinate 15,134,011 of JAODJU010000007.1, read as the reverse complement.
AAAATACAAGACTTTTGGGATCTGTAGTTTTTTGATTGCATTCGCAGATTTTTATTAAATGGATGTTACCCAAATGGGGAGCTGAAAAATGCCCCCAAAAGTAAGGTAGTTTCAGGCTGTACCGCACTTTGGTTAGTCATTTGGGAGTAAGTCATTTGGTCAACTTTCACTTATTTAGGGCACAAGGGATCAAACATCACTTTCTTAATTATTTAAATTAAATTCCCCAACCTTGATTGCTTGAATCTGAATCTGAAAGCTTTGTAAATAACCCAGCTGTACAAAGGCATTAGAGAAATTAATTAATAAAGATGCCTGGAAGCATGTATGGGTTGGGAAATAATTAAGTTAATTATATAAGAGGTTTTATACATGCCAAAACGGCTAACCACTTCCTCCTGGGAGTTGTGCCGCTGATGTTATATAATATTTGAGAGATATGTCAAATACTCAAGTACTAGAAACCAGCCTCTAAAAATAGCAACCTACAGGTGAATGTGTACAGCCTATTTTAACTCCCGCTGTACCAACAAATAACTACATACCTCTACCATAAAAGGAAGGAAATGTATAACGTTTTTCAGTTATGCAAATTTCCATCTGCAGATAAGTAGTGGTCTTACGTCCTAGGTTATTGTGTGAAATACTACACCTTGTTACAGATATCATCCTTATTTTTATGTAAGATCTAACTTTTCCAAGTGAAGACCAAGTGAAATGCTATAATACCTTATTTACTAGTGGTGGAAAAAATATAGGTTTTATGGTTAATCGTGATTCTGGTTTTGACGATTCGATGTCAATTCACGAAATCTCAAGATTGATCTAGTTAATTTATGCCTAATTTATGGCTTTGAAAATATTTTCACTGAATTAAGTTTAAATTTCATGGGAATGTGTCTTAAATGTAGACTGAATAGAGTTGAAATGTAATCCATTTGCACTTGGGAATCTAAATCAAATTACATTGTGAGGTCAGGACCGATTCCCAGCCCTAAACAATGTTCCTCATATAAAAAGATTTTAATATATGTTCTGGCACATAGTTTTAAGTTAAAGTTCTCTTGAAACATAGCATGTGAGTTTTACATTTGCCCACTTTTATTTTCAGATAGTTTCAGTCAGAAGAAATGTTTGTGCTTTGAAAGAGGTTTAATTTGTTTTTAAGGAACTATACCCATATGTTCCTTCTGCTATACAAACCATTGGCATTTCTTTAGTGGTTTTCACTGTTTTTTTTGTAAATTTGTAATCCATTTAGAGCTTTTTAAGCATTTCTCCAGATACGAAAACCTGCTATATAGTATTTCATATCTAATTCCTATCGAACTGATATCGAATGGGATTCGAATCAGATTGAATCGAATCATTACCATGTGAATCAGAATTGACTCAAACCAGGACATCTGTTCCAGTATCCAGCTCTATTGCTTACCACAGAATTTTTTTTATTAACATGAATGATAATTAGTACAATTTCTTATTTGTCATGATGCTCTTAACTGCTAAATATCTTTTCTTTTCCTTTACGTGCGTAAGTATTTTTTGCTTACGGGCAAATGCATCATCATGTATCAAGTCCCTATGACACTCAGAATCTACTTTTGTGAATCAGTCCAAACAGCACTTCCTGTTTTCACACTGCATCCTTCTCACACTGCCTCACTGGCAGGAAATGGTTTCCGCCCCAAAAACACAGGCCCCGCCCCATTTGACGGCTGAGCATTGCAAAGAGAGTATTATGAGCAATAGCTGCTTACAGTGATAAATTGATTTAATTTTGCCTAATTGTGTTGATGTCATGAGTCAGTTTAAGGATTACTCATATTCTTCGCCTGTTTGTTTTTCTGCCACGTTCCACTACGCATGCATCATTTCCTGTTCCACTCTGCATTCTGCACATGCCCTTCCCTCTTCAATTTCCTCTATCCAATTAAGCTTGATAAAAATCCTTGAAGTAAATCCGGACAGCGAATGGTCATCACACCTAAGTCCTCCTCTGTGTGATGTTGTTGAAGGTTTGCTCCTGGTAAAGGCTAAAAAAAGAACTTTATTTTTTGGCTTATATAGGCTGTAATTCTGAGGATAATTGACATTAGCTGGAGAAGTTCGACTGCATGAGAAAACATACGGCACCAGTGGAATCAGCACTAGGAGCTGTCCAGACTGAAGATACCACCAAGCCTAATTCCCTTTTTCCCTACAAGGACAGCCCACATACCCAACATGCAATCTTTACACATTTTACACTCTTCCCAGGAGTGGTGATCCTGCCAAAATCTCTAAGAACAAGGTATTAAAGTGGCAATGTGACAAAGGACCTCAGTATAACTCCTGGGGATTTGTAGACCTCTCTCTGACAAGCAAAGCAGAAACAGCCACACACAAAAGAGTGCTCACTCAAATTTCCAAGAACCACTGGTATGATCCTTAAGTTGCTGCAGAGAGGTAAGGAAGGGAACTGTTTAACCCACAGGACTGACTGTAGGCCAGATGTCTCTTTTCAGCCTTCTTACTACAGACAGCTAATGCAGTGCAGTGAAGATCTGGACTTGGTCTACCAGACTTGTGCACCACTTGATGATTTCAAAGTTCTTCAAAGGCATTGCAGAGTCCTGTAGGAAGTAGACAGGACAAACCCATCCCAATAAGGAAGCCTGTGAAATCCACTATAGAAAGGGCCAGTGTGTATGAAGGTTTTCGCCGCAACTAATTAATTAGGTCACTAATTAGAGAACTGATTGGCTGAAGAGTCCTCACACCTGGGTTTGAACAGCTGATCTAAAGGTTGTCCCAGAAACCTGTATACACACCGGCCCTTTGCGGATAAGACTGGCTACCCCTGCACTGAATGCTACAAATTTCAATGGAACCAGAGACATGTACAGAAGTTATTTTCCGGACGCTGTTTTTCCAATCGGCAGTTATGTATCCACACATGCAGCGGCAGTCAGGTGCACTAGTGATGTTTGCTATTGACAACCATAGTTGAGTAACAATCTAATTCTTATAGCACACTGAGATCAGGAAAATGAAATATGTGTAGTGTTTACATGGCCGTGGTGAAGGTCTCTGTTGCTATTTGCTTCCACATAAGGAAACATGCTCCAGTTGTTGTCTAAGCCAGAGGTCACAGGAAATAGCTGTTTATAGGGCATGGTATAGTAGCAGCCAAACAGTTATGTGTTGGTGGTGTTCAACCAAACATGAAAACATATGAAAGTCTGTAGCAACAAAAGCTTTGCAGCTGACTGACTTCTGCTCATTTTGCTCCCCACAAGGTAGATTTTCTTTCAGAATTTACTATGCAGAAATGTTCTCACACTGGGTTAGGAAAATGTACACACACATACACACACTCACAAGAGATTCATCAGCAATATCAGCATAACCTTTTAAATAACCTAATGGAACATCAGCTCATTTTCTGTGGTTGTGCACCGCAAAAGCAATACATGCAAAATTGATTTCCTCCCCTTTTGAAATGATGGAGAGTGAAAGTGAGAGTCCATTTAACTGTAGAAGCCAGCGGCACTTTTCCGAGCGTTACTGGGCCAACCGGGACTGCAAATTGACACAATCATATAAAACCAGAAGTCTTAATGCCATTTCAATAAGGACGGCACAAAAAGAGCCATTGAAAATACATTTATAAATGTGATCCGAGCTCTGCCCATCATAAGAGAGCGGGAACTAAACATTTTCTGAACACTACTTACAACATTCTCCTCATGGGACACGGATGATGGATGAGAATACTTATTAAGGGCTATTTTAGCTTTTTGGGGGGGGGGGGGCCTGGAGCAGATGGGCCCAGTTTTAATGAGAGCACAAAGTGCCGACCATTAGCTAAACAGCCCAAGGCTTTAGCTCTCCGGCGGACAAGCAAGGCTAAAATCCAGGTGGATGATGCTATTGGTGTAGGTTTAATTGAGAACAAATGCTGACGGCAACCAAAGTGCTTCTCTTCAAGGACTGGCACCCGACATGTGCGCATCGGGAATATCCGTAATCCCTGAAATAAGGAGGCTGCTTCCCTAACAGGGACTGATGTAGAAGCCTGATCAACGTACTAACTGGGCTTCAACAGTATGGAGTCTGATCACTGTTACCATGAATACATCAAACAAAGTAACGAAAAAACAAGAGTCACTTTGTATGTTTAAATCCAAGAAAATTCAAGTCAGACCAGTTCTGTTCTGAATGGAAACAGGTAATTGGCAGGTCTTCCATTCAGGAACTAGGTAGGACTGACAAACCCTGGCCCTTCAGCCTGGAGTGGCCATGTAGAGACTTCTGTCCAAACGGTTCGTGGAACGCACATGGAACCAAGGACAGAAGGGCAGGACACAGGGGCATTAATCAAAGGATCAGTGAAGAAAAGGGGTGGACAAATTAAACGACTCATATCACTGCATAGAAAAAATAGCTATTCAAATAACAAACCACAAGCTCATAAATACAGCAATATAAGTTAATGAAAACAGTTTTATATTACTACTCTTTGTTCTCGTTAATTCAAAGTAAACAATTACATTGAAAATACTTACAATTACTATATTATTAAAATTGCTCCCCTCCCCCAAGCCAGCCTGAGATAAGAAACTGGCAGTCATTAAATAGGCGGACACAGTTTTATCATTAATTATTAAATCACCTGCTACATCTTACCCCGGCTTCAACACTCACACATTAGTGGGAGGTAATTTAATGAGCTTGTTGCTATGGTTACCTATCAACCACCTAATACCTCCTTCAACTAGCTGGCCCACCACTGCAAATCAACCCGAGCGAGGCAGTGAGAGTCAGGGACGCCCAACGAGAGGCACGGTGAGCAGCCATATCGAGTCACACCTGGAAACCCCCGTCAGCACCTCTCGTTTCATAACTTAGTATAAGTTAAGGTTTCCTGTTATACCCTAAACCCCAGGGGTCCCAATACAAGTGTACAATTCAGAGTTCCAAGGGATTAAAAATGGCACAAATTATCTCTACGTACGAAAACAGTGTTGGCGGGAGAGTTTGTGGTGACGGGTCCCTTAAATTTGAGAGGCTGAATGTCGTAACTAAAGTACCAACCTGTCTAAGCTCACTGAGCTCAGTATCACCCGCTTTGGGACACACTGACGAGCTTGGGGGTGGGTGACTATACAATGAGATACGTGGGAACTGCCCGTCATCCATTCAGGGGTCTGCCGGGTTAAATTTCATCCATTTGACCTTGTTTTTCAACAGAGCGTTGAGTTAGCTATGCAAAAATATGAATAGCACGTTTTAAGAATTAATTTAAATGAAAACTTATGTAAAAGATCATCACCGTAGCACAAAGATCTTCAGGTAGCGCTTCCTTCATGAACATGAATGAACCTTCCCCTACCATCCTACCATCCTACCATCCTACTTGCGGCACGTGAACGTGAGAGCAAGCAACTCAGAAGTAGGAGTGTCCTTATTCTGCACCCAAAAATCGATTCTGGCGTAAACAGACAGATGCTTTGGATCGCCACCTTAATATTAGATTCATCTCGAAGCATTGATGCTTCAGAGGTGAGTAATTCAAGATCTGAAGAGTAAAAGTCCAGACCAAGATCTTGTTTCAGCCAACCAGCTGAGCATAACAAGTACTCAATTGGTTGGTTGAAACAACATCTTGGCCTGGATTTGTGATGCTTTGCGATGCTCCTTCACACCCCCATTGCAGGATGATGTCATGTTTAGCTCTGTTCTCTGGAGTATCCTTACTATAATAGTGCTAATTACCTTTTATGTTGAGCTGCTCATGTAAAATGAGGCAATTTGCAGGGCAGGAGCTGCAAAGGAAGAGCCAGCAATGTTTGTATTACGGCACCACGGGGGTGCAAAAGCCCTGTGTAACACCCACTTTCATCACAGTGGGAAATGAAAGGAAAAGTCTCTGTGTGAGTTTACAATGCACATACTTCTGCTTATTACGTAAGTGGAGTAAAGGCAGGTCCAATTAATTTGCCGTTTGAGCCTCAGGTCTGTGCATAGTATGCCGGATTTGTCTTTCTGTCAGGCTAAATAAAAAGATAACAAAATACCCTACAACTTGTTAGAAGGGGAAAAAAACATTTCAATCTTGACATCTAGACCTCAATTCCAAATCCAGGCCATGTTTTCAGTTTTTCCAGGTAGTTAGCACAATAATTACTGATTCTGATTGGCCAAAGGCTTCACATCATGGCTCACAGGTAAAGGAAGGCTGGAAAATCAGCAGTACTCAGCCCTTGAGGACAGTGATTTGAATCGCCATAACTTAGATTGTTATTTTTGTATGTCACAACTAATCTAATAAATCTGACAAAATGTAAGTCAAAGGAAATGGATTGAATATGCATGACTATCTACAACCTTAAACACCTTGTACTACTTGAGACGAAAAAAGAAAGACATGATCCGGCATTTGACAGATACAGTTAGAAATATCTAAGATACTAGAACAGGCATATTTGCCATAAGTGTAACAGTGAAATGTCAGAGACTGGTTTCCCAGCACATTTAATAATCACACACATGGTAAAAAAAGGGGTCATTAACACAGATGTCAGGAGGTCACATGGTCAGGGGGAGCAGGCAGCCACTCTACTTCATGCAGCTCTAGATGTACAGTGGCACCGTTTCTGGCTCAAAGCAGACAGGGCCGATGCATAAGCATGACAGCTGATACTAATGAAGTAGGAGAGCCAGAGCATCAGAAAGACAACTTCTTTTTCCCACCAGTTAGCACATTTCAAACCCTATGATGCTTCTCAGCTCCTATAGAAATGTTTATATCAGTGCTACTGATAATGCTCTTGGTGCTGGAAAATGATGATGATGAATATCTCTCATTCACTCGCTCACTCGCTCACTCATTCACTCCCACACACACAAACACACACACACACACATTATTTCCTGCACCTCCGCCTTTTTCATCACACTTTCTACCAGCACTTGGGTTTCTGTTTTATCACAGAGAAATGCAAACAAACGAGACCATGAGATTTTGAGATTTTTCCATTCCGAGTTTCCACCGGCCCGGAAAGTCTCCCTAAGCCTCACGTCCTGCACTGCGGCCGGGACCTAGCGCTGCCACTGCGATGGACGGCTGTCTGCGATAAAGGCCATGCCGTCCGACAGCGGGCTGAACGGGAGCCTCTGGCACGGCAGCTCTGCCCGTAAAGCAAACGAACAAAACCACTAAGAAAACAAGTCAAAGGACGTGTTTAACAGCTCGCTGCAAGCTCAGACTTTGGAGTCTGCAAATGGGACGCTGTTACATACAGCTGCAAATTTTTCCTGTATTAAATCAGACTTATGAACTTCTCCACAGCATGACTAAAGTATTTCAAGTATTTAGAATTGTACTGATACCCTCGTTCCAAGCACTCAGCGTCTGCAAGAGCTCATTCAACATTCCAAATGACTCAGCGTGGTCAGCCTCAGAATAGCGCCCCCTGCAGGTAAGACCACCTGTCTTGTTCACCTTGATGAATGAACTGGGTCACCATACTTGCAGATGATGGTCTAGAAGCTGAGGGTCTCACAGGGGGTCCCTCTCACTCACCTCCTACCAAAAAGCCGCAGTCCGGTGAAGGTCTTGGTGCTGTATCTGCGAATGGGAGCCTGGCGCTGACCGTCCAGGACGGAGGCGGCCAAGTCCGAATTGGAGGAGGATGCAGAGCTGGAGGTGGGGACGTCCTCGGCATCACACTGGGGCTCCGGGCAGGAGCTGCCCCCTGCCCCCTCATCTCGCTGCGGCTCCATGATAGCCTCTCCCACCAAGCGTCTCAAACTGCCCTACAGGCTCTCAGCAGCTCCTCAGAGTTACGACGACCTCATCTTGCAAGATGAGGCAAAATATAAAGAAGCATTTTTTTTAAAGTATTTACCAGCAGCTAAACCACGTAAAGGAAAAAAAAAAAAAACAGAAAAAGTGCACCGTTGCTGTCTTCCAATGAGAAGCAGCCTCCTGAACTCCCTGCTACAGAGCCCTCCTACCTCTCTGTGCACACCAGGAAGTGAGGAGCTGCTGCAGAGCTCAAAACAAACTTCCCTGATCGGCTGGTGGGCGACCGGTGCTGTGGGGCTACTCTGCCCCTCCCCGCTCACTCTCCCCTCTGAGCGAAGCTCTTTCCCGCTCTCCTTCTCATGCTTCCTCAGCTCGTTCGGCCACTGGTCCTGCTTAACTGGCTTCTTAGCTGCCTTTCTATGGGACTGCAATGATTCAGGAAGTGTCAGCGCCTGAGAAGGCACTCGCAGGACCCAAACATAGGTGTCTCCAGATGTGCCTTCTTCTCTTGCTACCTCATTAGGACTCTTTCGAAGTTTTCAACTTATTTGATGGTTCTTCCTTAGCAACCCATGCACTTCGCTTATACTCATCTTCCTCTTTGTCTCACTCTCTTGTCTTCCGTCTTTTCATCAAAGAACTCAGCCGCATGTTTGCCTGTTCTTATTAAAGAACAGCCTGAAGCAGAAGACAAAGTGCTGCCACCCACTGGTGGTGTGTGGAAAAGCAGAGGCTCAGAGTGCGTGAGAGCATGACCCACAATACGGAGGTTCGGATTTATACACAACTTCACTGCACATTTATCTTGCCCAATCATGCTCAATATATGTACGCAGGACGACTCTTTTCTCACACCACATCTGGGGGGACACAACTGGAGTTTTGATGCTAGACAACAGGCTGGAGAAGCCATGACAGAGATTTCAGCAAAATTTAATCAAAAAACATCTTTTGAAATAATGAACCGTGAGACGTAAATGTATGAATCTTGATAAACCACAGACAATATAGTTTGAAAACAAACATAATGGAGATCATTTTATGCACTAGTTTCTATATAATATAACTAGAGGTAAATGGATCTTGTATTCTCTCAGGGACAGATAATTCCTATGATAAGAAACAAACAGCAAATTCTGTTACTTGCGTTGGGTCAAGCAGCACTAAAGCGTTCTGAAACACTGTGCTTGGTTGTCCAGCTATGGGGCTTTCCAACATGCAGCCACCCCCCCTTTAAACAAACTTGTTCAACAACTTTTACCGTCACCACCCCCCTCCCCCCAGCTAACACCACACCATGGCCATACTGGGCAGTAATGGACCCCCCTGCCAAGGCCACTGACACAATTCAAACACCTGCTGAAACTAATATGTCCCCTTTCCCGTATCATTCCCACGTACATTAATTCATCGTGCTGCGTCGGCCTGCAGTTTCCCAGAATTACTTTTTTAGGTAAAGTGCTCATACTTCAGCTGAAATCCAGAAGCCTGAACAGGGACTCGGACAGACACCCTCAGTTGGTCATTCAGTGAGGTGGGGGGGGGCACCGCAGGGAGGAGAGCGATGGAAAGTGAAGCGCCATAACCGTTTTCCGCGGAACCCGATTTTCCGGAGCTACATGCGAAGCCTCTTTTATTACGCCTGGCTTCCCTTCCCACACGGCTTACACAAAGGCGACTAGACATGTAAACCGCCCCGGCGAGATGTGACAAGATGAGGCAATATCCAGCTGGGGTAGGGGAAAGAGATATGGATTACTGCTGCAGTGTCCTATACATACTGACTGCAATATACGTATGGTAGTGGGTTTGAGCCTCACCATCTCTATTGTGGTGTATACCCACAGCACGCTTGGGGGGCAGTGTGTACCTAACTAAGATACACCTAGTCAATTATATTACCCATGCGCAGTCCATGTGCACGGTTTTCAGGCTACATACACACCGCCCGCCACCAACCCCCCATGATGAAATTTACATCACTTCCCCCCTTGTGCAACTGAAAGCTCACATGGAAAATATGAGCTAGGATGCTAAGCCAATAATTAGAAGTTCAGGGTTGGTCAATTAGAAATCCCAGGGTTGACCAATTAGAAATCCCAGGGTTGGCCAATTAGAAATCCCAGGGTTGACCAATTAGAAATCCCAGGTTTGGCCAATTAGAAATCCCAGGTCTGGCCAATTAGAAATCCCAGGTTTGGCCAAGTGATCTCACTGCTGGGATCCTTGGGCAAGTCCCAGTTGCTGCAGGCACCGGCTGACCCTGTGTGTACATCACTTTGGATAATAATGTCCACTAAATAAAAGAAGACATCTAGATGCATGTATTATACTGTCACAGCATGGCTGCTGAATTTCATTGCATTATTTTGTCAGTCTGGCAAGTTACTGAGTCATTTTACAGACGTACACATGGACGGCACTCTCTTCTACAAGTCAATGGACCTGTTTGTCCTAATCCCCACTCAGCTAGGCGATCCGAACAAATGGTTGCTACTATTTAAAAGTAAAGTCACCAAAGCATGATACGGAACATTCTGCCCTTGATGATTTAAGGGGGTCATAGAAACCAAGGATGCCTGCTACAGATGCTGTAGCAGGTGTTACTGGAAACTGAAGCAGACCTGGTTTCTAGGAAAAGGAAGCTTCCGCCTCCCGTCATACCCATTCACCTTTGGCCATTGTTGCGTCACAATTCACTCTTTGTGCTCTTCTTGAGTGACAGACCTTGCAGACTTGCCAGTACGCTGAGGTGTCCTTAGAACCCAACCGGCTGGGAAACCTCTCATTCCGTTTCAGGACATTGCAATGCCTGCTGAGAAAAGGAAAGTCTGCTATACCGAGGCAAGTGGAGTGTGACTGAAGGTTAAGGGGGTGAACGCGCTGCTTTGCAACGGCAGTCTGTACCTTAATGATAGCAGAGGGTTTAGGGAGGGCCAGGGACTGAAAAGGACTTGCGTTTGAGGCAAGGGCAGGGTCTGTCTTAGAAATAAATGTTAAATTACACCTCTATGCTTGTATTACTCTACCAATACAAGCACGACTGAATGGGCATTCCACTGGGGAATTTCCTTACAGGTAGAAAACATTCCTCAATCCTCTCATTCTTGCTTTCGATTCCTAAAAGTGGCATCACTTGTGTGTTTAGACCACGGTTTATTTTTACAGGCGCAAGACTATTAAAGGCACAGAACACAAGGGTTCTTGCTGTACTGTGTCCCTTTCAAAATCTAGCCAGTCACCTCAAGTCACAGGCTACCATCATTATAAGATGTTCTACATTTATTTATAAGCTATGCTCAACTGAAAAGATCAGCAAAGTGATTTCACCACTGGGACTGTCTGAAAAATCACCATTTTCCTGTTTAGCTTAAACACGAATATCTCTTACAGTTTTATTTATGGTGTCTTTGGTTTACACTTTGCACTCCAGGATCATTGATATGGGTATAATAGCACAGTTATACAGCTGCATACGCACAGTGCAGAATGCGAATCATTTCGTAAGACAAATAATGCGTAGACCAGCATTAAATCTGCATACTTCTGAGAGTGTTTGGGGCTGCCTGAGCAGCTACACAGAATACTGCCACTCCGATGAGCAGTGTAGTTCTGTAGTTCTGATTTTCCAGTTAGGCAGGAAATTACATCACAACCAATACAAAATGCAGAATTATAGTTCGCCCACAAACCACTTTCTTCTTCCTGCTAATCTTCTATTTGCCGAACTTTCTTTTTTTTTCGCCTCCATTCCGAGTCAAGGTTGTTATTTTCCCCCAGTTGAATATCATGTAACTGAATATCGTGCATAGGCCTAAATGCCAGATGACGTATTTGCTTTCAGGCTTAGCATATGTGTATAACACTTTTTACATTTTATCATTTTAATTTATTTAGCATTTCCAGTTATTTTACTTTGCAGTTGCTTTTGTCCAAAGTGACAGCAACTGAAACAAAAAGCACATTGAACCACGGTAAGACTTTATTTGAGCTGGCACATACATTACAGTATTGCTAGTTACGTATTGATCACATGATCGTTCATCAGTTCATGTACATGCAGTTATTTATATTTATTTATGATTTGTACTTCAGTAGTAACTGAATTACTAAGTAACTTGTGCCCCATCAAGCAACATTTTGTAGCCGCTTGTCCAAATATAATGTTCCACGATGCTTCCAGCAAGTAAGGATGCACTGTATTGATTTTCAGCATGTTTGATGCATTTTTTTATTTGTGTTTGTGTCACCTTGGAGAAGAGATCTGCCAGATATGTTTGTGTACAGCGCTGTCTCCTGGAGGTGAGGTGATTCTGATGGTTTGTTGATTCATAAGTTTTAAAATCGGGTTGATGTCACCCATTACCGCATAATGCTTTTATACACTTTTACAATAGTTTACAGTATAAAGTTTAAGTCGGATTTATTCATCAAATTTGACCCGTAATTATAGTTATTTTCCTATTGCTTTTGCTGTTTGTGATATTATAATCCCCGTGCTTTACCTAGAATGCAATGTTACAAAAATGTAATTACGTTTTGAACTTAAACTACACTGATCTTTTTGGCACAGCAGAGCAACACAAATAACAGAACACTATGTAGCTGACATGCATATAAGGTCATATAAACAGGAAATGCATCCCGGAACGCAAAGTGTAAGCCAAAGATACTGTAAATAAAACGGTAAACACAGAAATATTCGTGTTCTAAGCTAAACAGGAAAACGGTACTTAGCGACACTGCAGCTCTGTCTCCACCTTGTGGATAAAATCCTATTGAACGGTTAACCTTGATTTATCAAAATGACGCACATAAACTGAAACAATCGGTATAGGAGTCCAATATTGAAATTAAGCCATTATAAGTTGAACAGCTTATTACTGAAATTAATTCATCGTTTGTGATTTATCCCTTTTTCCCGGTACTGGACAAAATAACATTTTAGAAAGCGCAGTCATCATTAGGTCTGATCTATCAGGCTTATAGCCCCGAATATTTTAGCCTCGATGCCAATCTTCCTTCCTTCCATCAAAAAAATAAAAAAGTCAAGCCTCAGGTACACTTGACTTATCCATTGACCTTCTCAGCTAGAAACCCCCCTGTTAGAAACCATCCTTTTAAATAACATTCCGTCTACAGTATCTTCCAACTGCTCATGCTGGTATGGCTCACTGCCGTGAATGGAAGTATCTGATTTCCCACATTAACTGCGTATTTATCATACTGAATGGGTTCAGATCTGTAGAAAAAAATGTAACAGAGGGAACATAATTTTAAAAATTTCAGTTATTATTCAATTGATGTAAGGAAGACCCAAGTGACGCCCCCACCCCCTTAGTTTGTGTCACGTGTGTAAAGAAACACACCCAAAGGTTACTTTGCAACAACTTTAAGTTCCAACTGTAATATAAAAACAATTTAAAAAAAAAATTTTTTTTTAAATTCCAATTGTATCAATTTAACAGGTGCGGCATTCCAATGTCACGAATCCATGACATCAGTGTAATTTAAAAAGAAATACTTATCATGGTGTGTGAATTATGTAATTAATACTGCTGCATAACTGACTACAAGTCACTCATTGACCCAGTTACCCAGATTTAACTGATAATTAGATTCAGCTGATTGAAGACTGCCAGGTTTGACAGAAGCCAGGCCTGTTGAATCTGGACATCACTCATACTAAACTTAACCATTAGAGGGAAGTAGCTGTCACACCATATCTACAATTTGCTATGATCAAAGAACCTCCCAGAAGTGAAGAAAAAAAAAAGTTATAGAAATGCATCACTCCTGAAATGGTTACAAAGCCATTTGCAAGGCTCTGGAAGTGGAGAGCACTGGGAACAGTGAGTCTTTGAAGGGGTCGCTGGCCTGCCAATATTTTTCCAAGTGTGCCGTCACAACTCATGCAGGAGGTCATAAAATGTCCCAGAAGAATGGCCACAGAACTGCAGGCTTCTCTAGCCTCAGATAAGGTCGCAGAAACCACCCCTCTGAAGAGCAGATTTGGTAAAATCGCTGCTAACCTCAAAGAAAACCCAAAGTCCTATTATGTCTGGAATACAATTAAAAGTAAAGCATGGATGGTGTAAGGATGGTGTTTTGCTGCCTTGGGACCTGGATGACTTGCCATTACTGAAGGAACCATGAATATCGGCCGTAGGGGAAATGGTGGTTATCTGTCTGTATACTGAAGCTGAAGTGTAACGGACTTATTCAGCAGGAAAGCGAATGCAAGTCCACATTTGAATGGCCGAAAATAAAATTTTCTACTCTTGATTTGGAGCTCAAATGAGCAACTCTTTTCAATAAGCTACCAAGGTGTATGAATAAAATCCTTTTTTCAAATATCTGGCTAAAATTCCATCCATCCATCCATCCATCCATCCATTAACTTCCACTTGTCCAGGGTTCGGGTCGCGGGGGTAGCAGCCTCAGGAGAGATACCCAGACCTCCCTCTCCCCAGCTACCTCTACCAGCTCCTCGGGGAGGACGCCGAGGCGTTCCCAG
>JAODJU010000007.1:15098869-15115712 GCA_026776725.1 Gnathonemus echidnorhynchus | reverse complement strand
TGCTTCCGGGATAGGCTCCGGACCCCCCGCGACCCAGTAGGATAAGCGGCTTGGAAAATGGATGGATGGATGGATATGAGGTAAACATTTAAATGGCAGTCTGGGTGTTTAGTTCACAGCTTTTGTGTGTGTATATATCATACTGTCTAGGATCTGGATTTTCTGTATTATTACTAACCTCAATGGCAACACCATATTATATTAAATGTACAGGAAAATGTAGCATGAAATTAACATTAAATGAAATGCCTGAATTTTAAAGTTAAAAGCCCAAAGCAGAGGAGGCACACTAACAATGCGGGAAACTGATAGTGAACAGACCTCTAGTCCTTCCCAGTTAATAATTTGTAGCCTGGTTTTAAAGGATTATTTCTGCATGAGAACTCAAAGCCCTTCGTAGTTTCTCAGACTTGGATTAAGCCTAGTCTTGTCCTACACTCAGTGGTTGCTCTGTTTTTATTTTGGTTTCCTTATTAGGAGTTACACTCAGTACCCTTGAGCCCCTGAGCTTTTCTCTTCTTTCTTTTTTCCTGTTTCTCAACTTCCTCATGAAGGAATGACTTTGCACAGTTCGGCTGCCTGTCGTTGGTATCACAAAGGCAATATGAGCACTGTGTAGATCAGAGGCACAGGGGTCCTGCACACATCCCCCCATGAATGCTCTTTCTGTGGACTTCGCCCGCAGTGTGTCCTTAATGCGGAGGGGAATCCTTTGATCCTGGATGGGATGCCCCGTCCGTTACATAGTGTACACGGCCACAATCGTACACGGTTGGTAATACTGAACTACATGCGGAGTACCCCCTAGGACCCCCACAGACGATAGGGGAGAACATGCTAACTCCACATGCTAACTCCACATGCTAACTCCACATGCAGAGGGCAAGATTTAAACTCCCAAAGTGGGATGTAGGAAGCAGCAGCCCCCACTGAGCCACAGTGTTACCCATGTGATGGGTGAAAGGGCCATTCCACTATAACTCAGCAGCACAAAAACACTCAAAATAATTCAATGCAAGCTGATGTAACAGCAGGTAATCATGAAGAAGAATACCACTGAAAATTCTTGGTGAGACCGTTGGGAGAGATTTTTTTTTTTTATGTCTTCAAATGGCACCCCTACGCTCTTTAATCCAGTCTTCAAGCAAGGCTGGACAAAGGAACACATGTGAACTACATTACATGAATCTCATTTTAAATAAACTAATTCATAGCTGTTGACTGTAGATTATATTAGATGTTCTGGATATAAACAAGTTTTCACGGGATCACAGGAGTAATCTAACTCCACCTGTAACAGTTCCCACACCGAGCAGCAGTCCCTGAAGAACATCTTTCAGAAGAGATGCATGACAGTCTGTTGTGTTTGCAGATAAACTTGGGTCTTGAGAGGAAGTGTCCGACTTTTCTTTCTCACTATGAACTTTGCTGTTAAAAAAAAATGTGTCCGCACCTAAATATGTTAGCGTGTGGGCTGCTGAGGTCCTGCACAGGCAGCGCCAGAAGCTGCACCTACTCAGATGCAGAAGACTTTACATGAAGTGCTTTCTGGTTTAAAAAAAAAAAAAAAAAAAAAAAACTTGCACTGTTACTGAAAAATATTCATGGTGCTGCTTCAAAAGCACGATTAAGCAGCAGCTATGAGGCTCTGACGGGCTCTGCATGGTGCAGCTAACCCAGGGGCTTGTGGACGTCAACCAGTGAATCAATATTCTGTAGCTGGAGGTTTCAAATCAATATGTCCACGGATGTGGTAAATGACGAACTATTACCAGCAGCGGTGTTTATCACCATTCAAACTATGTGTCTGCATGGGGGCCCTGAAGTTTGGGGACCCCTACTGGCCACAAACAGCCACTACACAAAATATTAATTATGCTCAAGAGGTAGCCAAAGCAGCATGTTGTGTTACCCAGCTAGTTGGCCACAATGTTCTGACTCTGTTCACTAGCTATTTCTTTATACATTGGGGTGGGGGGGACTGTTTGAGTGGGCCTCAAGAAACAATTCCAACCCTGACTGAGATGGTAAAACATGCAGCTGTAAATTGCTATGTTGAAAAAGTTTTGATACTGTTTAATCAATGTTGCCTTCTGCAATAACAATTCGCAATAATACTACAATAACCCTGATAATTCAAACTCACTGTGCTACCAAGTATTTAAATAAACATACATATCTACTTTACCATAACTGAAAGATAAAAATACACAAAGGAAATGTGATTGTCACACGTATTTCAATTAACCAGCACAAAATCCCTCTAGAATGAGGCTTGAAATTAATCGTAAAAAGGAAATCTAGTATTTCAAGCTCTCTCTGAAATACAGTCAGGGTACAAAGGAACAAAATTTATTTCAGACTTTCAATTACTTGAAAATATCTTGCTTAAAATACATTTTGAGTTTCATTTCGCATTTAATTCTGAGTCTGCCCTGTCCGCAGAGCCAGCAGGGTGTGAATGGATTGATTCTATCCTGCTCAAATTTTCCATCCAGATCATCAGAAAACCAGAAACCCAAATCACTAGTCAGCTCTCAGAGATACAACTATAATCTGGAGAGATCACTTTACAAAAATTCTGTTCACATGTAACAAATTAAATTGCATTAATCTGTAGAGTAAAGATGCCACTCTCTACAGCATCTCATGATGGGAGGCTGGATCTCATGCTTTTGCAGTTTCTGTTGCAGTTTTCGAAAGACATCATTTATCACACGACAGCCCTCAGAATTTCAGTTTAAAATAACCTTCATTTTGCATTAGCCTGTAACATTAATTGCATGTACATCGTCCGTCCTGCTCTTTTTGCATGTATAAAACCGACAGTTTGATTGTAAGTGCTGTAAAACAGCTCAGTCGCAGTCCGGAAGAGCACATGGGCCCTTTATCCACCCACGGTTCATGGTCTCTCCCCCGTACCACTGGGCCTGAAAATCTCAGTTCAAAAATACCCTAATAATAGGGGGGGTGGAAAAATCACCCAGCGCAGTAAAATTATATATAAGAAACTGTGGCCAAGTAACAGGAGTGTATGATGTCAAAGGTCTAACATGAACCAAGACAGGATGTGCAGTAATTAGGCAGCACACACAGCGGCTGCCCTGATCAGCGGAGACCTCATTTTACATGTCATATGGGACACGGAACAGCGGGGGTCACGCTGCCTAGGCACAGCAGCACTTACTATTGGTGCTTTAATTAAACAGCCTTCTCTACACTTCTTGTAATGTGGGGAGGTTTTAATTAATTGTGCTGCCTTAGAGATTCAGTACATTCATGGCCCATCTCCCTGATATGTCAGGTGTATCACTGCGAAGTCATAAGCCATCATGCATAGATAGGGCAGCGAATGAGAGAAATCCCTCTAGGCTTTATATCCCTTTATATATGGGGGGTTACATTCCGATATGCCAAGCGTAACTGAAAATGCATTGTAATACAGTACAGCTAACCCAGAGGTCAACAACCTTTTTAAATTAAACAGCCATTTTATCCTAAATGTCTAACCCAAGATTTACAAAGCGCCGCAATGGATAGAGAAGAGGGTTTGAGATACGATTTTTAATGCGATATCGGTAAAGTTCAAGTAGGCCTAATTACAAAAAAATAAATAAAAACAATGTCGGGGGGGGGGGGGGCTTTCAGTTTTAATTCAGTCGTAACAGCGCAAAGGTGGCTGATGTCGTTCTGAGAGCCTGAGCCTCCGCAGGTTTTATGTAGCAGATTTTTTTAAAGGGGGTTTGTTCAGAAGATATTTTCAGCCTTAACCAGAGAACAGAAGAAACTGTGGTAACAAAATAATGGCAAGTAGGAAGTGACATCATAATATGTCCTATTTGTAAAATCCCCTTTGTTTTGTTCCCCCCTTTTCTTTGCAATGTTAAGAACCATCAAGTACTACTTAGAAAATGATCAAAAACAGTAAAAATAATCAAATGTATTCATGGGCCATGAGATTAAAGCCACCAGGCCCTGATAAATTATGGATTTCAGTTCTTTGTTCCAGCTCTTATGATCTTAATATAATCGGAAGATCAAAGAGTTCTTAATCCAGTGCATGGGGTCATTTATGTCTGCTTTCATGTCATTACCTCCAGGATGTGTCCTCTGCTGGCAGGAGCTAGTTAAAGGGAGAGCACTTTCAGCTGCACCGGCCAGCAGCCGGATCATTTATTGCTATCGCATTAAAAAACACTGTAATATGCAACACGGCCAACACACTAGGTCAGAAAAAGTTAAATTCTCTCTCACACCTGCCCTGGGGTCGAATTGACCCCAAAGGCACATGTCAGGCGACTTCTCATAGAAATATTATTATTAGGGTTAGAGTTATTTAGGAAACTCTACTTTTTCAATTCCATTTTCCAAATATATCAAACATTTTCCAAAACTATTTGGTGCAACAGTGATCAGCAAGACTAACTGGAAAGAACAACAGATCATGGATAATAAAGTACATGATGGATGTACGTGAAGGAAAAAAATGGTTAATAAAGAGCATATAGGAAACGATGTCCAAGCAGAGGCGTGAGATGATCAGAGACATGGATGGTAACCTGACCAGACAGAGAAACCCCATGATCCCAGGTGATATACAGATATGGAAATATCCAGTGGGAATTTTCCCTGTTATTATAAAGGTGCTGCCATCTGTATTAGACAGACTAGCCCGTAAAAAGAAGAGTTCAAAGCACAGGTGTTTAAATTCCCAGGAAGATAAAAAAAAAAAAATCAGGCACTTTTAGAGCACAGTAGCTAGTAAATCATATTACTGAAATTAGTTGATAATGCATGTCATTAAAAAAACAACATGGGTGTGAAGAACCTACAGACCACTAAAACCAGAAAGCATAGCCGTGTGGGAGAGGCCACGTCTGACTTCTAACCAGTAACAGAAGAGCGTCCCTCCGAACTTCCTGGCAGCAGAGATCTCAGGCCACCGAGACGCAGCCCTGAGGCTATGAATAGATTATGTCCTGGCAGGGATGCTGGCTTCCGCATATGGATCCTTCACTCACTTCCTTTTCATTTCTCTACCTCTCGTTTCTATAGGAGTAACACTAGGCTAGTTTTACAGCATTTCAGCTTCAAGTTTTTTTTACAGCATTTGAAATTTACAGCATTTGTCAGAATGATTTTGCCGATGCACCGTTTAATCTCGTCTGCCTCAAATTCACCACACATCATACTACAACAAATAATAACCAGTATATTTGTTATAGGGTTCACAATATGTATATAAGTCACTAATACAAGACTGAAACGCCAAGCATTCTCCAAATCCATGAGGTTGTAAGTAATTTCAGTAACACAAATTATGGCAAATCTCAATGCCATAAAAATACAATGGAAAACAACAATGACTATTATTTATTCATGAGAGTGTTATGAATATGTGGCATGACACAGGCGGGAAAAGAAGGTGATGATCCATTGGTGGCTCATGTGACAACAGGAGTTTATTAGGGAACTGAACACTGGGAAAAACCACAAGCTAAAAGGACCACGAGGGATCAAAAACAAACAGGGAAAAATAACAGGAACTACACAAACCATAAAGTGACAAGGGAGCAGGAAACTGAACAGCACAACACACACTAACCTTCACAAAACAATGTATATAATACAACAACTCACTAGAAAACAGAGCAGGGCAGACACTTAAGTACACATAGAAAACTGGGGCAAACAAGGACCAGATGTAAGACAATCAATTAACCAATCAGGACAACAAGCAACACAACAGTCAACAAGCACTGGCACAAGAAAATGGGAATCAGCCAATCAGGTGGCGCTAATAATTAACAAGCACAGAAACTAGGGGACTTAAATACCAGAAACTAAGGAACATTAACGACATGCTGGGAATTAAACACTAGGAAGAGAACGCAAGGATAATGGAACAGAACACAAGCAGGGATAACCTAGGACATGAAAACTAATATAGAAAATAAAACACTGGGAAACAAAACTCCACGAAGTTCAAATAAACATGTGCCTTGGGCCAGCCTCAAACCCATGACCAGCAAGATTTAGGTTCTGAACCACACATTCAGCCCACTGAGCTATGTGGCGATCAAGGGAGCAAGGGAAACACAAAAAGGTGTGACAAGACGAGGTGGCCAGTGACACCTTCTGGCCAAATGGGGGCCAGAAGGCACCTTCTGGGGGTGGTGTGTGGCTCAGTGGGCTAAGCCTGTGTTCCTGTAATCACAAGGTCACCAGTTCAAACCCAGCCTCAGCATGTCTGTGGGTCCTTGAGCAAGGCCCTTAACCCCCAGCTCCCTGGGCACCCCAATGGGTGGCTGCCCTTCACAGACAACTTCCTCTACAAAGAGCAAGTTGAGGGAAGCGTAAAAGCAATTTCCCCATGGGGATCACTAAAGTGTCAATTAATTAATTACCTAAGAGACAGGAAGGATAGGACCAGACAGGTGCTCTCCCTGAAAAGATAGTAGCTGCAACTCAAACAGAAATTTACCTGGAATGAGTCATCTTTATACTGTGAAGGAAATCACGTTTGCATTTGCTGCGGGTGGCAAAGAAGTTCAACAGGTACAGTGACAATTTTATTTTTAAATCCTCCATCCTTATTCCGCCTTGCCAAATGTCTGTGATGTAATGGCTTTGATGTAATCGCTTTTTAACTATTTAAAAAGGATCCACATCCTGTAACAGTGACCAAACCAGACTGCATATTGTGCAGCCATGTTGTAAGTAAGGATAAAAGTTGACTTTATGCCCTTTCAGGCACCTATACCATGGCACTCACAGCTTGGCACTCGCCCACTGCTATTCAGCGCCTGGCCGTCGTAAGCACGGATCGTGCTCCAGAACACGGCGAGGTATTCAGAGACTGGCTGTCATAGCGGCACACTTGTGACACTTACTCTGCATGTAAATGAGATGCTCACGTATGGGGCTTCTTCCCTGCCTGAGGATAAGGTCATGCTGTTCAAGACACTGCCATGCTTGACTATACTGCATTCATTCTCAAGGAGTTACAGACAAAACAAATGCTGTATATTACTATCCTCTGGGTTTTTTTTAAATATTACTCAACAGAGCAACATATACTCAACAGGGGTGCCACAGAGGGAAGGATGTTAGGATGATTCTTCCAAGGGCCCCTCATTGACAGGGGCCTTAAAAAAAATTTGGAACATAACTGGATTGGTCTGGGCTGGGGGCCCGATATGATTCCATATCTCTAGCAGTGCCCCTGATTCTCAATCCAGAATATAATTTGATACAATGTACCAGATAGATGAAAAGTAGCTTTTATAATGAACATCCATTTCTGATAAACTCCTGTAATTAAAATGTCATTCTCAAATAGGGAGAATAAGCAGAGTAACTAAACACCCTCACATATTCGCACTGGCTCACTCGTCATGCACTGAGCATGCGGTGAACTTCAGAGACCACAGACCTCCACGCCTGCATCTCACAGCCGCAGCCTGGCCTTGGAAGGGCTACATCCCACACAGCAGAAAAGAATTTCAATGCAAAATTATCATTTCAAAATCCATAACACATCATGCCACATATCAATAAACCCAATTATCAAGGCAATGTGTAAAACATTCTACAAAAGAAGGTATTTATTAAAGGATATTATTTGTAATAAATTGTAGGATCGGTAGTTGTTAAATTATGGTATTGGTGGCCTAATGGTTAGGGCGGTGCACTTATAATCAAAAGATTGTTGGTTCAAATTTCTAACCTGAAAAGTACCTCTGAGATGCCCTGAGCAAGGTACCACCACCAAGCACTGCTCTCTGGGTGCAGAATTGTCCCCTGCTATGTCACAATGCCACATATGGGTTAAATGCAGAGGATAGAATTCATTGTTATGTGCTGTGGGGTGTCATCAATGACAACTGATCACTTTCACTTATGGGGGGGGGGGGGGTCACTGAATTCCTGTAAATATCTTCTCTTTTACTTTGCTTCTTGTTCAGTAGTTCAGAACTCAGATCTATAGCATCATAGGGTTTTGCCTCTTTGTAGTGCGGCCATGTTAAAATCTGTTCCGGAGGTGGACCCTCCAAGGCCACAAAGCGTTACTCGCTAAGCCCCTCTTCAGCTCACTTTCGGCGTTATGCAAACTCCACATTCCCGCTGCCCCTCTCATCCCATTACATAAGCATCCTACCCCGCACACCAGTCCGTATCCCCTGCCCACTGCATGCCGAGCGCTGGTGTGCCACACATTCCTATTACGAGAAGAAGCCCTCGTCTTCTTACATAATACGAGTGAAGGGTTAGGGTTAAGTAACCAGCCTGTAGGTACAAAACCTACAGGTGAAGTTGAGGATAGCAGCAGAGAGGAATCTATACCACAGCCATCCATGTTCAGTTTGGCTTTTCACCACAACCAAAAATCACAGTGTGAGTCATTTTTTGCTCATTATATTTTGGGTTCCCTCAGGACCACAGGCAGTGACTCTGACCTTGTATGTCTGAAGTACAAAAAACAAATTCAGCAGCACATGTTAAACTCTCATCAAAGAACCAGTTCAAAAAGAAATGCTTAGATGCTCTAACACATCTAGCGGTAATGTTCTTGTTGACAATCATCCTCTTGAAACTCAAAATCTAATTAGACACATGTACAGGAAATCCCAAATAAGGTTTCATTTGATTTTATGTAGGCTTTTCAATTAACAATCTATTGGTTTCAGAAGAAGTGAAAGCTTTACTACCATTTAAAATAGTGACTAGTATTTCTAACCAATATAAAAAAGAACCCCTTTTTGACAGGTGATGCACTGACTCTTTGTTTATATATGTTTGCTTTACTGCATTCATTAGAAATTCTCTATTGTGAATCTTTACCTTGAAATACCGCCATCCATAAACATAAAAGCCACTCTAGATGCATGTGACCTGAACAATAAGGCTTAGTGTCTGTATAAACATCCCGCTTGTCAATTATTTATGAGGACTGCTTAGAGTGGAAGCTAACAGGTAGATAAGTAGCTTGTGGGCCTAGATGCCACATATCATGTTAAGCCTTGTTACAAACAAAAGCAGTGTATATAACTGCAATCCCTTAATCAGTGCTGGCTTAACGAAGAAACAATCGATTAAAGTATATGCAGTATAGCATAAAAGAAAAGGGCAAAAGTATGAAATATAAATATGCACTTTGGTCAAAATTAATGTGCAGTTACAGTATAAAGTATCTGTACTTATTTTTTAATACCCTGGGTATCATTGTTACCATTTTAATTACTAGTGTTTTCGGGGCAATAAGCAGAAAACGGACCAATTAATTTTAACCTTGTTCTTGGGAGAGATGACCCACACATTACGGGCGAATCGTGCCTTACCTGTAAGACACCTGTTTCCTAAGGTTCAGATGCAGAAACTCGCTCTCCATCTGTATGTCCTCCTCCCCCGTCACAATCGGCTCTTCGGATCGGCTCTCAGCTTCAGCTGCCGGATCTCCGGCGCTCTCGTCCAGGCTGTGACATTGCCCATCCTCGCCTTCGGGAACGATCGCCTCGCCGTCGTCGGCTGGACCTCTTAAGGTCGGCGACTTCATTGCCATTGTTGGGGTGCCGTGCGAGCCGCGGCCAGATCGGGCTGAGCTGCCCCCGGTGCACGTCGCCGCATCAGCCATCGACCACTGAAAGGAAGCAGGTGTCAGAGTAAATATATATGCAGCTGGAAGCAAGCTTTGTAGCTGCAGTAATCCTGTGTGTACAGTAAGTTATGTTGTTACTAGATCATTTGTTATGTGTCCTTCATACTCAGGCGCAGCGCTGGCGATCGGAATGGCAGGAGCGCAAAGCAGCAGGAAGCCGCAGCGGGATCCGACCGGCACTGTCAGCAGGAAACTATTGCGAATCCAGCAGGACAAGATGCCTGTCCTGCGTTTGGTCTTTGTCTGGTGATTTGGCGTGAGTAACTCATTAAGAAGTGATATATTCCCCGTGCTGGAAGCGCCTGCTTGATTTCTAAACGGTAACCGCAATTAGCTAGTAAATCACGGGTGAAACACTATCTATATGCTCCGCTGAATGGTTGTCAAATAAATTAGGAAAAAACCGACTAAATAGAATTCCTTTGCATCTGGAAAACTTGATACCAGACTATTTTTTTTTTATTAACAGGGGTTCCCTAACACCTGTGCAAGTCCCCTTTTAAGCATTAATTTATTAGCAGTGATCTGACTGTTTTCATAACACACTTGTCTGGATGCATTTCAAAATTCTGCATTTAGTGTACATTCGGCTACAAATAGCCTACGTTTTTTTGCCAAAATCCTACGCTGCCTGTGTGAATGCATCGATTAAAAGTCAGTTGTCTTTATGTCTATCAACAATTTTCTGAATTTTCCCCCAGTTTTCCCATTACCTCGTATGCTGTCAGCCTCCGAAGCTAAATCCAAACACGTCCCATATGTAGCCTATATGAAGGCTCGCCCTTTACCGTGGAAAATGTCCCACTGAATGGCGCCTCAAAACGGGGTTGATTCACACCTAGGTGTCAGATTACATCTGCTCTATAACGTAATGTTTGAGGAAATGTCGGGAATGCGGACGTATTTTATCACGCAGTGATTTGTTTGCCTCGATGCGTTCAAGCGATTCTAGATGGTCATTTCCACTTATAATTAGACAACCACGAAGCATATAGCATATTTCTAATTATGAAGAGACCCTTTGATGAATTTCTCTAGTTAATTTGTAGTTATTTCATTATTTTCATTTAGTTCACTCATTTACAGCTTTCATATTTCGTTCTGTCCTTACTTCTTGCTTCCTCACATCATGTTCTTTATGTATCTCATACAACTCATTCACACCAAGGCCATCTGACTGGCTGGCTCCTGGAGTCTGTACGAAAAGCATAGATAAACTGCCTGCTTCCCTCAGTGGGGGCAGACAGACACTGGACCGGCTGTGTGTAAACATCTTTCTGTAACATTTTCGTCCTTTCTCAATAAACTGCTTAAAGGAAACTGCCTCATCTGTCGAATCTGAAAGAACCTGAGGATTCACTGAA
The DNA here is from genome assembly GCA_026776725.1 of Gnathonemus echidnorhynchus. Taxonomy (NCBI): domain Eukaryota; kingdom Metazoa; phylum Chordata; class Actinopteri; order Osteoglossiformes; family Mormyridae; genus Gnathonemus; species Gnathonemus echidnorhynchus. Next base: position 15,104,690 of record JAODJU010000007.1, on the reverse strand, counting down.
GAAATCGACAGTCAGACCTTGAGATTCAAAGATAAGTTAAAAGATTTTCAGACTAATATGTTTCCAACTCCACACTAGGTCTGAGCGATATGGAAAATTGCTTTATCATGGTCATTTTTTTTTTGTATTAGTCAGCGTCGATAATCATATAAATAACATCAGTGCCTGACCTTACAAATACTCTTCTGGATGATTGGGCAAAAATTCCCACAGATACACTTTAAAATCTTGTGGAAAGCCTTCCCAGAAGATTGGCAGCTGTTATAGGTGGGACCAACTCCACATTGCTGCCTGTGGATTTAGAATGGGATGTCATAAAAGTTCCTGTAGATGTAGTGACCAGGTGTCCCAATACTTTTGTCCATATAATGTGTGTATATAATCCAAGTCATTATTTTTTTACTTTAACTTTACATTATTTTGCTTAAAATTGTCTTAGAATTACCCTTGAAAAATAAAAAAAACACAATAATGAATGGACTGCAAACTGAAATCTAATTTTAATAAATAGGCTGAGTCATTCAATAAATAAATAAAATCTTTTTGTCATAAATTGTAACGCTAGAAAACGTGGACAGGATGTTTTTCGTTGAGTTTTCTCCCTGACTGTCTTGCAGCTTATTCATGAGAACGGGTTTCACGTTGCTGGCAGTTGTCACCCATCCAGTTTTTAACCGACACGTGATTTGTCCCGTATTTCTTCAGATTTAAATTGAAATCCCAGTTGCTGGTTTTTGTGACTGTAAGCACTGCGTTCTGTATGGTCTACTGCAGTGTTTCCCAATCCAGTTCTCCCGGACCCACAGACGGTCCATGTTTTTGCACCCTGCCAGAGGGAGCAAAAATGTGGACTGTCTGAGGGTTTGCGAGGACTGGATTGGGAAACACTGGTCTACTGGATGGCAAAGCTCCAAGTCGTGAAATAAAGAAGCAAAGTTTGCAGTATTTTTATCAAACTGTAAACTGCAAGAAGTACCGCTATACCACCTATATTTTTTACCCTGTTTATCCACAATATCTCCATTTTTGAAAGGTGTAGGGGCTGCAGAGCTGCCGCTTTCTTCACCGAAACTTCAAGTTTCCTGTGAGGAAGCCCTTCTCTCTTCCACAAAACATTAGCATGTGATGCGTCCAGCTGACTCAAACAACTTTGCGGAATATTTGTTGTACGTAGGGTGTCAGTTCGTAAAAGGCTACCACGTGATTGGTTGGAATTGCCTTAGTTTATGTAATAGGCTGATGTTTGCCATCAAGCAATGTTCCTTTTCGACAGTTTATCGAAGTTTTCTCGTTTTCCTTTTGTTTATATTATATGCGACGATAAATTGATATATTGTTTATATCGCTCAGCCCTACTCCAGACATATTATGTTACTATACATTTCCTGTGTGAAGCCAATCAAGATATCTATTTTATTTATGGTAAAAATGAAAATGTCGAATTAATGGCTAAGAGACTTATTTCAGCCTTTATGTACTATATTTGAGGTCAAAGGTTAATGTACACCTAGGCTAAAGATTTTTAAACTGTTTTTTTTTTTTTTTACAACTCCAGACATGTTATGTTACCATACATTTCTTCTGTGAAGTCGATCAGAGAATCTACTTTATAGGAGGTAATATCAAATTAATAGCTGTAACACATTTATTTCAGTCTTTATTTACTTTAAAAGGTTTCCAAAGAATCTTACTTGCACTTTGTTAGTACTTGGTGACATTGCCTTTTTATTGCTTTTTAAATGCTTAGGGAAGCCTTCTGCAAGCTTCTCAGAATATGTGTGAATGTTTGCCAATTCCTCCTGACAGGATTTGTGTAATTCCACTTTGGCTGGGTGCACCCCTGCTGCAACATGCCCAGTCCACAAAAAACTGTGTGTGCTTCAGATCAGGGCTTCATGGTGGGTACTGCAACACTATGCTGTCTCTAAGCCGTTTTGTTACAACTTTTCAGGTTTGCTTAGCTTCAGTGTCCTGCTGGATAATAAAGTTGTGACCAAATTTTTGGCTGTTGTCTTAAGGTGTTGCTTTAGACAATTTTTAGACAATCTTCCTTATGATGCCATCCAGTGCACCAGTCCCTTTACTGGCAAAACACCCCCATACTTCACTCTTGGGATGGTGTTCTTTGGGTTAAAAGCCTCGTCCTTCTTCCTCCATAAATAGCCTCAAATCATTATGACCAGTCTGTTCAGTTTTAGTTTCATCTTACCACTCCTCCCAAATGGTAGGTTCTGGTGATCACATGTTCCGGAAATTTAGTGTACGTCAACTTTTGGCTTCAACCGCACACAGGAGTTCTTTGATTTTCACATATCCCGTCTTGTTCCCTCTGTGAGACACAAACATATTAAAGGTGAGAGTTAAAGGTCAGCCATATACCTGGTACCCCCGCAGCCTTTTTTTTAGGGGGGGGGGGGGGTTGAACTCCCAACAGTCATTTGCTTATTCTGCAGGCCACAGCATTCAAAATAACAGCATGCTGGGTACCAGTACAGTGTCCTAACCCAGAGAGTCACACACTTTTCCAAATGTCTTTTCAGATTTTTAACTTCATTTTACCGTTTCATTCATAATAATATCAAGCAAAAATAGAAATTGTCATAAGTGGGTGCAAATAAGTATGATTTTACAGCTGTACAATAAGTCCACTTATAAAATGTTTTTGAAAGAACCGAACCAGAGAGGTCTTTATCCTCTGACTGTGTGCCAGTCTACATATTTTGGGCTGCAACAAGAAAAGATAATCTCTGGAAAGGTGACAGCAACGGGTAGATGCCAGCAGGCTATGCAGAGCAAACCTGTCACCAAGGAATGTAGGATATGATGTCACCCTTCAGGATCTTTGGGCCTGAGTTATTTGTTGCTTTATGATGTTCATTTGTTCCCAATGTTCTGATGCTGATTTGGCCAACCCGAGAAGACAGCATCCATGCGGCACATGCTGTAGCAGATAGACGCTCATACATGAACCTCCTTGTCTAGGGCCTGACGTTGATTCAGTCCAAAAAACTGTGCTCACATCAGGAAGAGTACAGGCATCAAACCTCGCATGCAACTTCTATCAATCCAGCCTGTTCAATAATGAAAGCTTTCAATGCATCATCCCTTCAATAAAATCAAGGTGATTCATAAGTGCAGTCAAGGTAATGACACGGGAGATTATTCACCTACAGAACAGTACTGGTAATTATAGCTCAGGAACATTTTTAAATCTCTCAGAAGTAAACACCTTTCAATACTCATGGAATAAACAACTGAGAGGTTCATTTCTTGTGACATTAATCAATGCAGACAATAGGCTTAAATGTTCTTAGTAAATAGAAATTTTGCCATTCCAACACATTAGAATAAAATGGTTTTGTTCCTCAAAATCTTTCAGGTGTTAAAACAGGTAATAAAATATCCTCAATTTTCTAGCTAATTAATTCATTTAATTCACATGGTACTGTAAATCCTCAAAAATCAAATTGCTTTAATTGTGTTTATTGGTCTCTTTTGGCTCCCTGCTTTTATTGTTTTGCAAGCAAATATAAGGTCACATGACTAGAGTTGGGTAGATTTAGGATATCCCTCTCCAGGTACTGATTTGTAAAGTATGAGTTATGAAACAGAAAAAGGTTTCACTGACTGCTTAGTATAATATCTGCCATACATGTAATATGCATGAGATCTTAAATCCATTCCTCCATTTTCTGTAACCACTTGTCCTGTTTAGGGTTGGGGGGGGGGGGGGGTTCAGAGCCTATCATGGGGGCTACAGGCACGAGACAGGGAACAACCCAGGATGGGGCATCAACCCATCGCAAGACACACTCACACACCATCCACTCACTCAAGCAAACCAATGGACAATTTGGCAACTCCAGTCAGCCTCAGCATGTTTTTGGACTGTGGGAAGAAAATCAGAGGAAACCCCACGACGACACGAGGGGAACATGCAAACCCCACACACGGAACCCAGGTGGAGACTTAAACCCAGATCCCAGAGGGGTGAGGCAACAGTGCGAACCACTGCACCACCATGCCCCCCCAGAGCTTAAATCCGCTTCAATAATTAAATTAACAAAAGCCTTACTGTTATAATGCAATTAATACATTTTGGCTTGGATGAAAATAAAATAGAGGAAAGCAAACAATAATCCAACAGACACAAATTTGCTGATGCATTTTTAATTGCTTTCATGCTAACTACAGGATAGGACAGAAATACAGTATTAAAAATGAAACATGGAATAAACGTTTTTGGTGGTGCACTCAGTTATCGTTATAATTTACAGTCCCCCGGCACTGCATACCTCACTTTCAGTGAATCTGCTGCTTTGTGTGAATCTTGGGAAACCAATTCATGCACAGAACACACAATATCCAGAGACAGCGAATGAATATAATAATTCTGATATAAAAATATCTTCCTTTTTTACACAGTGCACAGTTTCACTACTCATATTTACAAATGCAAATACAAAGGGAAGCCTATTATACAGCACAGGCAAATTATGGTTACATACACTGCGGGAAATATTCAGATGGTTTTTATGAGAGCAGATAAATTCCAGTGTTACTGTATACACTTTAACGGTCATCCACATTTAAGCAAATAGGTTCGGGGTTGAATCATTAGCAAAAGGAGATATCTGGCTCTTAAAGGGATTTTTTTTGTCGTATTTTTATAAGCTTTGCAAGTTACCAGTTCCTTTTTTTTTGAATATATACTTATATACACAATGACCTGTTCAGAGACTCAAGCCTGCTATAGCTCTGGGTTACAGGGAGACGTTACATCTGCACTGGACAACAGCTGCTGTGCCAGTTAGGGTGTACTCACACTAGGCAGTTTGAACCGTGCCCGGTTCGTGAGCGCGGTTCAGTTGGACTCGGGCGCGGTTGGTCGCGGCGCGGGCGCGGTTGGTCCGGTTCGTGAGCGCGGTTCAGTTGGACTCGGGCGCGGTTGGTATATATTATTTTCTCCCGCTCCCGCCCGCAGTATTCAAGTTTTGTCCCGCTTCCGCCCGCAAAATCCCGCAGGTAAACTGTTCCAAAGTGTGAGTACACCGTTATTCACAGGAGCTTCGGTGGGCTGTACTACTTGTTTTCTCCACGAGGGGTGCCTGACAGTGAACGGCAGACACATTAGCACACGATGCTGCATTTCAATCGGTGAGGCACCCCCTTCCTTGAGCCCTGACACCTGCCTCTTTCTGCCTCTTCCTGGGAGTTTGCTCAGCCATCCACATTGTACTCACTTCCCACAGTTCAGTCTGACTCCCCCCTTTCCATTAAACGACTGTCTGCCACCCAGTGCCTCTATAGGCTTAAATGTGGACTTGTTTTTAACACAATGACTATACTATTTCCAAAATGAATATATACATTTCAATGTTTTCTTTAAAAAAATGATTAAAAAGAAAAACCAAAACCAGGTGGTTCAGAAACACTATTGTTTTGGAAAATCTTATCTGAAAGATTTGTCTGAAATAAAATATATATGTCATCCAGCTTTTCAGTCTTTCAGTTATTAATGTCAGTTTATATTAATTTTGTTAATTTTGTTTCTTGCTTCCCATGCAAAACTTTCTTAATACAGAAATAATGAAATAAAGTAGAAAACTGTCTAACAGTTATGATAAAACAGTGTAAACAAAACATTTTCTTAATCTTCAAAGGCAAATGTTAGAAATTCCTTGGTAGCATGTATCAGGAGCTGTATATTTGTACACACACACACACACACACACACACACATGCGCACACACATGTAGGGTAAACATATCCTTATGGGGACCGCTCATTCATTTCAATGGGAAAAATGCTAATGCTAACT
>JAODJU010000007.1:15035621-15090920 GCA_026776725.1 Gnathonemus echidnorhynchus | reverse complement strand
ACCGTGGCTGCTCGGGGGGGTGGGCGGGAGCTGCAGCCGCTCGTCTGTGAGGGGGGGTGGGGGATGAGCCATGAATGCCAACGAACCCAACGCACACCTCTGCAGCTGGCGGGCTGGGAGCCCCGGGATGCTGTCGCATTCTTCAGCAGCAGAACCGCATTACTCAACGTTGACAATAAAAAAGAGGCATCAGTCATGCTGGGTGCTTTCTGGCCTAAACTAACAACCCGCTGACAGCACACTCAGAAATAAAATGGCAATTTCCAAATTAAGCTACATCAAATAAAGACAAATTGCAGTTCCAGGTAATTAACTCTGGAAGTCTAATCTCAGCCCCTGTAGTCATACACCTTGAGTTGCATTTAAGGCAAAGGGAGTTCCTTCATTCCTCATGAGTATTTCTAGTGATGCCAAACCATCCCTTCCGTCCTTTTGCCCCGTCCCCCCCGTCCCCCCGTCCCACCCCCAGGACCCTGCCAAGTCAGCCAGCCAGTCCTGGAGTTCTGGAACGGGCCGTGTGTTTAGCTTGGCTCCGGCCCAGCGTGTGGAGAAGTTTCACTTTGTTTTTGCTGGAAGAACTGGGATTGAGTTGGAGGATGCAGATTTTTTGTGAAAGCCAGACGTATCACAGACACAAACAATTAGTCCTTTATCGAAAGTGTGGAATCTGAACTGGATCAGAAAGTATGTTGGTTCAGGACTGGGGTCTTGGGGGTAACACACAGATCAGACATACTGTTGCTAAGGTACAGTAGTGAACTCCAGCACCTCCATGCACATCTGCTACCTGAAGTCATAAATCAGTTATTCCACTCCTTTGACTCTTTTTTCTATAGTAACAGCACAGGTGCAGTTGTCTTCAGACAGGAATTTCAGGTCAGTACTTCTCTACTCATCACCTACATTCAGGATTTCTAGGGACCGAGTATACTTCTGTAATTCAACTGGCTTTTTACTTGACAGGGCACAAATACTTAATAATAACTTACTACTGAAATACAAATTATGCACAAATTATGAGCAAATATAGTTGCTACTTGAGATAAAAGATACGTCACGATTCATTACTGATGAACAAACATGAGAGCAGTATTTCACTTGTGTTATTCATGACTTGTTCCTTCAGTAGTTGACAATTACACAATTAACAGATATAGTAACAAATATAGTAAGTGCTTGGGATGAAAGATGCATCCTGATTCATTAATGATGAACAAATATGAGATCAGTATTTAAGATGAGATCTGTTATTCATAACTTGTTCCTTCAGTAGCTCCTTCAGTAGTTCACAAAGTTCACAGTGGTTTACAGAATTAACAGATACAGTAACAAATACAGTAACTGCTAAAGATAAAACACAGTTCATTAATGATGAATTAACATGAGATCAGTATGTAACTAAGACTTAGTTTGTTATTAATTAATACATAAGTAATAGTATAATACTATATTATTTGTGCCCCATTCAAGTAAAATGTTACCCTTTATAAATACTTTATTGTTTGATGATGATCATGATGAAAAACTGACGAAGAGTATGGAAAAGACATGGTGTTTCATTTTAACCCCAGACTGTTTCTGAACGTGTTTTGCCCTAAGTTTCCACACACAGTAAATTCACACAGCTTAATATTTTACATGGCATATTTTAAAACATCCTCTTTTCATTCAGGTTTGGCTTGAATGAGAACTGGGTCCGTCGGTGGTATGAGGTGAAGTATGTTGGTAATAAACGTGTTAATGGAACACAGAGACTAAAAAAGCAAGTGTTTAGCTGTGCGCCAATAGGCGGTAATTGTACCTTATGATGCCACATTTGAGCCAAAATAAAAGGTCTTATATAAATAGTGGACTCCACAGGCAAACAAAGACCTAGCAGAGTAGGAGCCAGTTAAGCAGGATGGGAAGATACCCAGCTGGGTCACAGGCCCGCTACATAAAGGACAGAAAAACACTTTTACGAGACAATTAGTTTGCCAAAGTGGCTAAATGCTAAATTAAAGTTAGCAATGCAACCTGAAATACATTGAAATCTTTCTTTTTACAGTTATTTTTGATTACGTACAGGGCTCTTAAGTCTCACGCATTGACCGTGTGACACAGACATTTTGCCCAGTTCACACGCCACACCTTGTGTTTCTCACGCTGAGACGTAAGGGATACCGCCCACCAAGGTCTCCCGTTATGTAGGGTTAATGGACAAGGCGCAGGCATAAGGAGTGGAGTTTTCCACTGAGTTCTTCGCTGTCCCGAGTTATACAGAGTTAATACCCACCTACCAGCCTATCAGAAAATAGCATTTGTTGTTTCCGGGTAAATTCCAAATTACATGTGATCCCGCTGCCAGCACGTTATTACATGGATGCTCCCACAGATGGAGTGCAGGAAAGGTGGAAGTGGAAGAGCAAGATCAGATCAATGCAGTAGGCAGGGCTGTAAAGTCTCACGCACTGACCGTGAGACACACACTCCGCCCCTAACAGATGTAATCTCACTCCAAACTTTTGATGAAACTTGAGAGCCCTGTATGTACATTGAAGTGATTATCTTCCTGTCACTAGACAGTTGTAGCTAGTGACGTCATTCTCACCTGGTGAAGTGTTGAGGGAGGAGCTGGCTTCCTTTGGCTCTGTTTTGATAGCAGGCAAAGGAATATGTTTGCTGGCCCCCTACAGAACACAACAAAATGACAAAACAGACTTCAAATCTGACATTTTCTCTAAAAAAAAAGTGCATGTAGCTTAAACAACAATTGGATTGCAAAGTGTGGCATGGTGTCAGTACAACCCCAGTTCCAGTCTTTACCATGTCCTCCTGTGGCTCCTTCAGTGCTGGAATGGTGAGGTTCAGTTGGTGGGGGGCACTGTCTACCAGAGCGGTGGAAGAGGATGGTTCTGTGAGCAGGCTGGGCTCCTGTTTCACCAAAACGGCTGTCAGGTCCTGGCCAAGGGACCACAGGCCTTCTGACTCTGAGGGAGCAATGGCGAGACAAAGTGAGCGGCGGCCCAGGAGAAGAGGCAGGCCGAAAGTATCCCTCTGCTGCCAGCAGGGGACGCAGTAGGGGCTTGGATACCCTGGCAGATTCGGGGGGCCCTGCACTTAATATATAACATTTGTAGTTACGCCCCTGGTTGTTGGACTGCAAGTTTCCTGTTTGGGTGGAAGTAACACCAGGCCTGCCAATCAAAGGCCTGCCAATCCCGGGCCTGCCAATCCCAGGCCTGCCAATCCCGGGCCTGCCAAACCCATGTCTGCCAATCCCGGGCCTGCCAATCCCAAGCCTGCCAATCCCAGGCCTGCCAATCCCAGGCCTGCCAATCCCGGGCCTGCCAATCCCATGTCTGCCAATCCTGGGCCTGCCAATTACTTCAGCAGGCCCCCATGCCAGGGAACACCTCCCACCTTAACCCTTTCCTGGACCTGAACCTAAGACAATTTACCTATTCCCCCCCTCCCCCCCCAGACGACAGGCCTGAGTAACACCACTGTGTGCTAAAGTCACAATTTTTAGGCAGCAAAGCGGCAGCTGTGATTCAGACGCTGCTGTGAAGGACACTGTGAAGCTCAATGTACCAGAACTGTCATTATCCCCCAGCCAGCTTATGTGAAGCAGCGTGATCCAGCACCGCTGTCAGTCACCCCGTATAGGAAGCCTGCCCGTCAACAGCGCCCCCTGCTGATGACACACAGAGCAAGTCCAGGGCTGGCGTGGAGGAGAGCTTTGAAAAGTCAGCACTCCAGAAATTCAAGGCGAAAGAAATGCGTACCCAGGGATTACCGTAGGCTACCTGCCTTTTCATCCATGTTTGTGTGTTTCAGCGTGACTGAATCGATAAGAGATTTCAGGTGCTTGTAAAAGGGGCACAGTTGGCTGTAAAGTACCTGGTGTTAATGAAAAACAGGTTTCAATGCCAATGCGGCCCCCCAGGGGTGCAAGGGTGAGGTGGGTGGTCTCCAGCAGAAAGGTGATTATGGGCCCAGTATACATTCCATTCCTGCTGAGGTCTGTCCATGCACTCCACTGTGAATTATAGCGTATTAAAGACAGAGTGTGGCTCAAAATCAATCTCTTTCAGTGCTTACAGAAAGTAAGCTTAGGATTGTGGTTTTATAGTGAACATCATCAACTGGCTAGAGACTCAGACTTGCTATTCTGCAGATTAAAAGCCTCAATAAAATGCCACTTGTTTATGACCAGCTGCTTAATTTAATAAACTGGACCGAAAATGTCAAATGCGACTATACGGGTGTTATCTGTGTCGCCAACACAGCTTCCTAGGTCCTAAGATTACATCCAGTTTACTGGTGCTGGAGGCTAGCTCTGGTTCCCATGGGAACGGGTTCATGGCTCAATAAACAGAGAGACAGAAAGAGAGTAGCGTTTCAAAAGGTCAGAAAGTGATCTTCACTCAGCCAATCAGGTAAATGTGAACTACATCACTGGAGATGTAGTGCTCGTTTTGTCAGTCTTTTTAGAATCAATGCTAACTCTGAGTGCTACAAAAACCATATATGGTCCTAAATCTAGCGGAGTCGCAGATAAGCTGCGACCATTAAACAGTGCAGAATGATAGCAGGAGATTTAGCACAGTTCACAAGGCCATTAGATGGAGGTCCATTTCCTATAATGGTAAATGCTTGATAGATGACACTGTGAGAGACAGTTTTGCATTACAATAAGTGAACCATTGTGGTAATTATCTTTTATAAATGGCTATTAAAATCCTCAATTTTCAACCATTTTGAGTAGCTGGCAGGCTCCATAAATCATGACAGGGCAGCAGGGAAGGTAAGCGGGGGGGCATTGTTGTCTTACACCTCCATGGATGGGGGTTTGAATCCTGCCTCTGCTCTCCATGTGTGAAGTTTGCATATTTGCTTCTATTAGTGTGGGGCTACTCTATCTATACCAGTTTCCTCTCACAGTCCAAAGATATGCAGTCACTTAACTGGCATCTCCAAATTTGTCCAGATTCTCCGTATGTGCATCCTGAACAGGGTGTCCCCCTGTCTTGTGCCCTGTGCCACCTGGGACAGTATAGCTGACCCCGCGGCGACCCTGAGCAGGATAGGTTGAATATGAATAGATACATCACATAAGAGACGTCAGCAGTGGGCCAGTTAACTAGACAGGCAGCATGTGAGGTGCCAAAGGGGCATGTTTATCACATTGTGTGTACAACTGAGCATACTTTAAAGTACAAGTTGCTGTGTATGTTTTTTAGTAGGTACTAGAAGGATTGGGGACACCTGCAGGTAAGATTTAGAAAAAAATGCCCACTGGTGAAGGGACTCTATCTATAGATGACGTGGAGTTACTGCTGTACATAGGTTACTGCTGTACAAATCAGTTTTATCCATTGTATTACATTATATACTTTAACGTATTTTCCATGTTAGATATTGAGTGTAAAACAGCTTGTAACTGCCATAATGTGGACCTCATAACTATAAGTTAAAACATACTATAAATTATTTGTGGTAATATGTATACAGCTGTACAGTGAGACATTGTAGCTATTAATCTAGTATATTTATGACTATGCATAAAGCAGTCCTATATTTCAAAAGCACCTGTTCTTGCAGGACCATTAAAAATCTGCATCCATCCATTTTCTGTAGCAACTTGTCCTATTCAGGGTTGGGGTGGAGCCTATCCCAGAGGCTACAGGCACAAGGCAGGGAATAACCCAGGATGGGGCACCAACCCATCGCAGGGCACAGTCACACACTATTCATACACATGCATGCATGCATATCTACCTACAGGCAACTTGGTAACTTCAGTATGTTTTTTGACTGCTGAGATGAAACCCCACGACAACACAGGGAGAACATACAAACACATGGAGCCAGGGTGGAGACTTGAACCCTGATCCAACAGGTGTGAGGCGACAGCGCTAACCACTGTGGAACTGTGCCACCCCCATATAGCAGTTTATATACATGAATACATGCGGTTATTGGGTTTTTAATGTTCCTGTCCACATAAGACTAGTTCTCCATTTCAGGGGGCTCCCATGTGAATCATTATCCATGGCTTGGCTCACACTGTGCCAGGAAGGAGCTCATTAAGCTCAGGTGGGAAAAGGAAATGTTGGTTTGATCTTCACACCAGAACAATAAAGCATCAAGTGTCTGTGCTCACCACCATTGTCATGTGACTAAAGGCCATTAACAAGGTGCAAAGTCCATGTGAAAACCATCCAATCACAGTCTGGGATTTATTCTTCCAAATACACTGGAACTAGCTACATAAAAACAAACATGTACACGTATACAAATGCACATTCAGTTACATATAAATACACCTCCAGACAGAACAACAAACACTTAACTGCACAAAAAAGAAATTCCTAAAATACCAAATGAAAGCTACGAGGAATATGGCCAGGTGGCCCATCAAGACCTGAATAGTGGATTACACTCAAATATCTAAGCATACTTTTGTACGCTAATAAAATTTTGAATTCCAGGTCACATACTATGTCCTCATACTTGAATCAGCTTGACTGTAATGCAAACCAACGCTCTTTACCCCAGTCACCTCATTCTGGGCTTATTTCCATTTTTTCCATCTTTCCACTGCTTTAGGCATCCAAGGCACATCACAACCGTTTCATTTTTTTATTAATGAGTTTCTGCCCTCTCAGGAAACAATTCAGGAGCTCCTGGCCTTCATTTAAATGTGTGTGTGTGTGTGTGTGTGTGTGTATGGTCCAGGTATACCTTACATTATGGGGATCAAACGTCCCCACAATTTGACAAGATCCTGTAATTTTGTCGCTGTGGGGACCATTTTTACAGTCCCCACAATTAAATTTTCTAAAAATCTGTGACTGCAATCAAAAAACTAAAAATGGCAAAAGACTTTTTTTGGTTACTTATGATTAAGGTTAGGGTGGGGTAGGGGTGGGGGTGAGGGTTCTCGCTGTTTGGATTAGGGTTTTGCCCTTAGAGATTAATGGATGGTCTCCATTAATGGATGGATGGTGTGTGTGTGTGTGTGTGTGTGCGTGTGTGTGTGTGTGTTCTGGCTGTCCACCTGGCAGTTGTGTTCACTTTGCACCTATACCCCAGGAGTTTGGCCCTTCAGTAGAAGAAATATTGAGAGAAAGAGTGGACCAGGTCTCCCTGGTAACTCACAGGTAGAAAGGGCCCTTACTGCCTCCCAGTCATCTGGCAACCTGGCCACTTAACACAGTGCTTTCCTGCTGAACCATTCAGCATGTGCCTTGTAATCTTTCTTTTCTTTAACCAACCGGATGCTTTATAAATGAGACAAACATGAAGGGCTGATCCTGGAGTGAAGGAACACTTTGGTTGTCTCAGTGCCCTGTACCTTTATCCATCTGGATGGGCATGGAGGGGCTCTGAGGGGCAGAGTCTCCACTGAGGGAGTAGCTGTGCTCTTCCTGGATGGCAGGGTTGGGGGGGTCCAGCTCCATGTCCAGCAGAGGATTCCTCTCTGACAGCAGATGGTCATCAAAGAAGCTGCTGAAGAGCTCGTTGGAGAACTCCTCCATCTGCTCTGAGAAATGCTGCAGGACAAACACACATACATGGCCTTTAGTGAACAGAATCTATACAAGCTTATTTTCTTTGTGGTAGAACTGCTTGTTTTTTAATCAAGGACCATATCACGTTAATAATATGGTATTAAATATGCTGAAATATGCGATAAAGTTGTGCTTCCTGATATAAAGGGGGAAAGTATAATATCTGAAAGCTGTATGTCAATGGCTGAGATTTAAAATGAACTGTGTTAATGAACTATTGTGATCTAAAATACTAAAATCTGTTCAAGTCCTATTGATGAGTAAAAAAATCTGCTTGAGCAAGTATATCTTCTACAATATCTCTAAAATATCTTCTCTAAAATATCTTCTACTACAAAGTATTTGTAAACATTTTGAAAATCGAGAATATTGAAAATTGAAACCATTAGGAAAATACAAAGGCTTTCACACAAATAATGCCTTGGAGGGGAATTAGCACACTACCCACAGCAAGGCAATGCTATGAGGGATAGACTCACCCACCCACCCAGGCACCAATGACCCTTGAAGCTGAGCATGTTTGTTACACACAATAATACACATCTGTGTCTTTTACAGCAAGACTGTACAACCATCAGTTGTCCAATAAACAGGCCTCATGGGCAAGTGAAATCATATTGGCTGATGTGAACCACTAGAAAAAAAGCATTCAAAAATCCTGGGGACAGTTCATCCAATGTGCATGGAAGAATTCAAGAATCACCAATAGAACAACTGTGGATTGTCATGACCGACAAGAGGAAGGACTCGGGGGGCAGGTGTGGTGGAGAAACAAAAGGAGTTTCATTGAATTCAATCAACAAAGGCTGGGAAAAAGTGAGGGATCAAATCAGGGGGACTGGAATGAGGTACAGCCCAGGCAACAAGAAGGTACAACATCAATGACTGGACTGAGGACCATAGCACTGGGAAGCAGGTATATACAAGACTAATGAGGGAGCTAATGAGAGGCAGCTGGGAATTATTAACATGAGGGTTAGGAACAAGAGGTAAGACAAATGAGTGACAAGTGTGGCTTGTCTGGGTCACACTAGGGAGGAGACAGGAGGGTCAGGTGGACAAAGCGGGCAGGATGTAACATGGATCATATAAAATTACTAATTAAGATAATCTGCATGGTATATTCCATCTGACATGGCAATTATATTCTTGTAGCTTGTGAGCTTTTTGCTAAATACATTTAATTACTACTGTATTGCTAATCTGATCCTGTGAGTTTCACAGGGGCAAAGATTTGCAAGAAATGTTGGTATGAATGGAGACCAATCAATTGTCAGACGTGTCTAGAAAAACAAAACCTGAATCCCAATCAGTTTAAACTGATCTGCATTACTTAAAAATGCAATTTTATGAATTTTTCATTTTTTTTATTTTGCATTTTATTACCCAATGTCACTTCCTAAAAAAATTAAGTTATGGCATAATTGTGATGTCCTGCCAGTTGTTTTAGCTGATTGTAGTTATATTTTATGCCATAATCCAGAGGGCAGATGTATTACGCTTTGAAAACGTCTTGCCGTTAAACTCCCATTAACAGACGGGTATTCCGTTTGCCTAAGCAAAGAGAGCAGTGTGTATGTAAACCAACGTCACAGTGACTCTTGGGAGGGTTTCTATTTGCTTATGAAGAGGATGTTGAGGTGTGGGGGGAACTTGCAGGTGTGCAGATCCTGTTGACTTAGGGCAGTGTGTAAGAGCTCAGCTGTACAATTACCAGGCAGGGCACACAGGTCACGTCTCCTTAAACTGTTAGTCTGTCAGTCTGTAAGGCACGGTCCACTCTGCGCGGTCTAGCTCCGTCAGTCTGTAAGTCACGGTCCACTCTGCGCGGTCTAGCTCCGTCAGTCTGTAAGTCACGGTCCACTCTGCGCGGTCTAGCTCCGTCAGTCTGTAAGTCACGGTCCACTTTGCGCGGTCCAGCTCCGTCGGTCTGTAAGGCATGGTCCACTCTGCACGGTCTAGCTTCCTTCTTGTCTACTTGATTCTTTATAAAAGGTTTTAGTGCCGTCAACAAAAATGACTGTTGAATGTATGAAGGGCTCTTCAAACCTAGACCTCGATTCCAAATCCAGGCCTCATTTTCCTTTCTCCCAGGTTGTTAGTGCAATAATTACTGATTCTGATTGGTCAGAGGCTTCACACCTGGCTCACAGGTAAAGGAAGGCTGGAAAATCAGCAGGACTCGGACCTCGAGGACCGTGATTTGAATAGTGCTGGCCTAAAGGCAGGAAAAGTTGCTATATTACTGCAATACTATACACATTGGAAACTGAATAATTGGCTTTACATAATAAAATATTAAGATTTTGTGAAAAATATCCCAATGATCACATGGACTAATTGTCAGTTTTTAACGATGGCTGATTCTGCCATCAATGTAGCTGTTTGGCTAAGTACAAAACTAACAGCCTTGTGGCCCACAGAAGTAAAAACCCAATTATGGAGAATCTCTTTCATCTGCTGAAGCTGACCTTTGCTGTGAGTAAGCTAATCAACAGAGCCCCTCGTGCTGCCCGATAAATTCTTCCAACCTGCCTCCATTCCCTACAGTCATTGTGGTTTAGTCTAAATAAGGTACATCTGACTCAATAAAAATAGGCAATCTGAGTATAACAAAGTATTACAAATGTAACTAATCAAAAAAGTATAATTCACTTTAAAAAGATGGGAGTCAGTATGACACATAAGGATAAAGACAACCCAAGTAAAAACAACATTTATGGAATTATGCACTGATCAAAGAAGTATTAAACAAAATAATTTGTTGGTAGGGAGGGGGCAGTGCTGTGGGTTAGAACTCAGAAGGATGCCGGTTCAAATCCCATGATCCTACCATTGGGCTCTTGGTGTGGCCCTTAACCCTAATTGCTCCAGGGACTGGTTGACCCTACTGTCTCCTCTATGCCAGTTTTATGAGGTGGCCTACAAGGATGCCTTTCCAGCTGTCCAGAAGAAGGTCCCACATATGCTGAGCTCTCATTGGACGCTTTTCCTTCACTCTCTGGTCAGACTCTTCCAAAACCATTTCTACTGTGTTTACATCAGGTGGTCAGGTCATGTGATGCAACACTATCACTCTCCCTTGTAGGCGGCTTGGTGATTCCAAACTTTTGACTCGTTTTGTTTGCGCATGTGTGTGTGTGTGTGTGTGTATAGACGCAGACACATACACATACAACACCTAATGTAAATCTAGCATTAAATTAAATTTACACTGTTCCTAGTGTTAGGTATTGTGACCTTTGACGTCTATAATACATCGATTGCTCACATTTCACACATAAGACTTTCTTCAGTTTCTGTCTATCGTTAAGCTGCCTGATATCCCCTCTGATCTAAGCGGTTAAGGCTGATGCAAACCCTCCCATTTTCAGCAGCATGTGACAGACACCAGAAGCAGGTACAGAAAGCCAGTCCTTCAAGACCAAAATAGATTTTTCTTATTTTTCCCATCAAGGTCTACTTTCACACACAGAGCCAGAAATAATACATTAAATGTGAAGTAAAAAATAGTGCTTAGATTGAAATAATAATTGGTAATTATTCCATCGCTTTGCTTTCATACAACTCTTAACTGCAAAGGCAGATAAGAAACATTAAGAAACATCATTAGGAAAATAAGATAGAAGTATATTTCAGTGTACTGCCCTTGCAGTAGAATAGTGTTTGATGTTGCAGTAGATAATGAAGTCATAAGCATTGTCTGGGTAAACTAGGTGCTCTTTTACCTAAAAGGGTCATTAAATGTCATTCCTAATAATTTAGATGCTGCTTCACTACAGTTATTAAATGAGAACAGGCACATATTATAATACAAAATAGCTACTCCAAAAAATCTGACACAAAACAACTCACTGACTTTCAAAAACCATTATAGCTCTTTATATTGTTGAAACCAGTTGGCTGTGATGAAATAATGTACCGCAAATGGGAAAATAAGCAAGCAGACCTACATGTCATTCAGACCGCGTTTGATCTGCACATTAAAACATCTGTAGATGAAACAGCTACCAATTAAGTAACTTTGGAAAGTCTCCACGACCTCAGTATGCGCTGCCTGTGAAATGACAGCAGAAATTCTAGCTTTTGCTATTTGACTCCAATTAAAAAGAAATGTGATTCTAGTGAACTTGCCAATCACCCCCAAAGGAACAGATTACACAAGGTGCGGTCCAAAAATGATAATTACCTCAGCCAAAAAGTAAAGCGAGCAGCAAGCATGTGGGATACTGTTAAAGAACTAGCCAAGCAACTAGATTTGTATCTCCTCCTTAATGAAATAGTTTCTCAGAAACCGCAATGAAAAAGAAAGCGCAGCTACATGCTGCAAATACTTTATGTGCAAATGTCTGTCAAAATAACTTTTTAACTTGAATAACTGTTTGTCAGAATACTGAATGTCTCAGACCTTTAATACTTGTGTTCATAAACCTACGAATAAAAGGTAGCGACAGTATAATTTTAAAAAATAAAATACATTTTATTAATTTTGTCAAATTATGATTCATAACCCTTGTCTGACAGCAGTTACCTAATAACCACTTTTATTCGCATGAACAGCGCTATAGTGTACAGTTAGCAGGAATTATCCATAAGAATTTTTCAAAAAGACAAATTGCTTTGAGAAACAGCCAGCTGCGAGCGCTGCCAGTGAAAGCAGCTGCTGCCTACCGCTGAAAGCATCTTTTTTCATTCTTACTTTCCTCCACCAGTCAGAAGACAGCATGACGAGCCGCTTTCGACTGCAGCCTATTCTCGACCAATTGGAACGCAGTATGCAGATAAGCAGGCTAGCAAGCGCATCAGGAAAATGGGAGTGCAGGGTTTGCATGGAGGAGGCAAACAGGGTATTTCTGTATGTGGGAAACAATTTGGTGGGGGCACCCTTAGTCTAAATAAACCAGGACAAAAATAGACATGCTTAAAAACCAACACTTTTCCTGTTAGTATAACTGCAAGAAAAAAAGAAGTGACTGTTTGCACTTGGACAGCTATAAAAGATAGTTACATATAATTTACTATGAAATAAGTGAAAATTTAAAATGCTACCCTTATTATATAACAACATTATATAACAATATATAAATATCTGCTTTGATTTTGTGAAAACACAAGCACATGGTCAGTTTTTGTAGATAAGGGTTAATGGCAATAAGTGTTCATTACTTGCAAATGTGTCCTGCAGCTTTACAGGCAAGTTTTTTTTTTTTTTTTTTTTTTTTTTTTTCGCTTCTGTATCCAAAGTTCACATCTGGGGATTCTCCGCCTGCGCTCATGCCCCAGATGCAGCCGAATCATGATCCCTGCCTTTGATTTGCTCCAGCTGGGACTCGACTGCTGGCACGGCGACTGGGTGTGGCGTCACGGGGGCAGATGGGGAGTGCAGGCTGGATCAGGCCGAGCCAAGGAGAGATGGCCTGGAGTCTCACCTGAACCAGCGGTGAGCCAAGAAGGGCAGGCCTGGGGGACACATCTGTATCAGGGCCCCCAGCCAGGAGGAATGAGCTTGGGGGAGGAGCCTGGACTCGCCCCAGCAAGGAGAGGCAGGCTAGGGGTGAAACCCAGCTCAGTTCCAGGATGGAGGAATTCCCTCAAACCCCCACAGGTGATAAAAACGACACATGGCTGATCCTTATAAAGATACTAATATGTGAACAACTGCTGCTCTTTTCAAAATGATTTCCCAGTGGCGTGAGTGATGCGTTTTTATATTGGGGGGAAAAAAATACTTGGCCACTGGAATGAATGGGCTACCATGTATTCATCTCAAAGCCACTGGTGATGTATACTCCTCCGTCCCAAAGGGGAGCGCTCACGGCTGTTTGTGGTTGGACGGCTTCCATGTGACTCAGCTCCGTCCTATGGCCACACAGCAGGCAGCCTTTGCATTGTAATCTACTGCAATGCGGTTCCACGCTAACCTGGTGAAAAGGCCGGCTTTAGATTCCCAACTGGGGCCTGTGATTAGTGGGTGGGAGGCTGCAGGCCCACAGTGGCTGACATTTACACGAGTCGCCTGAGGCTTCTCTCTTCCCCAAAGGACCCTGAACTAGTTCTTCATTCAGCAGACACAGGTAATTAGGGCCGAGGAGTCAAATGGCAAGATAAGGTTATTGCCTTGATCAGGAGATTAACTGGTCAAAACATGTCCACAATTTAAGCTATGTGTGACATCTCTGGGTACCAAACACACTGGCGAAGATCTGCTGAGATCCTAATTATACTTCATAGTTACTAAAATCACAATGTTCCTTTTGTTGGGATTCCTGCATCCATTATCTGCGTCAGACACCATGTTTATGCATTTTTATATAGAGTTTTTCTTCCATCAACCAGGGAAAAAGCATCACCAATAGGCTAATAAAATAACCTGTGCAGTTTATTTGCAGTTCCTTATGTCACCTCTTCCAGGAAAGTGCATTCATCCACCATATTTACTGACGTCTGCACGCTGCTTGAGGCTTTCATCAACATGATGATACACAGCCAGGGAGCGGGGAGATGGGGGGGGGCAGAACTTTGGACTTGCTATGAATGTTGCTGATCCAATCAATTACTAAAATCAGTTCCATCTCCACCTCACAAACAATATGGTATATTCAGGGTCTGTGGTACTGCACTATATTATTCAGAACTGTCACTGAAGTCTGGCAAAATCTCTGACGAGCAACACTTACAAAACAAAGCCTGAAGCAGAATTCATACAGAAACCTGAACTAGGTGTTACATCTTGCATGAAGAGTGTGTTCTTGCCCCGTACATTGACTCCCCTCTGCTTGATTCTGACAGGTGTAGCTATGCAGCTGATGAACTGAAAAGCAGTTTCCCTTGATTCTTTCAAACTCCCCAACAGACAGATCTGACTTGTGGAGACCAGCTCATTATACTTAAGCACCCTTCCTGCCACAGAGGTTCTCTGTTACTACCTGGACCCAAACACCAGCTGGGCTCAATGATCCATCATGCCGCATTAGAAATACAAGCCCACACTCGCATTCAGAAACACACCCTGCAGCCTCTCTTCTTAAGAACAAAATCTGCTTGGGATCATAATGGACACAAGTCATGGAGAATTCGAACAACCAGTCAAACTGGCCACTGGTACATTCATGGTAACTGGCAAGTTTCCTTATTATCGGTATGTCATGCTATTAGCATGACCCCTGGTGTTGTAACATTATCACGACTGATGCACTTTTAAAATGCAACACATCGCATTACAGCCAGCTGCATATTTTTAATACCCTAGGATTTAATGCTTATCTGTCTTCCCACATTTTAACTGAAGAATTATGAACCCCACAAATTAATTATACATACACAAACGTTTCTGAGAGTGTGGCTGGTGCTGATGATTTGATTATGCCTGACACATGTTAATAATTCTTCCAACATTGTCCTTATCCTTAAGTGACACGGAGTGCTGCTGGGGGCTGCTCCACGTTGTTTGGCCAAAGAACGGTCTATGGAAGCCTGTTGCCCGAAATCGAAGACAGATGTACACCAGGTCCCTCCAACACCGCCCCCCCCCAGGAGCCAAGCACAGCATGGCCGAAGACCTGCAGACGATCCATGGCGCCACTGGGAAGCAGCGACTCTCTGCACTGGCTGCCCATAAACATCTCCATAAAACCGAACGCACCAAAGGGGACCAAGAGAAAGCGGGTCCACATCTAATGATAAACTGAGGTTATGGCAGAAGAAGGGCTCAGCGGGAGCCACATGGGTGTGGCGGGGGGGTCATGGGCAGCGCTGTGCCCAAATAAGGCTCCCATTAAAAAAAGGCAACAAAAACATGACTGTGCCCATTTAACCAGCTTGCAAAATCTCCCACCTTGCCCACCATTAAACCTGTGTGTAGAAGGGAAAGTAGCTGCCCTGCTGAACCCCCCCATAGCCTCTACAAAGCCGCTCTGGGGGCCTCTTTTATTCCTGCAGGTCCAATTAGCGTCATTATTGTTCGCCCAGGCTTCGTTCCTGGAGGTCCGTCCTGCACGTTACATCGCACAGCTTCAGCACTCTCCACGCCGCTTCAGCCAACCATGTGTACTTGTTTACTTTATGAATTTACTTTATAAAGTCGACTTTATCCCAACTCTTTACTGGCATGTCTACAAACCAGGGCTGTGCAGAAACTTTTCGAGGGGCAGGTGCTGAGAGGTTAAAAGGGGTGGCTTTATAGCCCACAAGTTCACATTAAATAGCCCAGGCAAAACAGGCAGGTGCTCAGGCACCCCTGATCCCCCCCCCCCCCCAACACACACACACAGTGTGCATGCCGCAAACCCCAAACAAGTACACTGCTAATGAGCTTTTTCATGTGAAATTAATCCTAGTCAGTCAAGACGCTCCACCTTCTAAAACCCTGTGCTGATCAAACATCTACCAAAGAGTGAGAGTTTGCAGTTAGGCATACCTATAATATTTATATGCCCGAAACAGTACCAACTATATGTACAGTTTGCTTAATCTCAAAGACTCAAGAACACCCGTTCAGTTTAGACATATGCATATTGACTTAAGGCATGATACATAATAAGAATTGGATTTGGGGTAAGTGATGTGTATTGATGGCCCAGAATCCTGCATTTCAGTAGACAGCAATCTCTGCCAATAACATCACCCAAGATTTAGCTCTCTGTCTGCAGACTTCTTGCATAAAAGACAAGAATCCTTCTGACACTGCTTCAAGACAAAGGAGTGTCCTTAAAATCCCTCAGCTTCCTTTCATTTCATTAGATTACTAATACACGGTTTGTGTTTATCTCAGGGATACGTACTTGTCCTTCATTAGGGTGAGATTACGGTGGCCTTGAATGTCCAGAGCACAACATTGACACAACATTAACAAAATGCAAAAACATTAAGAAGAAGCAACAACAGAAAGATGACACAAAAACATCAAGACAAAAAATTAAGCAAATTTTTCTTAATGTGTTGTGTTCTCTAAATGTGTCACACGGAAGTGCTCCACAGAGGGCAGTATTCAACTCTCAATATCATGCCTCTGACGCCGATATCTACAGTAGCTGATTAGTGTCAACGGGCTACAAATTCAGAAAAAAATGTAACTATGTGTTAAATAGTTTTTAGATTTAGATTGCTTATGAACAGAAAAAAACCTTCACCTTATGTTTTGAGAGCGGTGTCATAAATAGACAATAAATGAGTCTGTTGGTGGACATAGTTGAGTGAATCGCTTTTATGTCGTGGCTGCTTCATTTGACCCATGAAACATACATAGGCATACATTGATTTTTGTCTTTATTTTGAGACTTGTGTTCAGAATAAAGAAAATGTCTGAACTGAATAGTTCTTGCACATTTGCAAATAAGAAAGGAAAGTCCATACATTATTTTAACAAAACTGTTATATCTCACATGTGGTTTTTATTTAAAACTGTACATTTAACACATTTAAGATAAATTTGGTGGACTGGTGCAGAATTCCCCCACTACTCAGGCAAGCAGAATCATAGCTATCGGCGTGATAGTGGCACACTAGCTCACTCTTTTACGTTTGGGCCTATCTCTCTGGAACGGTTAGCCATAGAAATGTTTTTTTCTTCACACATTCCCTGGCTCCTGAAGCTCCACCTACTTAGATTGTTTGCTAATTTGCATGATGTGAAAAATCTACTTTTTCGAACTCGTCCTGGAACATTCATCTAAATCACAAAAAATTGAACTGTAGCATCTTGAGACCATGCAGAGAAGATTTTGATCAGGCAAATCGTTCCGATGTTACAGACAAAGGAATTTCTTGGGCGTGACCTGTTTGCAGTTAACGAGCTATTTCTTATCAATGGGACATCCAGTTCTCACTAAATGAAATGCTAAGCCTAGTTGGTATGACATTCCGGGGCAACTCGCCAAATTTCATTAAAAAATCTACCAATGGGGGCTGCACCACAGAAAACTTGATAACTCAGAAACCACTGGACATAAAAATATGAAATTTTGTGTCTCGTGTGGCCACACGTCCCAGCAAATCATACAATAAAAGTTCATCTGCTCATCAAATTTCAATCAAATTTCAACAGGCTATAATTATCCTTGCTCATGAAATTTGGTGTGATGATACAATACTCAGGCCAGAAAATAGGCACAGGTTGGGCTTATGGTGGAGCTGTAGTGCCCATAGACCATAGGCCCTTATACAGTAATGTAGATGTTATACAGCCATACAAACGCAAAGTGCTTCCACATTTAATACACATTCATTTACAGACATTCCAATGGAACATTTGATGTTAAATGAGGCCAAAGCATCTTTTCAGGACATAGTGCTTTGACCCCATTAATTGCCACCTGCGGCTATAATAATAATAATAATGATAATAATAATAATAATAATAACAACAATAATTAATATAAATTAATAAAATAATAATAATAATAATAATATGTATTATGTAGCCATGTTATATTATATATGCTATAATATGTGTTCAAACACCAGCCTGGTAAAGGTATGAATGTAATCTAAGTTGGAAGCCAGAAGAATGACCTCAGGTAACCTTATAATAATAGATGATGTCAGTGGCTGACATCCAGCACGTGCCCTGAAACATACTTTAAACTATACAACTAAATTATATGCTTTACCAGTGACTTTGTGTGCCTCTTAAATTAACAGTTTATTGTAATTGACAATAATTTATTCTAGAACCCTGTGAAGTCATACTCCTTGCCCAGACAAGAAAAAATAAAACTAGCAATGTTTTGGACCATGGACCTTATTACAGTTCACTATACATACTTTTAATTCGGTTTGTAAAGAAACATAAATGCTACTCATAAACCTCTAACTTAAGAAAGCTTTCTCAGTGGATGCTGAAAGGATTATTTATAAATGTATATTTGTGATTATGATTTTAAACCTTTCGACACTTGCGCCTCAAATGGACCTAAAACTCTAAATTCCAGCCACATTCATCACACAAGTCAGGAACTCCACACAGAAAAGCTTGAAAGTTTGAAATGTAAGAATAAAAAGAATTGTAATATTACTACTATCTATCTGATTTTACTATCTCACAAACGAAAGAGCCCAAAACCAAAGTGTAACAGACAGGTGGTTGGAATGTGGATGGACAGACAAATTGAAAGACCACACTTTCCTATTCTACACTGGCATTATTTGTAAAATCATAATGCTTTTTAGTGAAAAATTCTATAACTTTTCTGGTATATTGTTGTGAACCATACTATTTAAATCAGTGGTTCTAGATTAGCCCCAGGACCTACATTTTTCCTTGATTATTAAGTCACAGCCCAAAAAAGTTGTTGACCTGGTGGGGGGAAGGTTGGGCATGTTAAAAGATGTTGACTGGAGGGGTGTGGCAACAGTAAAAGTACATTTTTTTAAACCACACACTTCATATCCCACAAGTTGAGAATCACTGATGTAAAATACATTCTCAACTGAAGATTTTTAAAAGTACATTTACCTGCTTGCATATTTAACAATGAACTGACAGAATTTCATCTACAGTCTGACATTGTCTGTCAATGCACAAAGGCTCTATTTACAGTACTCACAGGTTAAATATACCTGGCTGCGAGGTGAAAATGGCAGTCAGAGAAAGTGATATGAAGTTGTTCACCTTCAGACTGAGTTGACATTTCCCACAAGGAATGCAGAATGCAGCACAAAATTGTAAACAAGGTATTTACTCTTGTACAGAGCTGTAACACAGTCTTCACTTACACACAGAAGTGAGAGTATAGTATTCACAGGCTTATCGCTACATAGGTCCTCCAGATGGATACCACAGTTAAACCCTTGTGTACTTCTCCAACACCAAGCTCCTGCTCTCCATGTTACAGAAATGCAGGCAGATGTTTCGTTATAACTCTGGGGTCAATGTTAGAGCCTCACTGCTAACCTGTGTCATGCAGGACCAGCTATGTCTATATTCCAGTTAGTCAATACGCCTGACTATGGATGCAGGATGGTCAGAAAATCATCCACTAGACCTTGTGCTGGGGTGTGGGAACAAGAGGGATTTGTTGGCAGGAAGCTGCTTCATACATCAGAGCTGTCCCAAGCGGGCTTCTTGAGTCAACGGACAATAATCCAAGCAAAATGGATCATTTCCAGTGCACTCATAACTATTCAGACGAAAACACAAGTTGTTATCAAAAACTTTTGCAAAAACCAGTGCTATAGGACACAGACTCAGCTTTGGAGAGTGACGAGTGAAAGTGATGACTTCAGTAGACTCACTACAGAAAACTGAACAAAAACTATTTTAGTCCTTAATTTGTGTTTATTGAGAGAGAGAGAGAGAGAGAGAGAGAGAGAGAGAGAGAGAGAGAGAGAGATGTTCTTTCCATCCAATCTGAATATTTTTAAGCCAGAAACACAACTACCTCAGAAAACTGAACAAAAACTATTATAATCCTGAAGCTGAGTTTATTAAGAAAGACAGGGAGGGGGCAGTAGGATTATATCCATGCAGTCAGTTTAAATAGTCATATGTTGTAATACAGTTAAAGCATTCATGAGGAAGCATAGAGAAGACTAGGTGTGCCCTGGACTCCAACCTATTAAGGCACTCACGGAAATTGCTAAATTCACACACAGCTCAGTCACCAGGTCACTTGAAGAGCAATTCTTGTGAATCCAGAGGGAATCCACAATAAAAACCAGACAGATAAAGTAACCACTGACTAACTTTTCAAGATTTTTTTTGTTCAGTTTTTAAATGACTGGTCTTAATTTATTTGCAAGTCGAAACAGTGATATTGAGCGTCCATTAATTGCATTAGCAAGCCAAGTAGGCCTAATGAAAACTTTTATGCATGCCTTTTATATATTTTAATGACTTTGATTACATATATTTAGATAACTGCATGCTTTGTTGAATTTCATTATTCAAATTATACCTCCAGTCTATCACGATCAGAGCTCTCTGGAAGGATGAGGCAACCCGGAAAAGCGGAGGGTGCGGAACAAACGTCGCGGCTGACTGGGGATCACGCCCCCCGGCTGGCGGAGCATCGCAACTTCAGGCAGATACTGTAAAACTTAACAGCTGCCTTTCGTCTCTGCCATGTTTAATGTCCTTTTGAAACACAATCATCTCATTTTTTTCACACGCTTTGTGATTTAACAGCTTGGTGTCTAAAACCTACACGGCCCAAAATCTGCGATGTGCCCGAGAAGCTGTCACACAAAAGTAGTTCATAAAACACGTTAAAATAGCCATGGAATAAGCGCTGATGGATTTGCAAGAAACATATGGTTAATCTTATAAATGTTGTACAAAAAATCTGATGCATCGTCTTATTGTGTTTAAGCAAGTGCTACAATATGAGAAAAATTTAAAAAAAAATCTGTAACGTACCATATTGCCGAGAAAATCAGATTCATTCAAGTCCTCAAGGTCCAACAGGTTGGAATTAGGGAAAAGTTTCTCCGAGGTGAAATGGTCCACAGTCGTGTCCATTGCAATATGTTTCCTTTAAATGTTTACTACACCAGACCGGTGTTTAAATATATAAATAGATTTTTAAAATGTTGTTAGTCAGTACGGTTTAATTGTGACTGATTTTATAGTTTGTGCATTTGCTACCGTCGCTCTCTAAATGACTCACTTTCTGCAGATACCGCCGTGAAATAAGTTCATAAGGATAATAAAAGCTGCTTATATTTTCTGCCTGTTCTGAAAGGCAGACCGCTCTCGTCTTTCTGTCAGGACTGTCATGTCCAGCTGTGGGCTATCTGCAGGAGACAAACCTCTAGATTAATATTTATGTTGTCACCTCCTTAAACTCGTTTTCATTACCCCAGTCTCCTCCCATTCATTCCCCTTAAAGCCAGAGAGCTGCATTTTCGGGAGTCGATGGTTTCTTCACCAAGCACACAATGTCAAACTGTACTCCACTGAACTTTGCGATATCTTTCTAAATTTCCTCTGGTGTTGGATTATATTACTTACTCTGTATACATAGCAGAAAGTATGTAATTGATTTTAAGAGCTCATTGTATCATTTATGAGTTCATCTATTTTGTTATACAAAAAAATCTAATTTTAAAACACCTTTATTCATCTCAATTTCTTTTCTTTAATTAAACGCTATTACGGGAAATAAACATGTAAACGCATCCCACGTCGTGTCTCACTGGGACTGTCGTGTAGGTTAAGCTGCAGGGTTTGTGGCAGAGCCCATGAGAACACTGGACCGACAATGTTAATACCAAGCAAAATCCTTTTGCCGAAGACTGTAGGTTCCTATTGGTACTCTATGGTCTATTTACAATACTTGAAATAATTGGTTATGTAAAACGTACACACACTTCAAAAAATAGAGAGGACAATGACCAAAAGATCATTCATGTGTATTTTATTTAATGTGGCACACCATTACACATTGTAAAATTAATTATATTTGTTACAAAGTATCATGTGTAAAGTATATATATAGTGAGGTTCA
This sequence comes from Gnathonemus echidnorhynchus, assembly GCA_026776725.1. Taxonomy (NCBI): domain Eukaryota; kingdom Metazoa; phylum Chordata; class Actinopteri; order Osteoglossiformes; family Mormyridae; genus Gnathonemus; species Gnathonemus echidnorhynchus. Next base: position 15,068,917 of record JAODJU010000007.1, on the reverse strand, counting down.
TTGGGTATCACTATCAGCTTCCACCTCCAGGGCTGGGGGTTTGAATCTCTCTGGTTCCGTGTATGCGGAGTTGTTCTTGGGATCTGCCCCTATAATATATGTAATACAAGCAGATATAAGATATACAATACAAGCTGATCTCTTGAACTTTTAGTTCTATTATATCTGTTAAGTTCATAAAACAGTACATATTGCCCTGGGTCTGTGGTATTAAGTGACCCCTGCGTCATTCTCTGCATCATAGGGTTCACCGTTACCCTGTGCTGCTTGGGAAGTAATGGAAAATAGATAGATGGAATTTTATTAATTCTTTAATGCAAAAAAGTTTTAGCTCTGTACAAAAACTTAATCAAGGTATTCATTGCAAAAGCAAGTTTGAACTTCAAGCCTCTAATTGATGGATGTCTGGTCTCCTGTTGTTATAATTATCAAGCATCATCATTTTGACCTCCTTCCTGATTACAAGATCTGGGTCTCTTCAAAGAGTAAATCATAAATGTTTCCCTATAGTCAAACAACCATAAAGTAGGAGGAGTCAACACATGAATGGTCTGATCCAGCGACCTGCATGGAGACTAAGCACAGCTGTTAAGCTTGCTAGGATTCACTGGCTTAGAGGCTTCAGCCGTCTTCGTTATATTCTTTGCTTAGTTTTTATGACAGTCTCAGATCTGAGTAACTTCCATTCTAGTGTTACAAAATTGTAGAGTTTCATTATCCAATTTCTGTTTACCTTCTCACTCTTGTAACAACCAAACACATATAACAATCTATGTATTGTAAAGAATGAAACAGACATATATGCCAAGACAGAAAAGGAATGAAGGTTTTCTCCGATATAGTTTCTCTCTCGTTTCTTTTTCTCACCACTCAGCTCTAGACTTGGAATTAATTAAATTGATGGAAAATAAGCATTATAAACCATTTATAGCCAGACATTGTGAGACAATTAGTACCAGACCAGCAAGGCAATAACACCATCAGACATGACATGAGATTTTCAGCCATGCTCTGGGAGAACTTCAAAGAGCGAAGAGATGACCTCACCAGCAGCGTGACAATTGTTTCGGGAATTCTAGTGCTACAAAGCAATGGATGAGATTTACAGTGGAGTGAAATTTGTTCAGTACAATACAGGAAGTAGACCTATAAATGTAGTTCTGTAAAAACAAACATTTGTCCAGTTGCATATTTGTTACACATTTAAAAGGGACTGGCTGTAGGTTTTAATGACAACACTAAAACACTCGCATGCTTTGATGAAGAAAAAAAAAATCTACGCTGGAACAGCATGCGAGTGGAGAACATGCTCAGCAATCTTGACTTCGTTTTCCTGCCTCTGTAATTCTCCCCTGAGGGACCCAGCTTCAGACATTCTTAATATTTTAATCTTGAGTCCTCCAGGTGGAGATAACCCTTTGGATACTGTCAGCTGTCCTGAGGATATTTAGCAGGGCTGGAGATCTTACTGTGTAATGACTCCATCTGGGATGTGCCGAGATGAATCAGAAAGAAATAAATGAATTCACACTCTGGCTGCTCCCCATGGTCCCGTGAAACACACTGGTGATGATGGTGGTGATACTTAATCATTGCACTTCCCAAAATTCCCAATGCCTCTCATGTGTCTAAGTAAACGTCACTCTTTTCCTACCTGTCAGCAATCCTCTACAAACCTTCCTGACCTCATTAGAGCAGCTCGCGTCGGGTTTATTTTGTAAAAGTAGCTAGACCTGGCAATCTGTTACCTCTAAATAAAAACATGCCACTGACTCAAACCCCTGACTCCTCACTGTTTTTCAGGTGGTGTCAAATGTACAAACCTAAGCCAATTCATCGTCCTGCCAATATGTAGTGCTGTTTGTTTCATATAGTACTCTTTTTTCTTTTTGAAAAATGGAAATGATGTCTTGGACTTAAGCTTCTTGCCATCAGCTTTTTAGTCCAAGTTACAATGTGTTATGTAATTACAAACATTCTTACAGCTATGATCTTGGAGAAAGGGAAGTGTTTAGCAAAACTCTTTTTTTTTTCTTTCAAAAACTCCATTCTCAACTTTATATGCAATGCTGTGGGGCACCATGGTTAGTTTTATTCTCAGCTCTGTCACCTGTACTCAGCTGCGAGACCTACTCAGGCAATTCAAGGAAATCAAGCCAAACACCACGACCTGCAATGAATTCTGGGAAATGGATAGATGATCGCAAGAGTAGCATGGCTATGTTGTTGCCGAGGAACAAGCAAAGGGCATCTCTCTCCTGTGCCTATCACTTCTGATTACTTTAAGTCTGCATGTGACAGAATGGCAGATGTGTTTGAGGGATAAGACTTGCACATATCCCCTTTGGCTTCTTGTTTTGTTTGCTCTGCATCCAGAGGTGAAGGATAGGGCAATGTTATTTGTTTCTAACGCTAACAGGAAAGCCTCCTGCGAATTCACACGTCACAGAAAGCCAAAGTCAACAGGCCCGAATAACAAATACATTTCCTATAAGTGTGTCGGTGTTTTTGTGTTGCTCATCCTGTCTTCCATCTTTTCATTTTCCAGCGATTAATTAATTAGAGTTGCTTGCTAGACCATCATGTGCATTCGCACAAATTTGTCTGTTTATACACCAAACTATTTTAGGGAAGGGATTGTATTTTTTCACAAATTCAGTTCTGTTAACCACAATCACATGCCCATAAGTATTGCTTTTTCTGGATTCAGCTCCCGATTCTGTCTAATCTACCTTCTATTTACTGACAAGGGCTCGTCTCTGTGGATGACTCCTCAACACTCCCTATAGATGGAAACATTCCATATTCTAGGTTCTGGGCAGCCTGCATATGATTTGTATTAGCAAGTAAGTTCGGGTATCTTGCGGAATAGGGGACTGTGAAGCCTGACTGTGACCTTTTATAATGACAATCAAGTTGACACAATAACCCTGGTGCCTATGACGCTCCTTATTAATATATATATTTTTTGAATGAATGAATGAATGAATTTATTCTGCTTCTTTTACAATAACATCAAAATTATAACAACAGATTCCACCTATTACAAGTCCATCCTTATGCAAATAAAATCCAACAATGTCTAAAAACTAGAAAGATGTAGGCTGGAGCTCCTAACAGTACCATCTCACAATCCACAATCAACGCCTGTTATGTTCCTGTTTACTCTCTTCAGCACCACGCTCATCCAAACGTATCTTTATTATTTACTATATTATTATTTTACCAGTGTGTCTGTGAACTACTGGCTTGGCCAAACACAGATTTACTAGAGGTGACAATCATCCACCATGACTTGTACTCTTTGCATGCAGACACAATCCTTTATGCTGCTGCGTAGAAAAGATATTAATAATAATTCACCAATTGACAGAGCCATATGAGCTAATGATCAGAGGTCAGACTAGACCTCAAAGAGGGACTTCTTCATGCTGTAGAAGATTGCCTTTGTTGTAGCTGGCACCGTTCGTGATCTATTACATGCCAGATCTCATTTCCACAGGGTTGGTAGGAACGTGGAGAGCAGTACAGCATTTGGTAGTGTGCCACGCTTATGAAGTGCTGTCTGTTGTTTGGGATGCCCGTGGTGTAATTTGTACCGCGAGCAGCTCACCCATTTGGATTCTTCCGCCGAACGTCCCGGCAGACTCACTCAATAGTCTGTAATTATGGGCTGAGCAAAGAATGGGATGTGATTATACAGTAAGAGCCACTGGGACAGAGCTGTGGTATTACACTCGGCCAGTCTCACCATTAAAGGCCATGGTTCCCCTCCCACCTACACCCACCCCCTGCCTGTTCCCCACCAAACCAGATGGCCATGGGTTAAACGCTGTAGACACATCTTTCTGGGTCTGTGTGGCTTCTCTAAAATAGCCTCCGAAAGAAAAAAAAGAAAAAAAAAACTCAAATACCAAAACACTAAAAGTAGGTTAAACAAAGAAATTTAACATGAAATGACTCAAAATATAATATCAATCTCACAGGCATAGGAAAGAAACACACAAACCGATCCAAAGTGACCTCAGTAGAAATATGTAAACTGGAATGAGTGTGCCTGACGCTAAAATGTAAATTACTATCCAAATATTTATCACTGACTATGATTTTGTTTAATAATGCCGAAATACCAATGGAACCAATTTGCTAAGAAAAAGCATTATACATCTGTGATAAGACTTTCATTATCTTCAGCATTAGCTCAGATCTGGAAAAAAAAAAACCCACAATTCCAATTACATGTACGTAACCAAAGCATGGCAACATTTCCATGGGAAGATGAGGGTGATGTATCACTGCGTCAGGGGGCTGGACACCCCCAGCCTGCCCTCCCTCAGACATTTTCACCTCACTTACTTGTGGAAACGGGGAATGGTTTATATGAATAATGAAGGTTTATGACGTCAAGGAACACAATATAACTGATTCTGTGACTCACCAATCTGTTCCGGTCGGGGCCAAGGTTCTCAAAGCATCCCTACGCATTCCCGGTGGATGACATCTTGGTGCCATGGCAACCGATTTTATACGGCTCATGCATGAACATACAGCATTGGAGTCAGCAGACTTAAAAAAAAAAAAAACATCAAACATTACATTTTTTTATGGTATTGTTCTATTGAGCTGGACAGGCAGATTATTAGGGATCATCAGACATGATTGTTGTTCTGCAGCAGAAAAATTTGTTTTTTTTTTTTCCACTTTTTTTTTCCAGAATTTTCAAGACTATGTTTTTGATTGTAATGGGGAGAGATGAAAGCAGGGCTGCATGCTTCATTCTTACAAAGCCGAAATCCAGTGGCCACAGAAAACAGAGACCAAAGCTAACCAATGGCACCAGGAACCCACAAGTGGTCTCTCTCTGACTCAGTGATACCTTCAATTCATGGGCATTATAGTGAAAATGACCAGACTATAATTTTCTTTAAAGGGGAAAGACTGATTATTTTGCCTACTTCACATGCTTAAATGCTATTGTTTATGTATTTAATTTTATTTGTCACAGTTGCATAGACTTCTGTTGAGTACCTAGCAAGGGAACGACGAGTCGGATTTCCCCATTTTTACAGGATATACCTGGCTAAGCATCTGTCTGCACTACGGTCAACACAGAGCTGATGACATTTCTCAAATGACAACATGCAGAAACGACTGTGTGTATCCTGACTTAAATATTGCATCTGATATGTCTGCTCTCGTCAGCCAGCTTGAGGGTGGCTAAATTCAAACAGTGCAGCACTCACCCCTGCAAGTTGTAACCTGACTTCTAAATGAGGTTGAAAGGTTTCCTGGCGAAGTGCATTGCACACTTTGCTAAGCAGCCACACTAGGGAGGGTCAGTTTGATTTCCTTGAGCATCCGGCCCCAAAAAATCAAGAGGAAATTTTTTAATTTTTTTTTACAAAGGTTGACTAAGGATGAGACACAGATTCATCAAATTTTCTATGAAAACCATGTCTATAAATATCTATGAACACATTCATAACACATTATAATGCATCCATGAACATGGCTATAAATACATATATTAAAAGGCATATCATATTATAACCACATTTATTATGTATTATGAATGCTATATGAAGCTCTTATCTATAGATGCCTTCATAATGCAGTACAAAACATCCTCAATTATTATACAGACCATTATAATGCATTATGAAGGTATTTATAGTGCATTATGCATGAGCGTTACATTGGAGCTTATGAAGTATTATAATCAACACCATGATGCCTTATGATGGTCAATAGAAGATGCTGTAATGTTTTATTAATTCTTATACATTATAATGCATTATGAAGGTATCTATAAAGCATTAAAGATGACGGCTTCAAGTTAAGTGTTACCATAAAATCCCCCACACAAATATATATTTAATATTTGAATTTCCATACACTGAACATCGAGATAAATGAGTGAACATAAAACAAATCCAAGTATCCATCTTCCAATGTCTTCAAATCCAGTCCAGGGATGCAGCTCAAACACATAAAGTCAATATCTAATACACAAAGCATGCCAACCTCACCCTCTGCCAGGTGTATCATTACAGCTGGGCAGGGGCATAGGGAAAGGATGGGCACAGCGGGCATTGTCCTGGATCCCCCAGCTGGGCCGATTATATCACAACGACAAATCTGCTTTATTTGTGTGTTCTGTTTTTCACCGTAAAGTGAAAACAAAGGAACTGCGTTTATTAAATTCTCTTCGTTGTTATTAATTTAATCTAGAGGTGCTAAAATAATGGTAATAAATTTTAGCATTGAGGGGGTGTGTCAGGGGGCCCCCTGGAGATTTTCTTTTTTTTTTTTGCCTAGGGCCCCCAGTGTCCCTAGAATCGTCTCTGCAGCTGGGAGCAGTCAAGTAATAAAGACATCAGTCTGAAACTGCCTGCCGATTTGCATCAATACGCAAAGACAAGATCAGGTGTAAGTTGTTTACACAGCTGATTCCACTCTCCCTGCTAAGGGTTTAACAATTTCATTGAAAAAAAACAAGTTGTAAGTGGTCCAGCTGCTTAGATATCTAGTCAGGGTATTTAATTTCATAATCTACATGTAAAAATAATTTCACTGTTGTTTTCCCCCATCCAGAATAAAGTTAGTGTTTCATTCAATTTGTTATCTTGCATTTTATATTAGTCAAAAGTATAGCCTGAGGTTACCGGGCTTATGAAGAATCAGGTGTCTGGTGCTGCAAGTTGACCACAGAGAGCTTTCAATGCAACAAAATCACGTTTCAGCTCTCCGTCCAAGCGCACCCTAGCCGATTAGGCTCTCCCTCCTCGGCAGAACCGTTCTAAATTTAGCATATAGGAGGCTTTCAATCGCAACTAGTGAATGGAGCTGCTCACACTGAGCCAAAAAATCAAGGTTTAATGAGGCACCAGCATCACTACCAGTCTCCCACCAAAGTCCAGATTGTCGTCATCTAGCCTGTTATTATGATATTATATTTGTCTTGAAAATGTACAATTACTCATTCATGGGGCTGTATGTTTCTACTAGGATAGATCAGGTTAACTGCCCAGGGCCACAATAGGTATCCTCCTGAGATCTGACCCTAATCATTGTCCTCAAGCTGCTCCCACGTTATACAATTTTTCCAGTATCGCACTGAGCTACAGAAAAGCCTTGGTGTCACTACCCACAGGACCTTAAAAAAACTGGCTTTTCCAGCCTGCTACAAAACCTGGTTCAGCTTTATTGCAGTTTGTTACGCTGGGAAAACAGGGCCTGCACAATAATCTTCCGTAAACCAAGAACCCCTTACAATCAGTCAGTGCATAAACTGGCTCCTTTTAAACCCAAGTGTTACCAAAAGGAAGCAGATTCCATTTGCGAGCAGGATTAATATATAACTAGACCACATCGGTAACTATAATCTGTCTCCAACCAGGCTGTAACCACACTCAGGTTATAAATCTAACCAGGCTTCTACCAGTTGCCAGACAGATGTGAAGGCCTGTCCCTACAGAACACTTTCAAACTGAGACATAAATCTTTGAAGCCAAAAAGCACATCTTTACAGCAAATGGCTTGCAGCAGTTATTTATTTTAAGAAGTGTATCATGGGCCTTAGGGTACGGCAAGAACAGTAATGTAAATTAAAACAAAATATGTGTGCTGTAACTTTGGTAGGTCAAACAGCAAATTTGGTCAGCTATAGTTTGATATTCAGGTAATTTGTCCAGATCGACAAGATTGAAGGAGCATGACTTTAAACTTTCAGCCAGCAACAGTGCACACTGATGTTGTTATATAAGAACGATACAGGTTGAACTGCATGCCCGACCAAGGATTTATGCTGAATCTAATCACTCACAGAATATCCTAATGCTTACATTTACCTATTAATACATTTTGTGTAGATATTTCCAGGGATTAATTGCTGAGTCTGTATACAAATGTCCTTCTTCATAAAAATTCATATCCTGGCTACTTGTTGCTCATTCTTGTACGACTACATCACACACTGCTGCTTTACTTGTCATTGCGGAAGTGCAAAATAATGGACTTATATCTAAAAGCTTGAAAATCTATATTGCAAATAAATTGTTAATAGTACAAAAAATGACTGCATCTAGGTATAAAAAATGGAATAAAAGGTGCATTTTAGTTCATTTTCAAGTGAGATGCTCTATATTCAGCAGTGACTCTTTCTAAAAAGCACATAAAATCAGATTCATTGTATCCAGAGAAATAAAAATAAAATGATGACTCATCCATCTGATTTTCCGAGCGGGATATGGCTGACCTTTTACTTCCCGTTGCCGCATTCCTATTTGATACACACTGTCAGTTCACACACCGAGGTTCATTCAATCCAAAAACAGGTACCGTTGGCTTTTTGATCTATGCTCTCTGCGTTCTTGTTTTTTTGATTGCCGCTATTGTCCAGATGACCATTTCTATTCTTCCAGCCCAGAGTGCAAACAGAGATTGTATCTGATTGAAGATTAGAGGGGACCCTTTATACTTCTTCTGTTTCTGGAACAATGAATTTGAACAGCATGTAGAAAAGCAATTTCACATCAGCATACATAACAAAGAAGGAAATCAAGGCTTAAAAACTCAAATTCCCATCCCTTGAGCTCTGAGGTATCAGTGTATCCACTGAGTCACTGGACCACTTTGTAAAGAAACAGTAGTAACACTGCATAACTGCATCATGCATAACAAACATGGCTATAATGTGTTATGCCTATTTATAAATAGTTATGGCTGTGTTTATAATACATCATGACTGCATTATAATGCATTATGAAGGTATCTATAACGTATTATGATGACTGTTTTATGTGTTACCAAAATTGTTTCCAAAAACTCAAGATTAATTAAACGACAATGATTGTAACTGTTAAACATGATTGATGGTAGTTGGATGTTCCAGACCTTTACAGAAATGAACGGTTCCCCCTAAATCTGACCTGAATAAATCCAATCCCCAAAGCAACTGCGACCATGGACAGATCTTGACTCAGAAAGTTAGAGCCTAGTCCACCAAATACTGGCCTTTGTTCCTTCATTCTTATAATTAGGCCTGGTTAACATCCTTTAAGCTACTATTACTATATTACACCCACACTAAGCACTTTTCGGCAACTGCATTGCTGTTTTTATTCTTGTACAGGAAAGCCAAAATGAGAAGGACAAACTGCATCCAAATGGCCAACCAACAGTACAGGGGTTATTTTTAGTCTGTCGGTTCCTGTCCAGGCCAAAATGCAGCGTCCTTCAGGGCAGAACGTTCACCCATCACTAGGAAACTTCAGTAATTATATCAATTACACTGAGGGAATCGAGAAAGGGCGTGGCACCAGGGCCTCAGCCTGCTTTACATCCAAGGACAGTTTGTCTCTGATTTCCACATTAAAGGTTAATCACATTAAACAAAAGAATAGCAGGGTATATACAGGGGTGGGGTGACAGGGACACTGGCCCCAGCCGAGAGTCGATTGGCCACTTGGAGTAAACCTCCCCCTGTCACTCACCCATTCAAACCATATCATTGGCTAAAGATAAGGCTTGCTTCTCTGTATGAATTATGGCCCCTCTTACCACCCCCCCAACCTAAAAAAAAAAATCGTAGAATTTACATCAAAGTGTCACACAGGGTATTTATCACAGACAGACCTGTTGAACTGTGTGCTGTTTGACTGCTACTGCATTAATTACCAGTAATCAAGCTGGTCTGTTCAGCATTTTAATGTGCATTGTGAAAACCTTTTTTTTTCCCTCAATGATGTTAAATTTATCGGTACATCTGAACTTTTGAGAATGACAATATGGTTGTTCTGCCTACTGTTTTATATGGAGATCAAGGGTGAAAATAAGTACATAATAACGAACAAGTACTTTTAAATGTGATCCTTAAATTACATGTTCATTAACCATCTTTTCAAATTCATTATTTTATTCAATTACGTAGAGTCAGAGTCTGAAATCCGCTGGTTTCAAAACTCCAAAACACGCTCCATACTGTGAAGATGCAACAGAAACTGCACATATCCAGCAGTTATGCATGGCATCTTATTATGATGACAGTACGTTACCGAAGTGTACAAAATTTCAGTCCGGCACTTTCCAATAGGCCCGTTTATAGTAATGCTAGCTCTTTAACTACATAGTCAAGATCCACATTGACTGGTATATGATTAATGGTCTCCAGACTCCAGTCTTTGGGGCAATGACTACTTCTCTGCGACAGAATTTGTAAACATGTCTAAATAACTGACTTTTTGGAAGACATGCTATTGCTTTGGGAACCAGAGGTGAAATGAGACATATTCAGGACCTTCTTGCCTAAGCATATGTTCTGGAGCTTGTCTTCGGCTCAGAGGGACTCTGACTCCCTCACACTCCCTCGGTTTTTCATACATGCAAAGAAATGCAAACATGCAAAACACACTCAAGCTTTATGTACAACTAAGTGGAAGTTACACTGTTATGTTGGAGTAATCCCAACTTACAGGGGGGAGACTGAGTAAAGTATGTCTAATGGACTGACCCCAACCACCCCTCCTGAATGGATCCTTCTGTCTCTGACGCTTATGAAAAAACTCCTAAATATAAATCTTCATGATACAGATCAAGATGATAAACTAGCAAATTAGATAATCCAGAACTGAGTTTACACCTCAAGGGTTTAAATCTTGCCGCTGGCTCTGTCTGTGTTTGGACTTTGCATGTTTTCCCTGTTTTTGCATTGGTGTCCTCCAGTCAAAAAAAAAAGTGTACAATTTAAAAAAACAAAACAAAAAAAACACGAGGTTAGGTAATTTGGCATCTCCATAAACGTTTCCCATTCTGCGTGACTGTGCGTCTGGTTGTGTGCCTTGCTTGAGCTGGTATTCTCTCTAGGGGGCTCCATGCCCTGTAACCCCTGGAACAGGCTCTCTACAACCCCTTACTAGATAACCCTTCATGGACGATAGATGGATGAATGTTCTCCAGAGCAGTTCTCACGGCCAGCCTAAGAATCTGAAGCTAACAGTGAGTTCCCATTTCTCAAAATAGCCATCTTGAGCCAGCTTAAGCCAGACTGGGACAACATCAGCTTCAGTGTATTAGGGTGTAGGAAAGGAAAGATTCAGGGCCACCACACATAAAGGATATTCAAATGGATGATCTTAAAGATAGTGTCAAATGGGAAAGGGACTCATAAACCTTGATGTACTTTAGGACTGTGTTTTTATTCCATCTCTGACATTTAATCAAAAGAACGTTCTGCCTGCAGTAAGCATAAGAATAAACGACTACAGTAGCCTCCACACTACCGCTATAAAGGAACACGAGTATAAATATATTTTATTAAGTTCTATTTTGATGCTTTGCATTCATTTTTGTACTTAAAGCAAACATTTAAACTAATTATTAAAGAAAAAATTTACTACGTAAGAAAGCATAGTTATGGTGCAACACAAATTAGAGGATGAATTTTGATTCTAACCAAGCTCAGCTGAGGAAAACCTTCTACATCAGTCTTATTGCGAAAACCAAAGCAACAGACACACAAGTAATTTTATTAGAGTTGAATAACAAGTATTATCTTTTATTTAAAAAGGATTTTTTTTTTTATTTTTAAATTGTATTTAAAAGGCAGCACTCCTGCCCCGGGAGTTTCTAGCTATTGAAAAGACCGGGGGCTGAGTCAAGTTGACCTGGGGCTTGACTTAATTTCTTTTAAAGGAAGATTGGCATCAGGGCTAAAATACTGGAAGTTATAGCCCTGAGTGTCTGGGCCGCACCACAGCCGTGCTTCTGCCTTACTTTCCCTTTCATTAACCGTGAAAAATGCCAGCTGTTGCTTCTCCTATGGAAACTTTCACAAGAAAGGTAAAATGAAATAAAGGTCAGGACACAGTGTTGAGGAGGAAGGGGAGGATTCCTGGTGGGGGCGCTGATTAAAGTCAGGCAGGAAATCTTTGTCGAGGTCTAACACACCTGGTGTTCTCCAAAATCACAATGCTCCTCAATATCCGTCAGCCCGGCACGAGTCCATAATGCTTTTTCATCTCTGACCTTATAAACTCTCTCCCGTGAAAACGAAGACTATGCGGAGGCGACAGCCATCAACAAATAGCGGATCCTTACAAAAGCCCGACGTAACAACAGATCAATAAAACTATTAGTGCGTTTTTTTTTTTTTTTTTTAAAGAATGAAATTCAGTGGGATTAATTTAGGTGAAACACCCCTGAAAACTGAGATAAGCAGCTCGAGGTCATCCTGATATGAGCCCAATCCACCTTGTTTATGTAATCCATGTGTCTGTGAGATTATTGCTTGAAAAGGTCACAGGATAACGGACCGCTATGAAAAAGAGCGTCCTGAGGCGTTAGATAGAGCTCATCCAATAGAAGCTAATTTGTGGTATATTTTTAGGAGATATTTGTAACTTGGAGATGTTGGTACTTGTGAGTATGAGCATAGGTGGTACCGTTAGGTTGGTGGGTTGAAATTGGGTGACTCAAGCACTCAGACGGCACAAAAGCTTGGCTCTGGCCCTGAATGTCATGAGAAGCTGAGAGATTTGCTTTCATATGTTTCTACTTCACCATGAAGCAAAAATAATACAGCCTTGCCAAGAAATATGAATATGAGTCTAAATGAAAACAAATAGGGTAACAAAGAGTTCAGCAGCATGATTTTTTACACGTGTTGTCTTTAAGACATAATCTCCTCCAAGAAGGCCAGTAATTGCACTGTCATCCTGTCTGGATTTCCGAAATAGCACCAGGACGTATCTGTCAGGATGCCACTTCAGCAGTAGCAGTGTGCTGTGTTTGCAGGGAACAGAGGTAACAAAATCTAATTCTTCACAGATGAAATTGCTTGAGTTAAAAAGAGGTCATTCTCAAATCTAGCTCTCCTATCAGCAGAATTTTGGAAGTCATTATGGTCATTAAAACAAATGACAGGTACTGCTGTTTAATGTTGCACATAATACAAAAGAGGTTCCCAGGATTCCTCCTTAACCTGAAATCTGAATCCTAATCCCATATCCACTGTGTTTTCTCCTGTGCTACTTATACGCGGTTTGGTAGTCACAAGGCCTTCCAGATTCATAAAATACTGCAACTGGATCTTTCCATTTCCCAAGAAAACTCTTAATATGTAAAGAATTACTGGAATGGTAATACGCAGTTATTTTCTCTGACTCCTGTCATGAATATGCATTTTCAGTTGCCCGGGCCATATAGGATTTCACCACGGTAACCTGGAAAAGTCATACAGTTTGAAAGAAACAGATGTCCTTCTGTGAAAGTGAGGTTGCCAGCGTTTATGCACCCCAGAATGAATTGCGTCATTTTGGACTGCTATTCTTAGCTACCACTTTTCTGCTTATTTAAATGTAATTAAGAAAAACATGAACTCAAGACTTGGAATGGGGCTCCCCCCCACCCCCCCAGGACTAACCCTGAACTGAAAATGACAGTATTAGTTAAATGAGTCACTGGAGCCAGGGGGGTAGGTCTGGATGATCTTTTAATTTCTACAATGATTATTCATCAGTTCTTCACCAACAGACTCCCCAATTAACGAATCCCAGTTGACTCTGACCGGTACATTTTAATCAGGGTCAGCCAGCTGGATGCAACGGGATAGTTGGATAAAGGATCACTCAGATGAGTCGGGTTCTTGGTTTCCTGCAGTACACCTTCGTCATTACGCTCCTTTGGTTGTCAGAGTTCTGAGATTTTAAGTCACACAGCTCACGATCCCATTTCAAGTTTCAAAAGTTATTCGACTGGCCTTTGTGGCCCCACAAGCTGCCATATATGACGTTAGGGTTTTATTATTCGAAAGTAATACATGTGACTAAATAAAATGACTGTGTGATCTAATTTGTAATACGGTTCTCTGTGTTGTTCATGCAATGAACATTTTATGTCCATCAGGATTTGGATAAAACATAAGCATTTCGTGACAGATACAATGAGCAGGGTTGCCACCGTTGGTCAGCTGGCTGGCGTGAGATTTCCAGAAGTCTGCACACACACGCACACGCATTTACATGTACGTAACCATTTTATTACCTTGTAAATAGTCTATAGGGATTGCAAACTACCCCAATGTTTTTGAAGTAGCTTATTTATTGGTTTATAATGGAATAATATAGATTTGCAGTAAGATTTCTTGCGTGAGAGTGTGAGTTGGCAGCCCTCACAATAAGTGTGACAGAATATCAGCCATACTAAGATAATACACAGACAATCCTGTCAGTTGACAGTATAATACAATCCACAAGTCCTCTGAAAGAATCACTGAAGCACTTACATGTCCCCAAGGCTCCAGTGGTGAACAGCATTATGAACGGTGCTTCTTCGACAGTGCAGTATTAACGGGCTGAAGCACTGTTTACAAAAGACAACAGCACCACCTACAGGTGAGAGCCCGCAAGTATGACGCATGCCTTAACGTTAACCTGCTGCGGTTGTATCCATTCGTGCGAACACCCTATTCGGAAATATCAAGTGACACCCGTTAGTCACTGTAAATTAAGCTTTCATTGACAACACAACCGGAGTTAAGAAGGAATTGCATTTTTTTCTAATAACAGACCAGATTGTCCGTTACACACAAAAAAATGTTTATTAATTTCATTAGAATGAGTGGCTAAGTCCTCATGAGTCAGATAATTTGTTTATAAATAATTGCTTTATAAATCTGAACAGTCTCTCCAGCACCAGTGCTTAGGAACTGAACATGGAGGATTATAAATCAGTGGTGCTGATAATTAAAAAAATGCAAAACCTGAAATTTCCACATTAGTTTTTTTTTGTCAGTCCATCTTTAAGGACAAACACATTAATGGTTTCATTAGTATCATCTTAATAGTATGAATATTAATTATTCATCTTACACTGTGAGTAGGAACCTCCTATCTATCCACAGCTTTTAGTGCTTATGTGTTGCATTGTGCATGTATGTGCTTGCATCTTCCCCACTGCATCGTGTGGTTTGTCCTCCTGCGGTGTACTGTCATGGACTGGTGTTCCCTTACACTGCGCCTGTTGCCTAAGACAGGCCTCAGTCCCCCTGCGATCCCGTATTAGATAAGCAGCTGGAGGAAAGGTTTTTTTTCCGCCGAATCCTACGCTCCCTGCATCCAGCAGGTGGCAGACTTTTCGAGTTTTCTCCACTGCAGTCTTCGACCCTTCAGAGGAGTAGATAAACAGGACAAAAACTGACAAAGACAACCTGACAAGAAAAGAAATGCTTTTACAAAACTTAAATAAATAATTAGATACAATGCCATCAAACCACACTTACATCAAAATCCCTGAATGGGAGACTGCCTTTTAGAAGGAACTATATGGACAAATCATGTCACCTTTAACATCATGCCCCATTTATGAGCACAGCCGAGTCATACACATACATTTTTAGATCCTAAATATCGTCTTACTGTGTCTGTCAGTATAGATAGCTATGTCTGCAATTTTGTTAGGATATTGCTATGTTAGGTTGCTAATATACATCAATTACCCTCCTAGTCACCCATCAATTTATGTGCAATCAAGCTGCACTTAAATAGTTGTACTTACCACTGCCAAAGTTCTTCGTAACCTAAACCAAAGCATGTGCTAAATTAACATAAATGTAAATCTTTCTTATTTATACACATGAAAAAGATTTGCAGATTATATAAAATAAACCATTACTATATTCAGCTATATTTTTAACAGCAAGTGTTTCCTTAGATTCAGATATAATGGCTCATTTACAACACCAAAATAGCAGTCTGACAGCCACTTTTAGTTTGTGATAATTATATTTGTGATAATTATTTGACAAGGAGCCACCTTTGCGGTTAAACTCCAAATCATAGGAAGTTCAGGTCCTTAATCTAGTGCCAGACCTGAAAATGTAACACACCCTTGCATAAATCAATATAAAACTATTATTGTATATGAATTTGGTACTTAGTAGAAAAAAAAATCTCCAACAACATTTTACTAAATATTTCGTAATGAACTGTATCTTTTTTTTTGGGTGATTTTATATTTCTGTTATTCAGTTCCATTTTGAATAAAAATGGAAGACCCAGTATAATTGAGAATGTGACCCATCCGGTTTCTTGTCTCCCACCTGATCATCTTTTCAGTTCAGTATCACTGTCCCCTAATAAGCATCTGCTAAGAGAAGCAGGCATGTTTCATTATGTTATAGGTGCCTCAGGGGTTAGGGAGCTGCGCTTTGGTTAGAAGGTTGCTGGTTCAAATCCCAGTATTGGGAGAGTGATTTCACTGTTGGGGGCCTAAACAAAGCTCTTAACCTCCAATTGCTCCAGACACTGTATGACCCCTGCTTTCTGAATTGTATGTTGCTTTGAATAAAAGTGTCTCCTAAATAGATAAAATGTAAACACTTTGAGACAGATGAGGGGAGAAAAGTGATATGTTTCCATATTGCCCTCCTCTGGTCTATCATATCTAAATGACTGATTTGAAGGAATTTGAAACTGAAACTAAAGTGAAATTACATAAGGTGTTTCCACCATATCTCTGAGTAGCATTGTTCGTGGCTTAGGAAGTTAGCCTTCAAAAGCTAACAAGTCTTTTTCATTCGATGTTAAACTCATACTCAAACTATTTGTTTTCATACTTTAGTTCAGTGAACCTTCAATACGCACATATAAACGTGTCCAAGAGTCTACAATATTTACAGTAGTTTTTCTTATAGTAACTATAGACAAATCGAAGTAGAAATACTATCTTAACAGAAGCAAATAGGCAGATACAGTTGGTACGAACAGTACGAAATAACGCTTAAATGTCACTGGGGTTAAAATCAGGATACATAGCATATGAGACATAATAGAAATTATAAAAATGATCTAATTTCTGTAAACTATTATATTGATTACGTATAAATTATATTGTACTCAAGTTTTCTTACATAGTGTTGGAGTAAATAAAAAAAGTATATAAATATATTCAATGATAGCAATAATTTTGTAAATTTCAATAAGATATAATGTGACACTGTTTCCTAATAAAGTGGACGTGACGTGTAGAATAAGTGCCTGTATTTTCGTAGAGGAGTGGCAAAATTGTGATGTAATATAAGACGTATGTGGCTGACAGCCAACAGAAACACACCTATTCACCATCTCAAAGCCAACACACCTGAGCAATCACTCCTTACGCCAGCCGGGCAGAGACGTTGCGAGCTTGGCAGGTGAATCACGTGTTATTATGTTATTTAATTCTGGAGGGAAAAAAAAACTTACTTAACTATTTATCTAAATCTAATACCTTTAAATCTAAATTTACCTAAAGGGATTTACGTCTTTCATTGTACACTTGTTCTGACACTGAAACATGACAAAGCTGACTTGAATCGAATTGAATTAGTTGTGTTCTGGTGCATCTTTAATTCATTGTTTGGAAATAAAATGAAATCACCTCATTTTTTGCAGGTAATATTAGCCAGTGACTGAAAAAGGCCAAATCAGTCAATCATTCTTACATACAAAAACCATAACTGCTACTTTCCTGATTTGTTCACACTGTATTCAGATATTGGTAATATTCAAAAATCTGTGTCTATGAAGTTATTGACATCGTTATCTAGTAAGATGATAAATAAAAAAAAATAGGTTAAAAGAACATAAGGTGAATAACCAGCTAAATGCTTGGATTCAATGTACTAGTAAACCTGACTTCATATCTGACTCTATTATATAATTCTGTAGAAGAGATTAGCATAACCTTTGTCATGTTAAAGTACAAATATACAGCTTTGTGCCACAGTGGAAATGGAATCAAAACTCAAAGGCTGATATTCAAGCATCAGAGAGGATAAGGGATCAGACAATAAGTGCAATAAGGAAAACTGTACACAACACTATTCTTGTACACATTATGTCTACATTATTGTCTAGTTTAGGTACCTGCCTTGAAGTACACAGCACCAGTGTTTTTAAACCCTGCTTATCAATATTTTAGAACTTTTTATGATTTCTGGTTTGTTAAAAACTGATTAAGCTGATACACTATTATTCAGCATGTACAAATACAATGTACAAAAACAGGAAGTGATGGTGACTCATAGCTAAATGACCATTGCACATGGGTAGCGTACAAATAAATTAATTTCCGACTACATACAAAAATTTGTAAAAAAAAAATTGGATGATTGCAGAATATCAGTAAGAACAACAGAAAAAAATATCCAGAACATATATAAAAGCAAGATATGAAAAAATGTCATTTGAAATTTGTAGTGATTACAGGGGATCAAAAGTGGTATTTTGAAGATGTAATATAAAGGATGGATGACCCAGCCACATTAATTTCTTCATGGTCATTCCACACTGTCTAAACAGCTACACAAGGATTTAAAAAATATATTAAAATATTATGAAAATCATAGCCTTCAAAGCTCACAACTTTTTTAGGACAACTCTACAAAGCAGCCCAAATATATTACCTTCTGTCTTAAGGATTTAATGTGCCATATGAATCCATTCCCGTCAATCTGTCGTCATTCCTTGCAGTACAACAGTACTGTTGTACTAACTTGCTGGTTATATGCACAAACTCTGCAATCATCTCCTGTATGCACAAACATTACAAAGACTATTTTAGACCCCCCCAAATAAGTAAGTAAACAAATAAGCAAACAAACAAATAGAAAGCTAAACAAGCTTACTGCACCTGGACTGTAGTTCTAATTGAAAGATCAACTCATTTAGAGCATTTAGATATTAGCGCGGATTAACAAGGTGTTTAAAATGCTCCGT
The DNA here is from genome assembly GCA_026776725.1 of Gnathonemus echidnorhynchus. NCBI lineage: Eukaryota > Metazoa > Chordata > Actinopteri > Osteoglossiformes > Mormyridae > Gnathonemus > Gnathonemus echidnorhynchus. Next base: position 15,050,162 of record JAODJU010000007.1, on the reverse strand, counting down.
GTTGCTGAAGGGCCCCAAGGATCAAATGATAAAAAATGACTAACGGCTTGTCACTTCCATCCTTATCACTTTGTGAGCTATTTAAAAATGCCATTACCATGCCTTGTTATTGATTTAATTGAATTTCTTATAAACTACTCTGATGACTTACCGAGCATTATAGTTAAGATTAATTTGTTTTTGATCACTTACTGTTCTCTAATTTGAATTAGCCTACAAAGCAAAACGCTTCATTCATAAAGTAACCATGTTTTTTCCTTAATACATATCACATACTGTACACGTCAAGAAATATTCTTTGCAACACCAATGATTTCTTATTCGGAATGTAAAGGCATAAGAATAACAATGTTTTTCCAGCTCCCGGTATCTCATATTTGAGAGGTAAAAATGTAAAACGATCAAGCATGTACCCCAACACGTGAGTTAACAGAGCACATGGAGAAACGGAAATCAGGAACTATATGAATTTGCACTGTCGTTTATTTTGTTTACTATCTAATATTGTTTCGTCTTGTTATATTTATACCATAAATGTTTGCCTAATATTTAGTTTTAAGCATCCATTCGCAAGCACCGCAGATCCAAAATACTAAAAAAAAAATTACATGTAAAAAATTATAGCTTATGAAAATTATTTTATTAAATAAAAAAAGTCATGCATCTGGTAATAATTTATACCTGGTAAGTATGCCAATAATATGTTTTCAGTTATGTTAATTGGAAACAGGTAGTGACTGATTCTATGAAAATCCATATTATATTAGCATTAAGGCCACAAATGGACTTAGCGTTTACTGTAAACTGATAACCTAAAATATGTACTCGGTTCACCGAGTCATGTGAATGCACATTAAAGTTAAACCAGATTGTCCGTTTTAAAGAGGGTTAATAGCGAGAATCTCACCTAATGCTAATTCCTGCCACGTATTGACTGCTTTCTGCACGGAAAGCAGGCGGGTGGCGTTAAAAAAGCGAGGCGAGCTGCACCCACCCCGCCAACCATCCCCGTCATTTTGCTCCTACAGTCCGCGCTACCTGTTAAACGGCAGCTCGCTTTTGTTCTTATTCCTGCAACTCATCCGGTTTTTTTGCGCTTAATGAACGACATGCAATCCGCTGCCGGGGTCTCCGTATTAAACTGAATCGCAAACCCCGTTGTTCATCCCCTGTACCCGTGTCGGTCCCCATCGGACTGTTAGGAAAAAACACGCAGTCAGAGAAAGCACGATCGGGGGGGGGACCCAGCAGCGGTACCATCCACAGCATGTTCCGCGTACTTCTTCGCACTACATTAAGTGAGTAACTTCACTCCAGACGAGTTTTGCTGACTTTACATCCGGGTTTTTTCCCTAGGCAATGGGAGTCGCAGCACCGCCGTTCCTTAGGCAAAGTGAAATAAATTCGCCGCACCGTCACACAAAGTAGTTCTCTTTTTCAAACTCATTTTCTTTCCCGTACGCGGCGATCGTCGAAACGAGCACCTTCACTCAATGCTCATTTCATCGTCGCCAAAGACACGGGAGCCGCCATTATCCCGTTTATCGTCTTTTATTTCACTGTTTTTTTTGCCTCCTTCTCTCCCCTTCTTCCTGCGCGCATTGATAACTAATGTGCTCAGGCCGGGGGTGAATGAGATTGAAGAAGAGTTCTTGTTTTGTATCTCAGTTTCTCTCTTTTTAGACAAATTAAATAAAAAAAATAAATTGAAACGAAAACTCTGATCATATTCATTGGGGGGTTATTTAAACGTCGGCGTAATAATTTTATATTTGGGAAAGGATTAGGTACAGAGATACGGGGGTGTTTGTAAATAATTATTTAAATAATTTGTGAGGAGAGGAGGGTTGACTGCTGCTCAAGTGAGTAAAAGAGAGGAGGGTAAGTGCACCTCGGGGTCTTTATATTATAAGAACTTTTGTTTATTTCCCTGTTGGAGTCCTGTTCGGTTCTGGGGGCGGCACGGCTGTTTTTCCTCACGCCGCCGGAGTGTTTCGGGCGAGGTAAAGCGGTCCCCGTCTCACCGGTTTTGTTCATTTATCCGTATTTAGGAGTTGAGTGATATTTTTCTAAGTGCATAGCTATTGGACGGATGGAAACGAACCGCTGAGGCGCAGATCTAACTTGCTGCTATCGAATATTAAATATTATTACGCACGTTTTCTGTCTATGGGGGGGAATAAAATACCTGAAACAGTAAAGAAATGCCACTTAAAAAACAGTGTAGCGGGATCCTTCATCTTATTGTCGCCATCGGTCACAGCGTAATACTTGACGATTTTGGCTGTTCTCCGTATGTACAGTGTAGCGCTGGTACTCGGCTAGCTACATGCGTCTTGTTGTCTTGGGGGTGGGGGGGGAGGTTGTTACAGGAGCGCAACTATGTAACTTGCCGGACGCTGGGGCAAAAAAAGGGGGTATTTCGTTACCCAAGTTAAGGTGAAGCGGGCGATCGGCGGTGCGGCTTGATGGGCTCGGAGCCGAGCAGCGGATCGCAAGCCGAAGCGCACCTCGACCGGGGCAGTAGAAACTCCCGCTAGCAGGGCAGACCATCTTCGGGCAACTTAATCACTACTTTGCGTCAAGTCGTCCGGACGTTATTTATTTATTTATGCGCCTTCGCTGGACGCCTTCCCCCCCCCTCCCTGCTGGTGCAGCCGTTTAATTGTAACGCTTCCCATTTAAAGAAATAAGACACCGGGCTTGTATTTGCACGTATTGGTAGCCTCCAAGCTAGCTAGGCCTTTCGCTTTTTTATATATTATATCACTGGAAGCTGGTGGCATTTCACTGCGCGGCTATTTAAGTGCGAAATGTTTCGCTTTTTCGCATTTTATTCCACTTCCCTTCCTTGTTTGAATCACTTTAAAGTCATTTGCTGTTGATTATTGTGCACCAGGTAGGCGAGCGTGCCTATTAATTGCCCCTTTTCCAGACCGCTATTGCATAATAAAACTGTAGGCATTTTTTTTTGTTATACGTGATGTTTTATCCACCTTTCTTTCTAGTGGGCTTATTTTAATAACCTGTAGGCGTCTGTTTATCAAAGTGATGAACAACGTTTCTATTCGATCGTTACATTTTTGTTGTCCAATATATTAGTTGCTTACCATTTTTTCTTTTAACCATATCATGACAATAATAATAACTAGTTATGGTTACCACAAGTGGATCTTTAGTAGACTGCGGAATTTATGTACACCCCATCAATAAGAGTGTAACTCTTCAGTTTCCTACAGTGTTTTGTCCAAAATGGTATGCAAGGGTTTTAAATAATGTAGCAATTAACCAGTGGAAAGATGCAACACAAATATAAGCATTTTCCTCTTAACTGCTACATATCGTGATTCTATTATTTATATAGCATGGCTTGATTGTTATAAGCTTAATAGCTAACGTACAAATACATGCATCATGGCCAATTGCTTATTATAAGTTTAATACTTAACTGATAATGCATGTATCTGTAAGTTATGCAGTACTGGCAAATCTAAACGTACTAACTGTGCACTAAATATGGAGTACTTTATGTTGGTTTTTGAAATAACTGGAATATCAACCGTGATACAAAATATCTGAAATATCAAGTACGTTTGTTTTTTGGAACTGAAGTCTGGTTTATTAGTACTAACAAGACGCTCGGTCGTATCTGTTTACAGAATAAGATTTGTTTTCTCTTCTTGAGCTTTCCTAAATTAGATTGAAGCCACTTATTATGAGACATTGTAATCAGTTTCTGTTTGCAGTACAGATAGCTGTTTACTATACAACTTTTCAGTTTTGTAAAACTTCTCGAAGCTCAATTTTGTCTTTGGCATGAAAGTGCACATTGATGATTCTGGAAGGGAAAAAAAATGTCTGCTCTTGCCTCAGGTTGCCATATTGCTCTTGACACCATCTTTGATAAGAAGAAAAGCAAATACACAACTGTCAGTTAAATGATGAAATACAAACTCCGATCAGTGAATTGGTACTGGGAAAACTGTGGAAAATATTGTCTGGTTTTTGAAATGCCTTCTTATCTAGGACCAGTGTAAGACCTATAATCTACTGACTGTCAGACCCATAGTAAAGAACCTGAAGTCAACAGATGGGCTGAGTATGGCAAGTAGTTTTATCACGTAAAAGCTTATGAGAATGTTAGTCGTTGTAAGATATTCTTTGTAAATATAAAAAACTTGTAAATTTCATTTTTTGCATTAACAAGAAGTGCTGGTTCAAATGGTTTGTGGTTCTTTGTTAATTTATTGACTTGCTCAGGTATTTTTATGCCAGAGTTAAGGGCCATTTGAGGTGACTTTGTGATCTGGATAAAACATCAAGGATGTGAAACATCAGGAGTCGCCTCACATCATCAGCCAGCTCGTTATTCTAGCTGTAATGTGGCTTTTAAAGTTTCAGGGGTAGAATATCTGTCTTGGGAGCCTGAAAGTATGGCTGATATGCAACAATGTTGCTCTCTGTGCATAACATGTTAATTTGCTTTTCATTAAAATAGCTACTGAGTCTGATGTCTTGCATGTGAAGCTGGAACGTCATTGAGCAGAATGTGTGGGAATATGGTCTCACATAAACAATGTCTGCGTTGACTAGTACCAAGTCATTACTGTCACTGAGGTGATTGTGTAGAAACTAAGTTTGCTGGGATCTTGCAGCATTGTTCTTTCAGGGGGAGTAAATGATTATCAGATTAGACACACCCATTCAGAGAGTTTGGTAATGTTGTTAATTTAACGGTGACGTAAAAATCATGTTTAGACAGAAAAGAAATATAGTGAAGTTGCATGATCTATTTTGCAGCTGAAAGAAGCTGTTGAACACTAGCGAATAGTTTGTAAAACCATGTCTAAAGTTTTTTCCAGCTGCAAATGAATTGCTTCTGTTGCAAATGATTTAATGAGATCCACTAGTGGATAGTATTAAGAAATGTGGTCAGTCTTATTGTGTTTTTCTTACTTTTAAGCTTATACCTGAATTTACAGGGTTAACTTCATTATGATTCTGCATCGTACCAAGGGACAGGAAAAGTATATAAATATCAGGCAGCAAAGATTTAATGAGCGAATATTATTAGTGGTCAAATGCTAATAAATGAATTAACTGTAAAGGCCAGGACATTAGCAGTCCTTCAATATTGATCATATAATGTGAAAATTGTTAACTGATTGATCGGATTCTGTTTTTTTTTTTTTTTTTTTTTTAAATGTTGTAGATTGTTAAACATGGCTGACAAAGCTGTGATTTTGGGGGTCTCCTGTATGCCAGTTAAGTGTATTTGGTGATTGTTCTTGCCCAGACTGGAGTATAACTGGTCCACAAGTACACATTCATCTTTAAAAACGATACGTGTGACAATCAATTGTGGAAACAGTGTAAATGCGTACTTATTTTATGTGCATTTGCGTTGATATGACAAAATATAATGAATTTAAATCTTTATATGCTAACTCTACTTCATTTGCGGTATACAAGTTAAAATGCAAGGTATTTTCTTGTCATAGCAATGCAAATGCATGTAGAATAAGTGCGCATTTGCGCTTTTACAAACAATCAATTGTCGCGCGTATCGTTTTTAAAGGTGAATGCGTACTTGTGGACCAGTTATATCCGTCCCTGGGTATAACGGATATATTGGTACAAAACATGCATTGATGCCACTTCTGTTTTACATCACTAATAAAAGCTGTTCATCTGCCCATATTTTGTCTAAATGGTAACATAATCAATTACTGTAGTGTTTTTGTTTTATGAATTAGCTACACGACATTTGGCTGTATTCGCATGTTTTATATATGTGTGTATACAAGAAATTAATGTGGGGTTAATTGGCCAAGATGAAGAAACTTGAAATTATAAGCTACATCAAGTGGTGTGTATGGGTTCGCCATCATAATTACTCTGGGTACTATTTTATATGGGACAGTTACATTGGCACCTGATTAAATACCAAACGCTGGTGCAGGCTCTGGCTAATGGGTCACCATCTTCTCTCTTGGTGACCACCCCTAACCTGTTCTGTTTGAAGGGGTGCAGGCTCTGGCTAATGGGTCACCATCTTCTCTCTTGGTGACCACCCCTAACCTGTTCTGTTTGAAGGGGCGCAGGCTCTGGCTAATGGGTCGCTGTCTCCTGTCTTGCAGGAGTTGGAGAGCAGAGGACCATTTCCCCGCCAGGTGGTGAGTCCTGCTATTATTGTTCTTTTGGCTTCCAGCCCTGGTTGGCAGTCTGTCACGCAGGACGGCTGACGCTCTGCCCGATTTCGCTCTCGCTGGCCTCACTTTTCACTCTACTACACTCACTCGCACCGAAAATTAACAATTGAGTTATTTTTCCTTTTAGCTTGGGTTAAAGTGTGATTTTTTTTTATTTTTTTTATTTTTTTTTATATCAAAGTTCTTTATAGTAGAAGTAATTTCAGATCGTCTCAAGAAGAAAAACTGAGTGAAGCTTTTATAATTTCATATATTCTTCCACACAGCCAGCACAGTTGTTGTCCTTGGAGTAAGAGCATACCGGTCAGAATGTTTTTAGAATCACTGCAACAGAACAAATTACAAAGATGCTGCCTTTCAGAATTTTGTAATTATTCACAAGTTTTTTTTTTTGTGGGTAAATTCTGGTCTGATAGAGCCATCTCCGACAGGCCGGCATCTAGGTAGAAAGTGATATTAAAGTCTGATTTGATTGTCTTGTGTCCAGCTGTATCCCTGAGGCAACTTGGATGGTGTTCAAAACTGGAGAGGGTGTGAAGGTAAGACGGAAAACATTTTCCATGTTTAAAAAGCCAATACTGGCGTCAGTCCTACTTTTCTAAGCAACTTGTTGGAGTATTACTTTTCATTACTGAGTTTTTAGCACTTTTGTGTGACTGCAAAATTGCATGTGTAATTGATTTAATAACTGGTAGAAATAACACAGTAATCAAATACAGTGTTTAATGTGTGCCTTTGGAGCTAGGTTAGAGACCCTCATTTAAGTGGTACGTGTAATTTCCCATTAAAACATTTGTAATAAGCTTAAACTGGCTATGTGTTGTTGCTTATATATTGCTTAGGAATGGACCTAATTTTACTCCTTTGATGGAAAGTGAATATATATATTGTATTTCTAGATTTAGTAGCTTAAGAACTGATCGTGGAGGATAAGAGTTAGGATTTTGCAGTTCTTCTCTGAATGTGCTGTAACCTGAATTTCCTCAGTAAAACATTCATTGGGACAGCAGAAAGTACTGAAAATATCCTTGGATTAGGTGGCTATAATGTGTTCATTGGGAATATCTGCTAACTGTAAGTAAGTTCCCTCCTTTAGTGTTGCAGGTACCCATTTGAATTTCGTAACTGAGACTTGGGACACCGTTGCTGCTAATGTTGCTAGCGCTGCTAGCACTTGCGGCATTAGGCAGCATTAGCCCACCCCCCCCAGTCAGGCTTTTGTAAACTTCTGCCAGCGCCTTGCGGTTCCTGCTCCGCTGTGGCACCGGTGTCTGCTCCACGAAAGGTGGATCCGGCCCGAGCCCGGCTGAGTCACAGCTCCCGTTTGCGGCAGGGAGGCCATCTGCCACAAGCGTGGAAACCAATGCCTGTTTCTCCTATGGAATGGGAGCAACAGATGGCAGGTTTGCTGGCCTTTTTACGGGCTCCCTGTAGACGCTTCTCGCCCATTGTGTCGAGTCGGAGTGGTCGGTGGACAGGTTGCAGTGGCTCATTTGACGTCAGAGTCTGTAGTCTCGTAGTTTGGACAGGTGTGACCATGCGAGGAGGACACCTTTTGGCCTGAATCACTTTTGCTGTTGGGTTTGAAGATTCGCTTTAGAGTTTGGGTTGCAGTTTTGATTAATTACACTTGCGATAGTGTGAACTGGCGTCCACAGCATTCCTGCTTTGACTCTGATGAAGTAGGTCCAAATGATTCCCCAACAATAGTATTGATCATGGTTTTTATCTGTCTAAAATTAAGGATACTTTTAATCTATCCTCAATATACAACCAGCAAATGCAGTTATTCCAATATTTCTGTTAATTTGCCTTTTTTCCCCCAAGTACTTGGTGCTTAAGTTTGATGATGTATGACTGAAACCACAGGTGTCTTAACTGTGAAATAGCTATTAGTCTATAAGAGCTATTGTTTATAAGAGATCTTTCATTAACAGTGCAGAATAAGTTTGGGTGCTTCGATTTCTTAACAAGGGCTTGTGTGGATTAAATTTAATCTGTGCAGTAGAGATGGGCCGATCCTGTTCCGATACACAACTGCCGATACCGATACAGATTCCGATACAAGAGCTCTTTAGTACTTAAATTTTATGCTTTTATTACATTAAAATGTTAAAGTATTATTAAGTTTAACTAGTAAATACAAATGAAAAACTGTACACCAAAAAATCTTTAATTAGGCTACTAGAAACATGCATAATGTACTGTTCCATGTTTGTACATTTTATTTTAAGCGTTTCTGAGGCATTTTGCAGTTCAACATGAATTTCTTCCAAGCAAGGATACGCAAGTAGCCAATGCTTAAAATGCCCTACAATTTTTCTCCAACTTCTCACAAGCTGTAGCGAGTGCGCAAAACAGACCAAGCTAATGACTCCTGAAGCTTCCACTGCTTCTTTGCATATTACTCGTGTCATCTCGCACAATTGCGTAAGCTTTCTTTAGCAGGATTTTCCACTAAACACTACTTCCACCTCTCAAAACTTTGTTTTTACAAAGACTGCAAGTCGCTGTGCTACTTGATTAAAAGCGTAAAATACTTCCAGACCGTGACCCTCTTATCTGATGGTCTAACGCTCCCCCTACACTGTGAAGGGAATGCATGTGACATCACAGCAGGCGGAAATCACTTTGCTCACACCCACTGAGTGGCAGCGTTAGTGTTCAACCTAAATGCCGCGAAAATAAATCTAAAATGGGGTTGATTGTGATCGATTGATTGTACAAATCGATTTAACCAGGAATAGGAGCTCTCTTTATAGACTTCCGAAAACTAAATAAGTATCTGTCAGGCGTGGATCAGTCACATATGGCCAATACCTGGTCTGTCTAGTAACTCTGGGTTGGTGCCAATACATGTACCTCTAACTGTCAGGTGCAATATTTGATATTTAATGGCACGAACTGACACCTGTCCCTGAGATGTGGGGTTTATTTATGTAATGCTTTATAATTTGATTCTGTCACGTTTATGGCGGACATAATCGTTTGTCATGCTGTAAGTGGCACCCCGTAGTCTCTCTGATTCAGCATCTGTGTGTCAGTACTCTGTTTGCTGGCAATTAAGGTAAGCGGGGACATGCACGTAGGACTATGAATTTGCATCAGTGGGAAGCGAACGGTTACACCACATTCCTTCTCCTGCGTTTCTGCAGGCTGAAAGCTCACCCGGACTGACGTGCAGACAGAAGGGACTGATGATGGAATTACAAACGCTACAGGACGCCCTGAAAGTGGAAATACAGATCCATCAGGTAACGAAGGCGCAGCAGATGTCACCTTTATGAAGACGTTCTCCGTCTGAGAAACGTATGCTGATACGGAGCGACGCTGCAGGCGTCTAATCAGGGAGTGCGGCCGGGTGATGGGGCCAGAAAAGAGTCAAAGCCTGGATGAATGGAGAAGACCGTTAATTTTCCTTTACCATAGAGGTATCACTGGTACCCTGTCATATCTCATGATTCTGTGTATTGTTGTATTACCTGTGAAACAGCATACATTAATACACTACCACTAGTCTGTTCATTTTGAAAAGCTGTTTATATTTATTTAAGGAAGAAATCTCAGTAATAATGCAAAATGCTGAGTACTGATCACAAGGCCTGTCAGCTGCAAATATGCTTACTTGTCTTTGCAGTTTTACTTCTCTTATTCCTCACCTGCAAATCAGGCTTGGTAGAACTTTTAAATTGGCAGTTATTTAATTACAAAAGTGCTTCTAGATGTATTTGCCAGAGAACATCCCTAACTGTACTTGCCCCCCTGTTTCACTCATGAAAACATTACCTTATGATATATTTGTGCCTTTGAAGCTTGAGCGTGCATATTTGTTCAGAAGGTCTGTGTGGTTAAAAGTGCAAATTTCACCCATTCCCTTTTTGTGTGTGGTGTTTTGCCTGAGAAAATGGGCTTTGACCACACGCTGTTCTGTGTAGATGTTTCAGTGCACAAGTCATTAGCCAGGCCACATAACTACGTTGAGAAGAGTTTCTTGCACTGGACTGGTGGGAAAAAAAAAGTCAGGAATGCCATTTCCAGTAATACTCTGTGTTTTAAATTGTAACTCCGTTTGAACCTGTTAGAAGAATATGTGCAGGGTACCAGTAGTGTTCAGAATTTCCTCTTTTTTTTGGCTAACTTTACTGTGAGGCCTGTACTTGTTCTGAGAAATTGTGAGAGTCTTTTTAACAAAGTCTGTGCCCCAAACCATAACATAAGTGTCACAAGCTGTAAATAACGATATATCAGTTTTAGTTTCAGTTCATTTCGCTGAGGGATAGAGATACACATGCTGCAGTACTAGTCTTTGACTGTAGGGGCTGCTGTGTGCAAAGTTTGTAGCACCTTGAAATAGACTGCTGTGGAAAACGCAGTACAGATCGAGTAGAACTATACAAATTGTACTCTACATGTCACAGAATGAATCTTTCAGAATGACTCCCGTTTCCATGATATTGCAGTTCATTCAGTTTTTTTCTCTTTGTCATAGAAACTAGTTGCCCAGATGAAGCAGGATCCACAGGTAAGAACCAGTTATGCACAGACCAATCAGAATGCATTTCTGCATCCTCCTCTCTCATTCTACAACTTCCTGTGCATACCATGTCTGCTGCACAAATCTGTCTGCGTGTCCCCTGTATAAATGATTTGCTTCACTGTACACATGTTGAGCCATATATTTATGACGTTGGGATACAACCTTGGGAATTTCGGTCATGTACTTTCCGCTGTGTATCCCTGTGCCAGGAAGAAAATGAGCAATTGCTTAACATCAGTTTTTAATGCCGTTAACATGAAAAATGTTGAGTTTCAGGTGCCTTCGTGAAGAAGTAGTTTTGATGTGTCTAAATGGGCTGGATTTGCATGTAGAGCAGGGGGCTCCAGCCCTCCACACTGTTGGGTTTCCTCACGTTTAACACACCTTCAGCTTCTCTGCTAATTACCACCCAATTCTTGAATTGAACAGGGACCGTGGAAGAGTGAATGAACTAAGCCATGCGGGACGGGGTTGGAGACCCCTGATAAAGAGGTTTTGGTCCTTCACTTGTACTGAAGTTAGTTTAGTGAGCTTGAGTTGTGGCTGTTAGTGGGACTAGGGAATAGAATGGGGGGGGGGAGAAAGGTGTCTGGTTTGGGTCCCTCTTGTCAGGGATGGGTGCCGTTCTCATTCACACTTTCCGCTTTGCTTGCTTTCTCTGCCGGCGCCCTTGCAGTTGAGCTGAGTGCAGGTTTTATGCTGCCCTTCTAGTAAGCTGCACATTCTAATTTGTACCCGCTTCTTGGCGGCTTGCTGACAGCCAGCTGAGGTATTACTTCCTGGTTTGATAAGTAGAGTCTAATCGTTTCCTAGTATAATAACTATCTAAATACTTCTCTTGCTCATCGTCAGATGAGGACTGATTATTTAGGGAATGTTCTGGTCGCCCTGCTTCGCCTGTTTAGTGTTTCTCATAGTCAAAGATTTAAATCCCCTTTCTTGGTTAAACACAGAAGTGATGAAGGTAAAGTATTAATTCTGTTCTTTGTTCTAGTTTGTTCATACCCCACCCCCCCAGGGGTGTACATTGAAGAATGCTAACAGAAACCAAAATCCATTTTTTAGGCATATTTTTCCGAACTTATTTTTATCTTCCCTTTCCTTCATCCTTTTAAGCTGTCTCTGAGTCCTTAGCTGGGGGCTAGTAAACCTGCGAGATGAGATTTTTATTTTGGACAACCTAAAAAAAAATAACTTGGTTCGGTGCGACGGGTAAAAATGAGAATCATCCGCCGTGTGCTTCAGCTGAAATAGGGGAAGTCTTCTGTCTTTGACTGGCAGACCGGATTCAGGCTGAAACATGTTAAAGCCTGGTAGAACCAGCAGCAGTAGTGCTACAAGCCTGGCTTTCCCGCTCCTGCTCCGGAGGGAAGCTCAGGTTTCTTGTCTGAGCTCCTCTCAGAGGTGTGGGGGTGGAAAGACCCACGCTGATAGTCGGAAACAGATACACTTTCCTTATACTGTTATCTTCTGTTTGCCCGAGTCCTTCTAAACCACATCGGGGCCAAACAGAAATGCAGAAAAAAGTGAAAATAATCCCCATTGAATAATGAACTTTGATTTTAATATCATAGATATACAATGTTCCATTTATCAAATTATTTATTTTATTTATTAGATTTCTCTACATTGATGTTTGACTCTATATTGACAGTTAATCTTCAACAATAGTACATTTTAAAATCAGGCTTGTTTTGACTGTAAATCTGCATAAATCACACCTCTGGGATTGTTTCATGAATATTTAATATCTCACTGCCAATTGGCTGGCAGGAAGTGGGAATTTGCTCACTGCTCTGGCAGTTCTGACTAACATATTCATATCTGTGGCATTCAGTACATTACTGCATCAAGTTTACGGTCTCAATGGGTAATTCTAAAGGAGACCTGGGAAGACATGAAATTCATTCCAAGAAGATCATGAAACAGAGATTTTTTTGATCACTTTCGGAAGCACGCGAGTCTCTCCTCCCTTGGAGAAACATTGTAAATCCTCAGGGAGACAGCAGCTAAAGTTTAAGTGCTTATTAATGGTAATTCCTCATTCCCTATCACACCTGGATAGAGCACTGGGGCTAATCATTCAGGATTCGCCGCGTAAAAATGCTTTAATTCTATTACTGTTTTAAGCAAACCCCCCCCCCATGGTGGAATGTGGCTGAAGTCTCTTGCTGACATACTGTGCCCTCCAGGAAGGGTGTTGAAAGATACATGCTCTAACAAGCTTCTCCTCTCATCTGCAGAACGCCGATTTGAAGAAGCAGCTTCATGAACTTCAAGCTAAGATCACAGCGCTGAGCGAGAAGCAGGTGGGTGACTGAGCCGGGGATTCTGGGAGCTTTTAATTGGCGTGCACGCACACACACCCGAGCTGACACACGCGTGCGCACACACACAGAGGTGTTTCTGTTGTATCATGGCCATGTTTAAAATTCTGCCTCGAGGGAATCCAGTGGGAGAAAGTGACAGAGATGAGGGATTAAGCTGTGTGTCGTCTTTCATTGCCGGGTCTCTGGGGAGGGGCTGTTGCAACGAGAAGAGCATCTCCATTGTTCCCCCCAATTATTTTTCAGACGTTAGATGTGTTTCTCTTTGATTTTTATTTACATGGCAGACATTTGATTAAAACATGGGTGACGTTTGTCTGGGACATCACAGCTTTCTTTTTGAGGTTACCTTTAAAAATGTGGCTCTCGCGTGATTGTGAACTGCTGCACAAAGCTGAGTAACTCTTTAAAAAATGATTCCTTTTGAACTGCTCTTCGGCAGAGGGGATAACATTACCTCTGACCAGGAGTTTAATGTGGCATTTGATATGGGGCAGAAGTGCGGTGTTTGACATAATGGTAAAGCTTGCTGGAAGGTCAGTATGACTGAAACATGGGCCCTTTTATTTTGGATCTTGTTTGATGTGCGTAGTGTTACTCCTTAAAGCGAGCTGCAGAGTCGCAACGAAACCGGGACCCTTTTGAGATTATGCCCGTCTGCTCCAAGGTTAAGCTGTGTTTTTGCAGCGAATGACCATCCTAAGCACTAGAAAGCTCTTAATTGTTACAGAAATCATTGGTGCGCTGTAAGGGAAACGGCAGGTGTGTGCAGCCATTTTGTGTGCCAGTGGGTCTCTGCAGGGCATTGTGGGATTGCCGTACTTTATGTTGTTGGCTAGAACGATAACACATATAGGTTTCGCAAGCAGATGTGGCAGCTTCCAACCAAGCTATTGCTGTCTTTCCCCAGTCCGCTGTTCCTTTACTGTCCCTGAAGTCCTCCAGCTGCATCCCATGAGGCCATTGTGCGTGTTTATTGATCCGGTCGGTACTGGTCTTGGCTTAAACATTTGGCCCAGGGTAGTTTAGTAGAGAATTAGTTGCATAGATTTTTGAATTTCCATCAGGCTTGAGTAGGTCCTAAATCTGATTCGGAATTAATTTCATGCATTCACTGTTCTTTGTCTTACGTATAATCATAGAGTATTTTGTTGATGAAGTGACAATGCGCCGTTTCCTGTACCTGGATGATGAAGTCACAGTGTACTGTCCTCTGTGTGCTGCTTAGGAACTTCCCTCCATATCCTGGCGGGGATGTACTGTCCTTTCTGATACCATATAATTTCACTTGTTGCCCTCACCTTTGTACCTAGAAATTTAGGTCTTAGAATTTGTATATTTCAATTTATGTCCGTATATCTGTACAAATGTCGCATTTCCGCAGCGGTGGAGCTGCAGGGACACTGGCCCCGGCTGATAGAGTGAAACAGAGCCCCCCCCCCCCCCCCCCCCCCCCCCCCCCCCC
>JAODJU010000007.1:15007749-15028500 GCA_026776725.1 Gnathonemus echidnorhynchus | reverse complement strand
TCATTTTTCCCCCCCCCCCCCCCCCCTTAAGAAAAGTGTCCCCAGCTTTCTTATAAATCCTTATTTCAGGTCATGTGAGATGATGAAACTATTCTGTTGTTGTTACCTCCATGTTGTTTATTAAAAAGTTGTGTGATTCTGTATTTATAAAAGGAAAAAATATGACAGTAATTTATAAATAATTGAAATAACCTTTTGTATATGATATACTGAGAATTATACTGTGTTTATAATTTACTTTGCGGGGTCCAGATTTCCTCTATAACCTGTAACTTTGTACCATGAGGCGGCATTTTTTTGGCCCCCCACAAGGATGACTGCGGTTTTTAAAAATCTGTGAATCCAATCAAAAAACTAAAAACGCCAAAAGTCTTGTATTTTGTTTGGCTACTTATGGTTAAGGTTGGGGCTGGGTAAGGGTTAAGGTTCTCATTGTGGGGATTAGGGTTATATCCTTAGAAATGCATGGAGTCCCCATAAAGATTAGAATATAAGTGTGTGTGTGTGTGTGTATGAGAGAGAGAGAGAAACACACACTACGCATGATGTGTGTTATGTTGTAATATAAACTGCTATCAACACTGAAGGTCAGTATCGGGCAGATGATGAAATGAATCTTCAGACAGCAGCCAGCTTTCCACAGCAAGAGCCATAGTCCTTCCAGATCAGGGCAGATTTGCGGTTCTGTCTCTTGTGTTGTGCACTGATATCTGACCTCTTGTTTTCATCATCACAGTGCCGCTCTTAATGCTGCCCAGAAACGCTCATTCAGATGCAAGGTTATGCGAAGTTCAAGCGGAACTTGGCTCCAAAGCAGTGTGGCCAGTTTGTCAAATACTGAGAGAGTGTCATTAAAGTTCTTCTACAAATCACTCAAAAAATGATAGATTTGTAAATATCATTGCTCAGGCACTGTAGATGAATATGTAATCATGAATTACCACACGTATCAATTTTTAAGTTTATTTTGTGATATCCAGCTTTCTGAATTTCACTCTCTGTGCTTGTCTCCCTTTCGCTCTGAGAACTCGTTCCTTCTCGCTGCTGTATGGTTCAGTTTTACCATGTGCACAGTAGATGCGTGTAGGTGTCTAGTACTCAGCTGCAGTGAGGCTGTATAATTAAGTCTTACCGGGTGCAGCTCGGTCAAATCCATCTCGCTTGGTCACACAGCTCAAAAATGGCTTATTAATATGAGTTGATTCACAAACTGCCATTACTTGGTAGTAAAACGACAAACCGTTTTTACGAGTGGTTCTGTTTCCTACTGGTTAATTATCATCCACACCATTCATCAGCTTAAACCAGCCAGCTGTTTTTATTCTGCTTCGTTTGGTGCCCGTTCACTTTTTGTTTGGTGCCCGTTCACTTTTCATTTGGTGTTTGTTTTGCTCTTCGTTTGGTGTTTGTTTGCTCTTCGTTTGCTCTTCGTTTGGTGTTTGTTTGCTCTTCGTTTGCTCTTCGTTTGGTGTTCGTTTGCTCTTCGTTTGGTGTTCGTTCACTCTTCATTTGGTGTTCGTTTGCTTCTCCCTGAAGTATGCATCTGCACGTTTACTGTTTGGCTCGGGTGATCCCACTGGTAGAAACTTTGCAGATGTACTTCATTTTCATCACCTGAGTATGACCCCGCTGCTGGTTCTCAGGTTCAGGGTGTCGGCCCACGTGTCCTTCTATAAGCCCCCGAACTGCTGAGCCCACTGCTGGCGGCGCTCAGTAATAAGCATGACTAAGCATTGACACAGCCCGACCCTGCGTTGCAGTTGAAAGCCAGTTAACAATGTACTGAAATCAGCCTTGGGACAGACGTCGGCTGTTAGTTCTCGGTTATCAGACTGGAACCGTTAGAGGATGAGTTTGGGTCACAGCTTGTCAAAATAAAGGCGCCTTTCAGACGCATCCTTTACCAACGCCAGTGTGTGGAAAGGAGCGGGGAGTGTCCGTTAGTCAAGAGGGTGCAGTGCCTTGCTGTGGAGAAATGCAGAACTGCAAGTTGCTTTGTCCAGTTCGTTGTTTGTGCTTGAACTGCCCTGTGCTGAAAAATACAGGACAAATATATGTTGCTAAGAGAGATTCTGCAGAAGCTTCCTCAGCTGCTTCCGGCATTCACCAGCCGATCTTTTTTGACTGCTGGTACCTGCAGGGCTTCAAAGGTTTTGAAAAAGGGAGTGTTTTAAGTAATAGTTTTTCTTGTGGACTTAATTGAAAGTGGCAGGAAAGTCATCTTTGCCTCTTTTGAAGGCGATATTTTGATAGTGAAGTGTAGTTCAATTTTAAAGTCTGTTATGAGCACTGAGGTGGTTTAATCCAGTTGCTGTATTCAGTGTGGCCTTTGTGAAGTAACATTTTAAATTGTCCTAAAGAGTTGGAACTTCAGTACTAGTGAGGTATGGATGACCTGGTTAAAAGCTGAGTATTCGTATGCAAAATGTCTTATATTCCCCTGGAAAACTGAAATCCTTCCTATTGGTTGGCTGTGTTATGAGAGCGGGGGAGTTTACCGCACTGAAATCTGGGATTGTCTCAGTTTTCACACTGAGAACTGGGTGAAGGACATAGAGGCCAGTCCACTCTCTGCCCCAGTAAGGGCTGTAGAGGGAATCAGTACCATTTGCATTGGAGTCTGCTTATTATGCTTGATAGATGTGGTTTCTGTATGGTTTTTCTGCAGTGAGTGTGTTTTGTTTTCGCTCACTTGCCCTGGGGTTTGATAGAGGGACACAGTTTTCCCAGACTTGGGAGGTTAGCTTTGAGCTAATAAAGGCCCCCTTGGCTCGCCTTCCGTCCTTTTGATAAAACATCACAATCTCTGCTGTTTGGCGTCTCCTCAAAGTGGCAGCCAGGGATGAGGGGGATCTGGATCTGGCTAGCAGCCTTTTGAGGGCCCTCGTGGGGACTGGCAGTCCCGAGACCCGTGGAAATGGGGCCTCTCTCTCCGTTGCCAGGCTGGTATAACTGGGCCCTGCCTAGCTGTGAATCCCTGGATCTGTCATACTGCCCTGGGCCGCCCACAGCATGAGCCCCATCTGGAATCATGCTGCACTCGCACAGCTTGCATGCGTCCAAG
This sequence comes from Gnathonemus echidnorhynchus, assembly GCA_026776725.1. NCBI lineage: Eukaryota > Metazoa > Chordata > Actinopteri > Osteoglossiformes > Mormyridae > Gnathonemus > Gnathonemus echidnorhynchus. The sequence goes on along the minus strand of JAODJU010000007.1, from coordinate 15,025,436 downwards.
GGACCAAACGGTGTTTAAAAGCAAACTGTAAAATTTAAACTAAAGCAGTTTCACGATTAATTCACATTTGGACGTTTCATATCTGTTTGGGCCACAATCACGGGTCGCTCTCAACCCTGCGGCCGCCTTCCATTCGCTTCTGCTTTCGCATATGTGTCGTATGCAAATAAGGGCTCTTCCCTGCATCTCATTAGCTTAATTGCTGGCTGGGCTGGTATGATTAGTCTGTTTGACTTGCTTGTGTAATTACCGGGCTGCTTCCCCGCAGTCTGCCGCTACCTGCAGCTATAAAGTGCCTGTTTCTCGCGCTTTCAGCCGGACATTCGCCCAGAAGGATCCTATTTGGCCCGGAGGAGAGACCAGGCCTTTGACACAGCTTCAGCACTCAGTAATTGCTCTCTCTGTTGTAAGATCTTCAGTGTGGCTCCCAGCCCCGCAGGGGGCACCCAGACAGAGGCTGCTATGCCCCCCCCCTCCTTCTCTGGCCACCTGTGGGTTTGGAGCTGGTCGCTTACTGGCGTAATACGTTATGAGGATTCTCTCTTAGCCTCTCAGCTCTGCTCTAACATGCGTTTTCTATCTTATTTCCTGTTTCCTGTTGCTTTTTTCCCTGCAGTTAACCTTTTTTAAGTATTAAAATATTACACTTGTACATGTAAATGATGATGATTAGATTAGTCCAGGAAGCTGCCTGTGGACGGTGTCGGACGTGATCTGTATTATGATCATGTCATTTTTGGTGGACAGATTTGGCAGTAATTTTTTTTTTTTTGCTCCTGGAATGACGGCACATAACAAGGTGTTTCTGTTATCCCCTGTAATTATTTTGGGATGCTTTATTTTTAGAAGCTTGCTACACTTTATCGGTCAGTTGTGTAAAATATACTTTAATTGCTGTCGTGAAACTGTGCTGTGGTCTCCAGCATGAGCCGATGCGGGTCCCAGCCCACCTGGCGGGGCCCTGAGCTCACACCCTGCCGGTTACGTGTGAGGGAGTGCAGATGGGACCCCTGCTTTAATAGACCTGCAAGAAAAAGCACTGGGAGAGATGCTTTAAACTCAATCTGCTGTCAGCACCAGGACCACTGAACATTTACCAGCTACTAATATACATCATGTTGATTCCTGAAACATTAATGTAAATTATGCCATTATCTTATTTTTATCTAGAGCTTCATTTTTTATTTATTTTTTTTTAATTAAATGTATTAAAGCTGGTGACAACTGCATACATTTAAACCTGGAGATAATAAATTGCCTTTATTATAAACCAACAAAATGTCAGATGTGGAGTTGATTTGTGAGTACTGCTTGTGATAGTTTGGCATTTAAAAAGCCCTTTCTCATCATGTTTAATGCAAATCACACTGTCCAGTTTTATTTCTCTTCCTCGCACCATGTCTGCACGTCGGCGGCGGTCGGCTGCTGTGGTGTCCAGCAGGGTTTTGTAATTTCCTCTGCCGGTGTTTCACTGCTGACACGTGTGGGATTTGCCTTGACTGTTGCTGGATCTGGACATTCATTTTTTTTGCTGCTATATCATCCAGTGCAACTCGTCTGACAAGCGTACAGGGAACTTCCTGCGTGAAAGGTCTTTGCTGGGACGCCCCTGGCCTGCCTGTTATTCAGACCTCGTCCCGGATGTTGTTAAATGCATGTTCTGCTCGGCCGTGTGTGGTTTCAATGATGTTTCATCATCAAATATTTACATGCCTCCTGGTCCATGATGGCCCTTGTTCTCACCAATCAGACCCCAGCCTTTGCCCTCACCTCTGTATGTGTGCATGTCTTTGATAGAAGGAAGATGGACATATGTGGGGGGGAGGGGAAAAACGTATTCATACTTGTACAAATGGCAAATACAGCATTTGTTCTCTGTAGCACTGAGCTTTTTCATATTTTTTTCTTGTCCCCTCCCCCCCGTAGAAAAAGGTGGTGGAGCAGCTGAGGAAAGACCTGCTGAAGCAGGAGCAGCCAGCGGCGGTGGGGGCCAAGCATGTGCTGCAGCTGGACGGCAAGGCGGCACTGCCAGTGAGCCCGGTCCCACTGTCCCTGCCAGCACCCAACCTCAGCGCTCAGCAGGTAGGGGGCCGTACTGTATGCCCCGGGCCCCCTGAGGCACCATCCGTGTCGGGCGGATGGATGGATGGATGGATGGATGGATGGATGGGAAACGGGCACAGCTTTTTTGTAAAACTCGCCTCTTACTTATCTGTCAATGTATAAACCAGTGTGTGTAGCAGCTTATAATGACACACAAATTTTACTACGTACATCACTGCCTTATGTCATCCTATGTCATAGGCCTGCTTTGTATCCTTTCCATGTCCGTGGTATGATACCCATGGCATTGTGCTGTTTCAGTGTTCCCCTCCTTGCTGGTTATATGACAGCTGTACTGCATCATGTCACCCCTCTGCCGTCTAATTCAGGCTCGCTTTGTGATGTCATGTAAACCATTCTGTCACGTCCGTCCCTGTTATAATACAATGGTCACGAATTTTTGCTTCCCTCTGCTCAGTTTCATCTCCCGTCTTCATGCTACATCGTGATTGGCTGCTTTTCCTCATCAGTATTACTTTGTTAGTCAGGCTAAGCAGCGTCTGGTGCCTCAGGGTGACTTTACGAATAAAGACGGAGCCGCGAAATGCAGGTGACTGTCTAATAACTTTGACAACTGGAGCCAGGCTGCCACACGGTTTTCAGGTGCCGTCCGAAAGAGAGAAGGAAAGAAAGAGAGAGAAAGAAAAAGGAAGAAAAGACACTGATGAGAGGACCCAAAAACTCAGGAAGAAAAAAATGTCAGAGGGTCCAAGGTCGACTGGCTGCCGATTTGCCCTGGGGATGCTAATCATCATAGATAACAGGATGGCTTACTTTAATAGTCTCAATGTGTAAACTGAGGTGAAAAGTCCAATCCAAGGTCTGTCAGTGATTTGGTTATCGGCGCGGGTCCGGTTAGTTCTCTGAGTCTGCCGATCATGGGCCGTACCCACGATGTTGGGCCACCATCACTGAGAGCAGGCCGGGATGCCGTCTCGGCTGAGAACGGGTCTGAGGCGCCATTCTGACAGCCGGGGACGCATCTGGGCCGCGGTCCAGCCGGCTCCCGACCAGAGCCCCTGCCAGGGTCTCCCCAGCGGTGCCACTGAACAGAGGAACGGCGTTTCATCAGGAAAGCAGCAGCCTGGCAAGGGCTCAGCCTGCATCTGAAAGCGGCCTCTCTCAAGTGGGCTGTGAAGCAGCGGCGTGCACACCCACCCCGGCGAGATCTGAAGGGTCTCTCTCTACTTCATAAGGCTTCTGAGGCTGGCAGGCTCTCCCACAGAAGCCTGCTTCCTTGATTCAGTGTGGGATACAGAAGGCGGCTGGTGTGAGAAACAGCCCAGCTCAGCGAACATCCAGCTGAACGTTTTTAGCGGCTGTCTGCTAGCACTTTGGCCGGCAAAGTGGCGTCATTTGTCATATCTGCTGTCTTTTCGGCGCGTGTCATGATCGATGACCGAAGCTAACTCGCTATATTTGGTTACAGTTTCTCTTTGAAACATTCCCATTCAAGGCTAGTGTCACAAAATACATTTCATCAGCTGAGAATTGTATGTTGCTAGTTAGTTCTTGGCAATATTCTCGGCACCCTTGCATTTTAGGCAAATCATGTATCATCAGAAATAAGTGGAAAATAACTGGCTTTTAATCACTGGAATTTTATTTGGATATCAAAAAATCATGGTTGCACCACCCAGGGCAATGATGACATCTTCCAGGAGTCTTATAGCCGTCTTGTTTCTTGCACCTTTCTGTGGTCGTTTCTTTCACTTTTCAATTGTTTGTTTTACTTATTGAATGTTTGCAGAATTCCTTCTACCATTAGAGGTTTTCAGGTCTTTGCAAAGCTTTTTAAATTGAGCAGTACGTTTCGTAACAGTGTTGTCAGTGGTGGAATCAGATGCCAAGGCCTTGTGCCCTTTCGAATGTATATGTTTGGTGATCAGAGTTTTTGTCTTGATGTTCGACAGCTCCTTTGTGTTCATTATTGTCTAAAAGAAAAAGGGAATCGGTACGATTTTAAAGATTGAAATATTTCACTGCTTTATTCATGTGAGTACTGGTGATTTTTCACAATGCAAATGAGAGTCCAGTTCTTATAATCAAACTAATTTAACTTATGCCAACGCACTGTCATGGGAACTTTACAATTTTATACTATTTCCAAACATTTATTTTTAATTCTCATTGCTGATCCCGTATCAGATCAATGACTATTTTCAGAAGGTACTGTATATACTAGAGGTGGAGACTTCAGGTCCAGAGAGTACAAATCCACACCAAGATTTTGTTTCAACCAGCCAGTTGAGTGACTGTGACTCTTTATACTCAACTGGCTGGTTGAAACAAAATCTTGGTGTGGATTTGTACTCTCTGGACCCGAAGTCTCCACCTCTAGTACATAATATACCAAAAAGCATCAGTGTCAGTATTGGCCAGTGCTGTATTTGTTGTATATTTATGAAGCAGATTGGTTCGATGTATTTATTCTATCGTGTAGGTAAATCAGTTGGAATTTGAAATGAAGTTTGCACCATGTCTGATCCATCCATTCTTTTTTTAATTGTCATGGTGGCTCTCATGTAGACTTACTATGAAAACCACTAGCTTTTTAGTGTAATTATTATGCGGGTTATTATTCCTTACCTGTAGAACATGTATGGATATCCTACTCGATCGTGATTGTAATTTAAGCATCTTTACGCACATCTGCTTCATATAATGGATTGTATGTGAAAAATATCGAGTTTGAGTGTTTTTAGAGAACAGTGGAATAACGTGGAAACGTGAGACTTCAGCACATATCCGGCAGAGGTCCTGGTTTTCCGAGCAGTTAGTCCAGCAGCACTTTCCCCCTCTGTCTGTTATAGATGCCGTTGGCCGTGGTCCCATCCTCTGTGAGTGAGGTTACATGGTTTCTGCTCTCATTGTGATTCCCATCAGGAGCCTGACATTTTGAGTGTTCCCATTGAAAAGGACAAGGCTGATTAGCTAGGATTGCGGGCTGGAACGTCTCGCTACGTCTCCAAGGCGCGTCTGAACAATAGGCTGCAGAGGGAGCAGCGTTCCAGCATCTACCGCCTTAGCGGCAATTTGTGTTTAAGTTCTTTTTGTTTATGTGGTGTTTTCCAAAGCACTGGGATTGACTGGAGTACAACGACACTGGTGATTCGCTGACAGATTTTCTAGCGGATGACTTGGGGTTCAAGTTTTTGGTTTCATTAACTTTACATTGCACTGCCATTGAGAAGTGTACAAAATCTGTTGCAGACTCACTGCCTGTAGCTAGATTCAAAGAAGAAGAATTATTCATCTGTGACTGTAGAACAGTATTTCCCAATCCAGTCCTCAGGGACCCCCGGCCGGTCCATGTTTTTGCTCCCTACCAGACAGTCCACAATTTCGCTGGGAGGTCGGAGGGAGCAAAAATGTGGACTGTCTGTAGGCCCTGAGGACTGGATTCGGAAATACTGCTATAGAAATATACAGACAGTTGAGTTGTATAGCCTGGAACGCAATTGCCTAATTAAAAAAAATAGCAAGCATCAAAAGTGGCACTGACTTTTTAACGAATTGGTCTTTATGTAGTATAGTATCTAAATTAAGGGTAACGCTTTTGTATATGCAGGTTTACCATAAAATATCTCTTGTGGGGGGGGGGGGGGTCTCTGTTTTCAACAGAGAACTCACAGGCTGGGGAAGAACTGGCCTGTTTCAAAGAATGCGATTGAGTGGTGCTGCTTGAAAATTGTGTCCATAAAATGTGTCCATAAAACTGCATTTGTCATTTGGGCAAAAGCGTCTAAAAATGTCTTAATGATGGAAGAAGGCATCTGTGGCTCAGTGATCATGTGGTCAGGGGGGTCTCTGAGTTGTCAGCACCTTAATAAATATCATCTGTTCTTTTAAAGTACAGAAAAACAAAACCAATCCAGTTATTCTTTCACAGTGGCTTAGTCTCTTTTCCTGTCCTGGTTTGACTTTATTTATTAAAATTTATTTGAGGAGCTGTGAGCAATGTTTTCTGCGTGGTCCACATACTGCACTGGAAAAAAATGCCAGACTTGCCTTAAGCGAGTCTTTTTGCAAACAGGCAGTTTCTAGCTAGATAGTCTGTTCTGGTTATTAATATGTATTTTTCTTACTGTTATGGCAGGCAGAATAAAACCCTGTTTGTTGAAAGTTGAGTTTTGATTCAGACGTGTACATCATTACAAGATCGTCTCTTAATTTGCTGCCACTATAAGTAATAAGGGGGAGCTGTGAGGTCAGCAGCGATGAGTGAGACGTTGCAAAGGTAAAAGCATATTAATGTGGTTGCACACTTGGACTAGCAGAGTTAAACTACTTCAGCACCAAGTACAACATATGAATGCAATTTAGCAGTTGGCTATCTCTGTAGGATTACTTTTAATGAAGCATGGGGATTCCATGTTAATGGTCTCCCTTGAAGATGTATGCGTGTAATTAACTGCACAGATTTTCCTGCACTTTCATAATTTCACAAATCAAATTAAACGTTATTCCTGGCGGTTTCTACAAACGACGGATTTCTGTGGGAATAGTTGGGTGGATTTTTTTTTTTCTTCTTCTTCATCACACGGTGGGTTCTGTGATTCTGGCAGCGTGGCACGTTTTGGAAATCATCGGGGTCTAAATACGGTAACACAGTCCAAACAGCGTCAACTAAGATCTCGGACGTTTGCTATTTACAAAAGAGACTTTGTTGGTCTGATTTCATCAGCATTATATTGATTATGATGGATGGTCCTAATGCGTAGGCTTGTCTGTTGTTTTCGGGTATCTGTGCATGTCCTAAATCCAGCCTGTGTTCGTTCCTTTGCAGAAAACTTTGACGGTTACCCCTGTCATTGCCACGAAGACGCTACCTCTGGTGCTGAAAGCTGCTGCCCCAACAAGCCCTGCTTCCATCGTGACACAACGGCCCACGGTTGCCATGGTCTCTGCCATCAGCAGCATCCCAAGTGCAGTGAATTCCGAGGCACAGAATGCGCCCGTCAACCTTCAGGCACCCAACAAGCTGACCAATCAGAGTGCAGAGGGTGTGCGACTAGTTTCGAAGAATGCTGTTGTAGTAAGTCCCGCCCTATGGCCACCATGCCTCCGCACAGTTTGCTTATCATGCATGCGTTACCTGTCGGATCGCCTTAATGGAAATCATGTTTCGCAGTGTTATTTGCATGAACCTATGACGAGACGAGATTCATAAGCACAATCTGAAATCTTTGGATGCCAGTTAAGCACAGTGGTGTTGCATGAAAAGATTTAACTTGTATTTTTCTGTTATGTTCTGAATGTCTGTCATGTTGCACGTGGTATGGGATGGTTTGGCACGTAGAGCTCCACCGATCGTGATTTTTTTTTTTGTTCTGATTTAACGTTAAAAAAAAAAATCTTCTAAAAAAAAAAAAAAAACATTTATATGCTATTAGAAACTTCTTTCATTGAAACTTCTTTATTGAAAAGAAAAGCCATAAAGCAGAGTTAAGTTGTGATAAGGAGTAAGTTAACACTGAACATTTACTGGTCATTGTAGTACTATAAAACACTTGTTTGCTTATCATAAGTGTGACACATATAGCTGCTCTGGTACGTGACATTTGTAGCATTTTTACCTAATTGTTACACTAACCAGTTACATGAAACTGTTCAAAAACACAGCACATCATTCAGTAATGTGACGTTCATGTAAGCCACTGTTCAGGTTACTGTGTACATTCACTTAACCCAATATGCTTGTAGATGTAGACTGTAAATTAATATTTCTACAATTTAATGTAGACCACACACTAAGAACAGCCACCATTGTGTACCGGTAACATATTTACAAGAAACAGCATAGAAAGGCTCCGTGCGAATTATTCCCTTTTACATTGTACCCGCTGATTACTAGGATATCTTGATGATAATGGCAGGAATCGATCATCAGAACTGAGGTAGAATTGTCAGCAGTGGATGTTGATTATTGACCTTAACGGTAGAGTAGCAGCTTAATTCTTTTACACGACAGTGGCACTTATGCCAAGAAGGCCCTGTTTCTATAACGGTGGGTCGGTTGGGCTCTAATGGTATGGAACAGCATGACGGGTTCGGTTCACTCTCTGCTGTTATAAACGGCATAACAGGTTTGGTTCAGTCTCTGCTCTTTTATGAATAGTGGTTTCACCACAGGTACAGGCCACCTCTGCCGCCCAGCCTATCAAAGTTCCTCAGTTTATCCCTCCTCCCCGACTGACGCCTCGACCCAACTGTCAGCTGCAGGTTCGTCTCCTTGGATACACCCTTTCTTCCCTTATGTTGCAACCGGGAAGGGTAAAAGCAGACTCTGTCTCTAGAGGGCGCCGTGTCCCCGCACAGAGAGGGACTGCAGCCTTTGGAGTCTAACCTGGGCCTGCTTTTATGTTTCACACAAAATATTTAAATATCCATAAAATGCCGGATGTTTTGATTTATATGTGCACTTTAAAAGGGGAAATACGTCACAAACAGCAGGAATGGGGTAAAATCCTTCTGCTTTTGCTTTTTTTTTTGGAAGTGTTAGAAACTGACATTTTTGCATATCTAGCTTGGAACCCTTGAAAAAGAGGAAAGAAAATTCTAATTCTCCATAATGTTCCGGAAGAGATGGAGGACAGAGAGCCCTGTAGGTTTTCAAAAGGGAAGAAAAAATGTATTAAATGTAAATGAGTAATCAAAGGTAGTAAGTAATGTGGTATGAATGCTGAGCTGTGATGTATAAACACTAGAGAGCCACTGACCACCAAGGTAAGATTTTGTATTTGCACGTGTGTCTGTCTGTGTTTGTCTTTGTGTGTGTGTATTACATTGTGGAGACCAATGTCCCCACAAAGTGATTAAAAACCTGTTTTTTTGACGTTGTGGGAAAACTCACTCGAGTGCAATCAAAAAACCCAAAAATGGTTAAGGTTAGGGCTGAGTAGGGGTTAAGCTCGTCATGTTGGGATTAGAGTTTTCCACATGGAAATGAATGGAGAGTCCCCACAAAGATATAACTACAAACCTGTGTGTGTGTGTGGTAGCTAATACACTTAATTCTGATACCCATGGGGGGAGCTTAGATCAAGACAGCTGTTTAATTCATTTGTACTGGAAAGAGGGGGTTAAAAAACCTCAATGCAAATAAAAAAAACAGATACTTGACCAGACTTTTGGCCAGTGTTGTCCAGAAATTTGGGTATTTTTGCTTGAATCTGTTTCCGTGTAAATAATTTAGGAATTTAGGTAGGTTTGTTAAACACCCTTCAATGTGAACAATTTAATGATGAAATGCACTCACTTCCATTTTAAGGGTTTAGCCTTAGTGGGGGGCCTTAGTGGGGGTTATCCTGTTCGCTTATAGCCAGTGACAAGTCTGCTGTCCAGCTTTACTAGATGAACTTAGAGATACTGATGGCTGCAGGTGTTTCTGCAAGACAAATTCATAAACACATCTGATCAAAGCAAATCATCTTATTTCACTAATAATCTAGTTTGGGTTTTCCAGTCTGGTCCAGATCCAGTGTAGAGTTTTTGCCTGCTGGAGCCAGATGGAGCTCTCTGTCAGAATGGGATCCAGTGAGGTGCTGTGACCACAGTGTGTCACGACAGGCTACACACTCCCTGGTATTCCTGGCCGTCACTGGATGCCCCTGCTGTAAATTCACAGCCATAACGGTAAAATAGTAGGTTTCGCAATTTCTTCTAAGTCATTTAAGAATCCAAGCTTATAGCAAAAAATAAAATAAAAATATCTGCCCATATCAGCTTGGTGCCATCTTTACCTCTTAAGTCATTTTAATTAAACAGAATTTACTGTAGATGTCCCGCAAAATAATTTATTAATGTGCAATAGTCCTGATCTGGCATTTATTACCCACGGCAAATGAGAGTAATTTCTCAGATTTATTTAAATTTACCTTGAGCTGTTAATAGAGCTGTAGTCAGCCGTGTCTGCTGTACTCTAGAGAATTATCATCAAATTTGCACAAAATTGTTCTGTCCTGTCTCTGAACAGCCCATCTGACGTGATATATGTAACGTTGCAATTTGGTCCAGAAAGCTTCTGTCCTGCTGAATATATTCACCCCTAAAATTTTAGGCACCTGTCAATAAGAGTGAAATTGTATGAAGAGATTTAAAAGATAGAAGAGGAAGCCTGATAATGAAGTGTGTTAAGGTTAGGAGTGTTTTTTGTAATGTCATCAGTTCTTTTTCTGAACTACTTGGTTTCACTAATTCCTCCACTGATCTTAGTTCTGGGTTGGGGTGGCTTTGGTCCTACCTTCAGCCGCCCTTATCTCTTTTGGGTTATTGTGCTTCAAAACAATGCCACTAAAAGCTTCAGTCTTGGATTTTTCTTTTTCTATGATTAGATTTTTCTGTAAATGAGGACAAACCAGGCACAGTGACCCCTGAACTCCGGGTTGGACACATGCGTTCTCTCATGTGTTCTTTACTGTTCAGCAGTGAAGAGGAACTGGAACCAAAAGCCCTCGATGTACCCAGACAGAGAGTCTTATGTATTGTCTTGTTGCTTGTGTGCCTGCGGTCGCGTTTTAGCCTCTGTCCACCCGCTTCCTCTCTGCTCCAGTTTCCGTTCCTGTCATTGTGCCGTTAGCTCCTCACCCCGTGCAGTGTGCCAGCCGTACAGCGTGTTTAAAGCACCGTCTGTCTGCGTTGTTTAACCAAAATCTCCATCATCATCTGGTGGTAAAGCTCTATACAGACGAGGGGGAGGTGGGGGAGGAAGGTGAGGGGAGAACGCCTTTGAAGCAGATTCCTTGGCAGCCGGCTCTTACAAGGGCTTCAGGATAAAAACCTGGTTGGTTCATGTGGAGCTAAAGCAAATGGAGATCTCTTCTGATCTGTACTAGAGGAAGCTCCCAGGATGTTATACGCTGTAGTGTTCAGTGCCTTCTGAGTGGTTGGGTGTGAAAGGTCTGCCAGAGCTTGCCACCAGGTTACCTCGAGGAAGTCCTGACCTTCCTCTTCTCCGCCTCCTCTTCCTCTTACTCGACCAGGTCCGGCCTAAGCCCGTTGCCCCGAACAATGTGCCCATTGCTCCGGCTCCGCCCCCCATGGTGGCTGCACCCCCCCTCCTGCAGCGGCCGGTCATGCTGACCACCAAGGTGGCGGCCCCCACGGGTCCCATCCACCAGGTGCGCATCGTCAACGGGCAGCCGTGCGGCGCCATCGCCAAGACGCTACCCGCCGGTCAGCTGACCAGCATCGTGCTCACCACTCCGCCCTCCGCCCACCCGCCAGCTCCCCAGGCCGCGCAGCCGAGTGGCCCCTGCAGCGATGCCAAGGTGGGGGGGGGGGACTGGGAATGTGCGACTAGGGAGTGATTTTCACGCCACCTCTACAGAGGACATGCTGACATTTTAGCGCCAAAATCGATCATGATCATTTAAATTACTGCAGTTTTGATTAACTGGAGGGTTGAAACTGAAAGGTTGGGTTAATCTGGGGGCCGGTTATAGAAACTGGGGGGTACATGTACCCCTCCCCAGTATTGATTTTGGATTTATTCATTCCGCCATAAATAGATCTTTACATTTGAAATAACTTGTGCCCCCTCCCCCCAGTCAAACTCGCTCCTATGCTGTTATCTGGGAAATGGGGGACTTTAACACTGTTGTTTTCTATTGTAATGTGTAGGTAATATTTTTGGCATTTTCTCTGCAGACACAGTTTTAAGATGCCGAATTAAATTAGCCTGACTCTGGAGCGCTTTCATATAATATCTTTATCAATGTTTAGGGTTAGGATTCTGAAACTTTGGATGTGAAATTATCTGACAAACCCCTCCAAATTCTTTGGCAAACCACAATTTGAGAACCACTGCTTTAGGGTACTGGTCACAAAACTATGTTAACGTGCTGCATTGTGTATGCTGCTGTTGGTTAAAAATATCGAAATAGAATGAGTGCGATGATTCGAGTCTAGCTTCAGTGTGGATTGCACGTTGAGGGTGGTCTGTCTTGGCTCCGTTTCAGACTGTTAATTCTCAGGGTGGGACGGAGCAGAAAGCATCGACGACGGCTTCTTCTTCTCCAGCTCCCACCCCACCGCCCACAGTCAGACCCAAACGCGAGGAGAACCCTGAGGTGAGGTTCCGTTCGTGATCTGATGGTGCTGTAGGGAACTGGAGACTTCCGTTGCTGCATGTAGTGACTGTGGCCCATAGTCAGCCATAGTACTGTGATTGAACAAATTCGACGGTCAAAGCAAGACTCCACTAAAAGCTCCATAAATAACATGTTTCAAATCAAGGGCAAGACATGTAACTTCTGGTGATACCTTCAGGATTTTGACAAGTGTGCTTATCTGACCTGACAGCTGAATTAGACATCAGTGTGTGGTAGAGATTGGTGTTAAGTGTCTTTATTCTCCTATAACGCAGAAATTGGCTTTCATGGATGCTCTTGGCCTTGTGACACACGATCATCTAGAAGGTGAGGAGACCTTTTGCAAGCCTAATATTCTGTCATGGTGGTGTTAAATGCTGCTTGGACAGAGTATGTCCATGTTCCTCTTGTTGCTGTGTGCGTGGGGGGAAGTTTTTATACATTTTTTTTTTTCCCCGTTTCCCTCCTGTCCCTCTACAGAGATTCAAAGCCGAAGACAGGAGCGCAAACGGAGGACGACAGCAAATCCCGTGTACAGCGGAGCAGTGTTTGAGCCGGAGGTAGGCAGGGCTCAGTCACATGACAGGATATTAGCTTAAGACTCCAAACAGCACTGGTGTTTATGCCTCTGCTGCCCTAACGCGACACTGGCCAGTGTTAGATTTGATGCTGAAATGTCGCGGTTGTTTTGAACCGTAATGGAATGCGTAATATTTTCAGCGTACAACCACTCTTCGTTTAGTGACCGCGTTCAATTCCAGTGACCAGCTCATTGTGCGGAATGCCCGTTAAGTGGAAATCACGGTAGCATATGTGCGACCATGACTGTGTTTACTTCAACCTTCCATACTCAATGTCTTTTATCCTTCTTGAAGGAGACGTTAACATTTTGTACATTCTACTTCAAAGATCTCTCTCAGTCCAGTGTGTGTTGCTCTCAGGCATACAAAATTAGGTGCATTGGCTGGAAAATTATTTTTTTAAATGACTGTTATTCTTGTTAATTTGCAAATGTCCACTGATTCAGATAGAATAGAATAGTGATGCTATATTAACCCACGTGGGGGAGTTTTCTTTTTTTTATTTTGCCCCAACTTGCTCTCCATACAGTTGAGAGCAAGCTTGTGGGTCACAGCGAGGTGGCAGCCAGCTTGCATTGTGCAGGGAGGTTAAGGGGCTTGTGCAGGTCCCCCACGGGCCTGAGACTATTCTGCTGGGGCTGAGGCATGAACAGGCGATCTTCTGATCTCAGGCAGAGAGGCTTAGCCAGCGGAGCCACACTCTGCTAAACAAGGAACTGTTGTAGTTTCTCTTTGCAAAAACAGTTTTTTTCTGCTACATTAGATGCTATTTTAATGTGGTTGAACAAGTCTGACTTTATATGACCTTGGAGTGAATTCCTGCAATATTTTATCAATCTTTTGGGAAACTTTAAGAACCAAAATATTGCGTCGTATATTCCCTTGTTGATGAATAATTCCATTCGCAGCGCAAGAAAAGTGCAGTAACGTACCTGAATACACCCCTGCACCAAGGCCCCAGGAAGAGAGGTCAGTATGTCCATCCTCAGCTGCCGGGACGTTGCTCCACCTTTTCGTACCCTCCCAACTGGGGAGGCAGCAACAACGTGGATTGTCATATGCAAAACTTTGCTTTAATCCCTATAAGTTGTGTTTGTGTTGTTACTATCTATGCCGGGAGAAGGGGAAATTGTTTGTTGTGTTTCCTGTTGTCGTTAATGGTCATACAAGTGGAAATACTTTCTGCTTCGCGCTGCAAACCCAACCCTCTTCCCTACCACCCTGTTTCCCACTCATCTGTGGCCCTGTCTTTATTCTCCATAGTTTTAGGAGTTTTTCCCAAAAATTATCCAACTTGCTGTTCTTTGGCATTGTACCTTACCCTTTTAAGTATACAGATTAGTTTTAATGTATGTAATATCTAATTTTATAAGACTGTGTCAGAAATAACATTTTACTATGCCCGTATGAGTAATGTCAACAGTAGAACATTTAGTCTGGTCTAGTTTGGAGATTACTGTGTGCATGTAAACAGTAGATTTGTTAACAATTGTCTGATACTTTCCCACTCATCATAAGAGGACACTAAGAGACTTATCCTTCACCCAGTAGAGGAAAATTCAGGCCCAGAAAGTACAAATCCAGACCAATGTTTTGTTTCAAAAAAATCAGTTGAGTATAAAGAGTCACAGTCACAGAGTTGAAACAAAACCTTGGTCAGTTTTTGTAGTTTCTACACCTAAACTTTCCACCTCTGCCTGCACCCTTCCCACCCCAGCTGTCGAGAGGACTTGCCTAACATGAAATGTGACCCCCAAGCAAACAAACCTGACTGATGCTTCTGCTGTCTTCATGTTTGCTCCCTAAGCCTGGGCCCCCTACTCCCTGTAGCTCTCTAGCCGTCTCTGCTGTAGTTCGTGACTGAGTGTTATTTCATTGACAGCAATATTTCCTTTCACACATAAGGAACTATCTTTGCGAAAAGGATTCCTCCATTAGTGTTAGGGCGTTTCTAGGTTGGAAATTACCATAGCATCACCATCAGCCATCGATAGTCACAGCTTTAAGCCATTAAGTCAGGCTTGACAATAATTATGGTTCATTTAAAAGATAAGTTTTAATAGTTTAATGGTATATATTATGTCTAGGAAAATGTCATGGAGTAGAAACTGTTGAAAATGTCTTTTGGTGATGAGAAATGCAGGTAGGATACCATCTTTGTTGCCGTTTTGAGAGCAGCCATGTGATTGGCTGTCCAGTTTGCATAGCTCTCCATTTAGCACGCTGTTCAGTTGCACTAATTTCCATGTGCTCCTCCTCCTCTTTCCACGCTAGCCAATGAGGATCCTGTATCAAAGGTATGTCAGACAGATGTTTTTTTTTTTTCTTTCTTTTTCTTTTTTCCTTTTTTTTCCCCCCTCTCGTCTGTCTCATTTCACTCAGGTCGTCCTCCCAAATACAGCAGTGTCGCAGAGTTGGGCTGCCCCACCCTGAGCTCCCCCTCCAGCAGCCTGGGTGCCTCCCTGGCCTCCGACAAGGCCAAGATGGGGGGCTCTCACTTCCCTATCAACCCCCAAACTCTCCCCTTGCTAAGCCCCAGCCCCAGCCCCAGCCCCGGGGATGTAAGTAGCTGTTGTAAGACGCGGCTTATCGGCGGCATTGCAGGATATTAAGAGTTTTACCTGACAACCCCCCCCCCCCCCCTCCCGCACCTCCCAGAAGAACCCAGGGGCCGCCCTCTGCTGGTGACAACCAAACTTACACCAAGCCAGTGCCTGCAGTAACAGAGAGGCCTCCAAACAGACGTGATTCACTAACTCATACGCCTGGATTCATCCTGCATCCATTGTGTTGTGTGTCCCTGTACATTTTTATGAAATCATCCCCCTTACAAAGTGAACAGTCTTTCCTCATTTAGACCTGCTGTGCAATTGATTTGTAATTAGTTTTATTTGATGCTGTACTGTTAGGGGTGAGGTTTCAGCAGTCTGACCTGTGTGTGAGCAGGGTGCTGTATGCCAGTAGCCTGTCAGGTGGTTCACAAATGAGCTAGTGAGTCAGTGACTTCTGAGTTAAGTTGTGCTGGAGTCCCCCCCTCCCCTCCTCCCCAAATGGGCGTGGCCATTAAAAAAAAAAAAAAAAAAGGTACCATAGTTGTTGAAGGATGAGAGGATGAGAAGATCCTGCTCACTAGTGGCCAGTCCTGTCCCCAGACGTCCAGTCGGTCTGGCGCCGAGCAGAAGCGATACTGATCGGTGCAATTCTTCCCGACAGGGAGACATCCATGAGGATTTCTGCACTGTGTGCAGGCGCAGTGGCCAGTTGCTCATGTGTGACACGTGCTCTCGTGTTTACCACCTGGACTGCCTGGAGCCACCCTTGAAAACCATTCCCAGAGGCATGTGGATCTGTCCTAAATGCCAAGACCAGGTAAAAAAATAAAAAATAAGCGACTCGCGCTGATCCTCAGTGACTGACCCCTTAGCCCCGCCCCTCAACCTTTTCCACTTGGCTCCATCACTGTAGAGGAGGCATAGCAGTTACTTCTGCCATTAAAGAGTGGAGAACATCCAGAATGTCACAGTGGTGCTGTTAGAAAGCTATGAGAAGATGGATGTGAAGGTTTTTTAGGTGCAGAGGTGGATGCAGGATAAAGGATTCCAGGTGCTTTTCCTTTGGCTGAGTGTCTGCATGGATGAGTTGAAACTCTTCTTGAGTGTTGGCTGTGGATTAAGACTGTTCCCTGCTTTGTAAGTGTCTGTATGGGTTGAGAATGTCTTTATTCTTCTGTTCAGAGGTTCATCCTGGCCTTTCATATTCAGTTCCTTGGTTGTCCATCCCAGCCCATGACTCGAGAGGATGATTGCATCGTTGCAGGCATGATGACTGATGGCTGGGTCCTGCTTCCTCACCCTTACAGAGAGGATCACAGTCATTCAGTCGGCTTGTTTTCTTTTCCGGAACAGATATTAAAGAAAGAAGAAGCAATTCCCTGGCCAGGAACCTTGGCTATTGTTCATTCCTACATTGCATATAAGGAAGGTAAGCTTTCTGTCAGTGTATGTTTGAAATGCTTTCACTTCTCACTAACTAGGAGATGCCATTCAGCTTTGAGAACTACATGCACATATTTAAACTCTTGTACACATTGCACATTTGTGTACAGAACAGTGTACTGACTGTAATTTGTGCTGATGTTCCCTATTGCTTATATTTTACATCAGCTATTTTGTTCTTAATTTATGCTGTATGTTGTCTTTGAAGACTGGCAAAACAAATTTCAAAGTACACGTAGACATAGTTTCCCAGTAAAGTGAATTCTGAATGATTCCACATAACATGCCGTTTAGTTTTTCTAGTTAATGAGTGGTATCGGTTCATTCTTGTGGTGTTACAGCAAAGGAGGAAGAGAAGCAGAAGCTGTTGAAATGGAGTTCAGAGGTGAAGGAGGAGCGGGAACAGCTGGAGCAGCGGGTTAAACAGCTGAGCAGCTCGATCACGGTGAGTGCAGGAAGCCGTTCAGTTCTATTCATGAGCAGGCATTGAGCCCTTGACTTATGAAAAGGTTTATGTTTAATAGCAAAGTCTTCTGCTTTGATTTGTGTTTGCTGAGTTATGAAGTGTGATGCATTTTTATGGTTATTGTATTAAACTATGATAGGCGTAACCTTAGAAAAATTCTTTTCATTTATTCTGCTTGTTTAAAATATGTATATACGGTTTAGACCTAAAGTCATGGGTGGCAGCTACAGTAGATGGCTTGCTGATTATTGAAATATAAAAATCTAATTTGTACAAAAAGATTGACATTCAATATATATTCGCTATCTATTTGTTCAGTGGAATAATACAGATGAATGAATTGCACCTGTTGTCAGGGATGCAGCAAGGAATTCTGAGACCCCTGACAAAATGTCACCCTGAACCCCTTTGGTACATTCTGCTGAATGGGGGAGTGGTGCCTTGCCCC
>JAODJU010000007.1:14989699-15004309 GCA_026776725.1 Gnathonemus echidnorhynchus | reverse complement strand
TATATAATTTAAAAAAAAAAAAGATTCAGGTCTTCCTCATGTTCAGAAAAAAAATCTTTAAAGTGCTTTTCTGTTTCATAAAACAATCATTTCTAATAAAAGGTGTAATAGTTGGAATAGTTTCTTTAAATTTTCTTTTTTTGAGGTTATATTTAGGGTTACATGGCTGTGTTGAATTCTGAACTGCCAAAATGCTATCATATCAAAATTCAGCAGGGAGGTCTCTTTCTGTTCATCAGTAGATGGCAAAAAAAAAAAGTCAGTTTAAACAGGCTCAAGTTTCGCACCTTGTTTATCCATGAAATGTGTGTACAAAGGTACGAGGTAAAAGAAAAAAATAAACAGTTATTTGTTGTAAATCCCAGGATAAGTGAAGATGGAACCCAGAACTGAAAGCACAAATTTGTTGAACAATGAATCCAATTCTAAGCATTACAAACAAATGCAGTTTAAAGGTCTATACAGAAAAAATCTTTATTTGATATGTGCATAGTCCTTTTTATATAAAGTGTTATTGTGTATTGCTCATTGTAAAATTGCTGTAAAAAGGCCAGAACCTTTTTGCAAGGTTTGTCCAGAACATGTCCCTAAAATTACTGACCCTGTTATTATTGACAGTGGTTGATGTTGAAGGGGGTGAAAGGAGTATCCATAACCATATTCAAACATGACCATAAGTCAGAATGGAGAATCGTCACGCTAAGAACAAATGGTTGTTTTCAGATGAAATGATACTCATTCTTCATCCCCATTGCCCATAATATGTAGCATGCAGATACAAGCGAAGAGGTGCTGTCTGTAAAGTTAATGAATATTGCATCTTCTCTGAATCCCTGTAAGCACAAGTCACTAAGCATTGAGTTCAGTGGGAGTGGAGCTGCTGAAATCTGCTCCAGTGCCCTCTAGCGAGAGACGTGTAACAAACACTAAGCTAGGAGCTTGGAGAGTAGCGGCATGGTCTGGCCCGTCGTGGAGACTGCGTGAGAGTCTGCTGAAGATGCATTTTGTGCACCGTATATGATAATTGATATTTGCAATTTCTCAGTGTCATCGGTCAGATGCTGAGGCCTGGCTTCTGACAGGGCATATTTAAAAGTAGGAAGATGCATTAACAGAAAGCTTCTTCTAAAAGTCACTTGAGATCAGTTGACTTTGCACATAGATCCTTCAACACAAATAAACTTGTGTCGTCCCCCCCCCCCCCCCCCCCCCCCCCCCCCCCGATTCTGAGAACACCGAAGCACATTCCTGCTGTCTTATTACAGGGAAAATGAGTATTATCCATTTGTATTAACTGTCCATCAAAAGACGAAATTCATCCAGATAAAATCCAATCTATGATGAAACAGAATGACATTGTCTGTTTTGTATGGCCTGTGCCCCATATCAAAGATTCAGGCATAAACTCAGGTCTAGGTGTAAATATGGAATCGTTTTTAAGCCGCTCCCCTTCTGTGGTTCCATGTGATTTGAAGCTCCTTTCCTCTCTGCGTCTAGCGCTGACCATAGTACTGCTTCCGCGGGAGCGCTAACCCGACCCTCATTCATGTACAGATAACCTCTGTAAGCACCTGTACCCATTTCTAGATAACTGGAGAGTGCTCTTCTCCACATAATATTACGGTATGCTTTATTTTACACAGTGCTGCTGTTTCTGAGCCTGTTTTCATATGTATATGATCACGTGTTAAAACACCGTCCCATCCTGTCTCTGCACTGTGGCCCTGGTTTAGCTTTGTACATAATGTCCATATCTCTTCACGGCCAAAAAAAAAAAAAAAAAAAAGGGAAAAAAAGGTTTTTCTGTCATTCGTTTTGTGTCCACCATCTCACCCCTGCCCCAGTTAAGCAGATTGTTCATTTTTTCATTAAGAAAAGATTGGATACAAAGCACAAGCACAGATTCTCAGACACAAGCTGGTCTTTAAAAAAAAAAAAGATATTTCAAAACATAATAGGTTAAGAATCGTGACAAGGATGCTCCCAGCTGAACCCAATGGTGTGAATCTGTTAGTCATGTCTGGTATATGTGGCTTTGTTTATGTGGTCTGGGGTGTGGACATCTGAAAACAAACTGTATAGCATTCGCCTTAAGAGCTTAATTCTCGTCTTTAACAATTGTAGTGTGTTCAAGTATTGTGGGTCATATTCTGTCGTCTGTGTCGGGAGTGATGTGTTGATTTGGTTCATTCTTGAAATATATCTACCAATAATGGACTTTTTGCACAAAGTTTTAAGTAATTCAAAATGTGTAAATGGGGAACATGTCAACAATCAGAAGGGGAAGTTTTTACGGGGTTTATGTGTTTGTAATCTGGGCTGTTAAGTGGTAAATATTTGAGTGTAGTGTCACTGGAATATTTGACGAAATGATTCTTACCTCTAACTGGGGTATTAAAAACCAGCATCTGGTAGTAAGGCATGGGGAAAGTGGTTTCTACTTGGCTAGACACAGTACTTTAAAATGCTAGTTAAAAGGATGCAATTGCACCAAACACAAAAGAAGTTTCATTAACATGTCTTAGTTCAAAGAGTTTTGGTTTATTCCTTTTAATGTCAAAACGCAAAACAAAATGCCTAAAATGCAGGAATTACACAGGCTCCTAGCTGGAAACTTTCTTGCTGCTGTACATCTTTGCAGTTTATTTGTTCCAGCAAAATATAATCTTACTTATACTTAATATAGCTTTTCAAGTACACTTGTGTTAATATACATATTAAGTAAAACCACGCTGACTACGAAGTTTAAGGTTGGCAATTGGACTAGCAGTCTTCTGCCAGAATTTTGTAACTTTTAGAATATGATTTTATTATAGAGACCGGCACTTCAAGGAAAGGTAAATATGTTTTGCATTAAACAATGTATATAAAACATTTGCAGGGCATGATCAGTGTAGAATATAAACTGCAAATAAGAGTAACGGCAAGTGGAGCTCAAATCTAAAGCAGGATGAGCTAATCTCAAATTTACTCTTACCTTTAGGTGTGAGATGCTGGATGTTTTTCAACTTGCATTTTGAAGTGTGGTGGAGGAGGAAAGCCACTGGCTTTGAGGCACATGTAGAACACATTTTATATTTGCATTGTGGGAAGAGAAACACAACCTGACCATACAAGCCACGCATTGAACAAGTATTCATTTATCTAAAATGGATATATCCAAAGATATCTTGATGTGCATTCTGCTGTTTAGAATCCTTTTATATGCATTTTTAATACATGCCAATTCAATTTTATTTATTTTTTTTTTTTTTACACTAAATTTCTACTTCAGCTTCAAGTCAGAGTAGGAAATCCGGGATTTTAAGGAAACGGGACCTTTTGCTTTGTATACCCTTCTCATGTTGGCTACAATATACCTCGCCTCACTAACCACAAATCACAATAGTTTTGGCAGCTTGTGCCCGTTGGCCAAATGCCGCGGTAGCAGGCCGGAGCAGGATGGCACAGCGTTTTAGGACCATCTGGATTTTGAGGGAATCTGTTGCATATCCGCGGAAAGGTTTCCATACGGAGCAGCTTGTGAACACCATCACCCAGCATCTCGATATACTCCTTTTGCAGCCCCCCCTCCCCCCCTCCCCAAAACGATACATCACTTCATGACTGTGGCCTTCTGGTGTTGGTGTATCAGCATCATATTGTGACTTCTCCATTGTTCGACACTTTTTACAGCTTCTTACCTCACGCATTGTATTTTTTTCCCATGAGTCTGCAGAAAAAAAAAAAAAAAAACTCTTCCACTGTGTTAAACACAAAACAGAGATGCATTGTAGCTCTATGAAAATAAAGAGGTACAGTTGATGTGCTGAAATATGTGTAAATTGTTTATTACACAAACCTGCGTATACTCTTGTAGGAACTGTTTGTATTTTTACATAATGAATTTCAAAAGGAGTGTATGTTTATTTTTGACTTTTTCAACTTTTTGTTACAGATCTCCTTTTTCATTTGCCTGACGTTGTTGGAGAAGTGCAGTTTCTTTACCACCCTCTGGTATATGAGCCTCTTTTGAAATGTTGTTTGTATGCAGTGTTTAGCAGATACCTTAGACAATGGTGGACGAAGTGGACATTTAGGAGCATTTGATCAATTTGTATTTATTTATTTTACCATTTTGCTAAATAAAACTTCAAAATCAACCCTTTTGATGTCTCTGGTTTCATGTTAATGCTCAACAAGCCATTGTCCAAACTATTAGGAAACTAGTAATAAAATAATCCGATAAACATGGACTTTGGAAATATTTGCATCTTTTTCACATCGGTTTCAATATCAACTAAATGATAGGAGACAAAGTTTTCCTTTACTTGACTTAGTTATGCTACAAAACAGATTGTTGCAGATGCGCAATATACCCTCCAAAATACTTTTCTTCTACTGGCTTGCAGTTGGCTTTCAACCACTAGTCAATTCTCATCCCACTGCAGTCCAGGCCTTCATAGTATCTTAAACGGTTTTTGACTACACTGAATGAAGTCACTGGTATTTTAACAAGTTACAAAAACATTTATTCACATCGCTCTGACTCATAAATGCCAAGGCCAGACACTTTTGGTGTCTTGTGGCTTGGCTATGTGGTACAGTCAGGTCTTGGGGCCTAGCTGAAATGGTTTTTGATGAGCTCTTGCCGGATTCTAAAGGCCTCGGAGTCTGACAGGTCCATCTGCTCACAGCCCTCGCCCAACTGATCCGGTGTCTCTGTCCTCCCAAAAGTCCACGCGTCCAGGCCAGACTGCAGTGATACGTTGTGCAGGACACAGCAGGCCAAGATAATGCGAGCACATTTTTCAGGAGAGTACTGCAGGTACCCCTTGGACCCATCCAGGCATCGAAAGCGGGTCTGGATGGCTCGGAACGTGCGGTCCACAATCTCGTGCGTGGCCACGTGAGCCAAGTTGTAGCGGTAATCAGCAGGGGTTTCTGGGTACTGGAGGGGTGTCATCAACCACTTCTTTAGGGGGTAGAGGCGATCTCCTGTACACAAACATGATTATATCAAAACAGGTGAGGAGTTCCAAAAATCAAACAATTAGGTAAAATGTATTCCTGACATCAAATGAAGGTGAAAGGGTAAAGTAACACAATTACAGAATATAAAAGTACTAATGCTTACCCAGTAACCATCCTTCATGACTTTCCTGTTCTTCAAAGAAAGTCTTCACGGCAGATTGTTTAAACACTGCACTATCATCTAAACTACCTGGCCAGTGCGTCTCTGCGCATAGCAGAAGGCCCCTTGAATCACATACAAGCTGACAGTTTATGGAGTGGAAGCCCTTCTTATTGATGTATGATAGGTCTTCGCTGTTGGGTGCTTTGATCGCGATATGAGCACAGTCTACGACACCAATGACGTTGGGCATACCGGCCACCCTGTAGAACTCCTCTTTGCACTGCTGCTTCGTGGCATCGTCACGCATAAAGCCGATGAAATCCGAAGCTTTTTCTACCAATGCGTTGGTGACGTTTGTAACGCAGCGACTCATGGATGCCTGACTGATACCTATAGCATCTCCCATGCGAGTCTGGAAGGATCCCGACGTGTAAAAGCCGAGGGCGGCCAGGATCTGCACGTCCGGGCTGATGGCTCTCGATCTCTGGGTACGTCGTGATAAAGTGTCGCCAAGAAGTTCCACCAAAAAATAGATGAATTCTCGCGGAAAGCCAAACGTTGTCAATAAAAACTCATCCGATACAGTCTCTATGTCAAACCTGTCCAGGGTCTTGTGTCCTCGACCGTGTAGCAGAAGATCACAGTCCAAGATAGCTATAGGTACGGCCATTTTCCACCTAGGCGATTATTTTGGATGCCAGTTCGCAGAAGTAAACACGACACGACCTAAATGCAAGATTGTTGGCAAGCTAACCTTGTAAATAACGAAACGGGCTAGCTTTCGGGTTAATATAACAACAGCCAAGTTTACCAAAACTCGAACCGTTTTGTTAACTACTGCAAATTTAATAACATGGGAAATATGCTGCAGACTTTATACGATCATCTGCTACCTGGCAAGCTTCTTCTCCATCTTTTCGCTAAAAAAGACCAGCAGGTTTTCTTCCATGTGACTCTGATCCCCCTCCGGAGAGTAAAAGCCAGCTGATGAGCGGTGAGTAAAACTAATCGTCACTTTCGACTTCCAACAACGTAATAGTAGCTGACATAGTAACTTTCACAGTAACTATGAAAGCATAATATTTACTATATATAATTTGAATATCTAAATTTGATATTTATTTAACTCAATTTACGTTTCGTAGATATATTGTTTTATTTTGGCGTAAACGGTGTAGCGAAAGTGCTGTTTTTGTTCATTCATGTACATTTCTAAACAGCGGAAGTACGGTCGGTGAAAAATAAATCGATGAAAACCCACATTGAAATGGTCCACACTAGTCATTTTTTTACATATATATTTTACATAGCTGCTGGCTTATCGAAAATACTTGGGCATTGGTGTGGTTTGCATTTCAAAAGTAACATTTTGTAAACAAAATAAATTGCACTTAATAATTAATACTGTTTCCAATGACACTGTCGTATCCTTTTGAATAAAAATTATACGTAGTTTGATATTCACTTTTGCAGCTATTTAACCACCTAAGCATCTTCATGGTTTGATAAAGAGTTCTCTGTTATGGACAAGATATAAGAGGGGAAGTGCAAATGTTCTTTCACAGTGTAACAATGGCTATTGTTGTAAAGAATTAGTCAGTCTTGCTTCTTGTTTACTTGTATTTGCCTAGAATTTTTTGTTGTTGTTTTTGACAGGAGAATTTTGGAGTGCTACAGACTGGGCAGTGAAGATGCAGGCTGAAGTACAGAAATGTCATGTAGTTACTATGCAGCTCTGATTAATGTGGAAAAGAACTGCTACAAAATAAAATTGGTTTTATCTTTTTAACAAGCCAAGCTGAAACTTCAGCAAAGATGTCAGGCTTCCATAATTTCCATAAATGTACATGAATGACACAGACATTGGTACTACTTCTGTACAAATATGTATTCGTGAAATGTTTAAATTTGAACCTACCAGTTAGAAACTTTTAAGAGAGTTATGGAGGTTTGTGTTCAGGAACTTATTAGCAAGAATTTTACTTTAAAAATGATGCTGGAACTTTATATAATTGTAGGTTCCGCCTACTGTGTCAAATTTAGTTTAGTAAACCCACACTGTTCAATGAGAATTTTTGCAGCCTGCACAGAAATACTTCCTTTTTAGATTTGCTGTCACAAGCACAGTGAAACAACTGTTGCAGCAATGTACAACAGTAATAGATTTTACATGCATGAGAGATGTAAGCCTCCAGTCTGCTCCCCCAAAGCACCCAGCAAAGGGATAGATATTGGACATTTTATCTGCATCTGCAGTATTGTAACTGGTGTTAATTCTATAAATGGCAAATGGACACCTGAATAAAGCTAAAGAAAATTTTTAATGAATAAAGTAAGTGATTTACTGGGATGTACTTTTTTACTGAAATTTTAGATTCCAGTGTTTATTAAAAAAACATTGCAAGTGTCTTTCTACAGTTAGGTTGCATGTATTCTTAAGGGAAACCATTGAGTTGGGTTACTGTAAGACATCTGAACAATGATATAAATTGCTTTGTTGCTGTGTCACTGACCTTAAAGTGCAGTTAAGCCAGTTTAATTAGGTCCACACACTTAATTTTTTTTTCAGAAAAAAAGAATGTATGAAAGGTGATGTAAATTATATGAAACTATATAAACTAATTATATAGTTTTATTGATTGAACAGTAACCACCACTCTAGTCTGCCAATCCAAAGGTGGTCCCAGCCTTTAATAAAGGAGACCAGAAGATGTTTCAGCACTCCTCTGCCCCTTTGGCATTACTGGAGAGGAGATTCCATCCGTTGGTTAAACCTCAGATACAAGAGGAGCAATGCGGATTCCGTCCTGATTGCAGAATGCTGGACCAGATCTTCACCCTCACAAGGATACTGGAGGGAAGCAGGGAGCGGGAGATCGACAGGTGCATTGGTGCAGCATCTGGAATCATGTGGGCATTGTATCGTTCTGTCATGATAAAGAGCTGAGCAGGAGGGTGAAGCTATCGATTTACCAGTCAGTCTATATTCCTACCCTCACCCATGGAAATGAGCTTTGGGTAGTAACCAAAAGAATAAGATTGCAGATACAAGTGGCAGACATGAGTTTCCTTTGCAGGGTGTCTAGGCTCAGCCTTAGAGATAGGGTGAGGAGCTCAGACATTCAGGAGGAGCTCAAAGTAGAGCCGCTGCTCCTCCACATTGAAAGGAGCCAGCAGAGGTGGTTAGGGCATTTATCTAGGATGCCTCCTGGAAGCCTTCCTGGGGAGGTGCTTTGGGCATCCCGGGGCAGACCTAGGGCACACTGGAGAGATTACATCACTGGGGCACCCATGACCCCGTTGTTAGTTTCCCAGTTGGCCTTCACTGGATCACTTTTGATAAGTACTGACCACTGCTGTTTTGGAGATGCTCGGACCCAGACATATAGCCATCACAGCTTGGCCCTTGTCAAAGTCACTCAGATCCGTACTCCTGCCCATTTTTCCTGCTTCCTACACATCAACTTCTATAATGGACTGTTCACTTGCCTGATATATACAGGTAATGGCATCCTTGACAGGTGCTATTGTGATGAAATAATCAATGATATTCATTCACCTGTTAGTAGTTTTAAGTTAGTAGTTTATGGCTGATCAGTGTATTATCAAGTTTATTATTATTAAGGATACTTTTTAAAAATATGACGTGTGGACAGTTTCCATTAAATGAGGCATTGCTGTTCCACCTATTTTGTATTTGCAATTGTTGGTGTCCAATTGTACAAGAAAGGACTAGGGTGGAGTTTCATGGCACGATGTAAGTAACATTCATGACCAATCCTATAAGACTGAGCTCTGTTTTTCTGTCATTACAGCCTGGTGCGGCCATTCCCTGACCTAACACCTGCTCTCTTGTATTCCCTTGTTTACATTGAAACAGTCAACTGTTGTTGTTCAGTCTCCACCCCGGGAATATCTGTTCCTTCCTTTCATCTTTGTGTTTAGAGTGCCATGTTTACGCAGTCTCTTCTTATGGTAATGTAACTTTATTGAATACTAGTTTTTCATTAATATGATTAAAGCCTTAAACCTTTAAAGGTAGCTAAATGTAGACTCTATATAAAACCAAGTTTGCAGACTGTCAAAATTAAATACTTTATATATGAGGAAAGAGCAAATATACCGTCACTGTATAGTACAATTTATTATAGTTTGCACTTTTGACAGGTAATATAAAAACTCCTGAGTCTTAAGAAACAAGACCGCAGTAAAACACCACATTAGAATGAGGTCTTTTGAAAGGGGAAAAAACACAGCATTTCATTTCCACTGTAGCAAATAGAAAACAGCATGGCTTACATCTGGAGAGTTCAGGTAGCTAAAATGGAGTGTTTGAGGGTAGGATGCACATGGCTGAACAAGGCACACACACAAGTTAGGTAGCTTCTAGAAAGACAAGTTCACCATTTCCCCGTTGCACAGAACACTGGATATCAAAAGTAGTAAGAGGCAAAAACATCAAAAGAAATAAAGCTTTAAAAAGTGATTCAAACAAAACCATATAAAGAACATAACTAATTCATAAGTACAGAAGTGTACACTTTGGCACATGGAAAAGTACAAAAAAAAAACACTAAAACAACTATTTAGACTCATCCAATTAACACAGAAATGTATCCAACTTAAACCAGTCGCTGGTAGGACCTTGAAAGATTTAGGCTGTCTGCTATGCATGAGCTGAAAGCAACCTGGGACCCCAAGTCAACTTTGCCAAAAGATTTAAGATCATACAAGTGCACCATTCAGCTGAAAGGTTCCATCTCTGCACTTCACAAGCACGAGACAAAACTAGCCAAACTGCATTTCCTGCCAATTAAGCAGCTATTGTACATGAAAGATGTGCCTCTGGAGAAAAGGGAAAAGCAAGTGGCTGACTGCACCATGCCAGCAGGCGTGTACAGAACTCAGCCCTCAATCAACATGCCTGTAACACAAAGAATACATCTGAACTGGCACATAACACCTGACAGATGTGATTCACTAGTTGGATGATGGTAAAGTTACAGTTACACATTGCAGCACCTAAGGTGGCTCTGTGAACTCTAATGTCCTTTGAAACCAGAAAATGACAAAGGTGACAAAATAGAGTGGATCCTGAAATTCTGCCCTGTCTGATTTACCCAGAAGATGTGGTCTGGTGAATACCACGACTTTTTAATTTTTTTTTTTTTTAATTGTTTCAGACCGTTAATCTACAAGCTGAAATGTTAAACTTTTGAATTTGTGCTTTTTTCAGCTGCTGATGTGTTGGGGAGGGTCTGGATCCATTTGGAAAATAAATCACTAAAAAGATACTGATTGAGTACAATATTTTTATGTAATGTGCTGAAAAAATTCCCACGAAAGCACTAAATAAAACAGCGCCAAATTTTATTCGAGTTTCGTTGCACTTCTGTTTTCATGTTTTGAAATGTCATGTTCTGAGGAAACGGCATTTTCCATAATGAATCAAATCAAAATATTGAGCACAAACTAAATTTCCCATTACAGAATATTGTGAAAATACGTTTTTTTTTCTTTCAAACAACAGTATATAGAAGAATAATTCTTCTTGTCCACTTGGAAAATAGGCAATTTAAAATCAACGGATTATATAAATGAGATGCGGTCATCTTAATTTCTAGCAGAACAAAGTACTGTAAAAAAAAAAAATAAATCAGTTTAAAAGTCTGAACCACTGTACCATTATGATCATTTTCTATATAAACGTGTCTCGTTGAGTAGAGCACCTGTATCCTACTGGAGGCACTCAAGAACAGCTGATTGCCTCGACCTTAAAAGGAGCACAACCATGGCATGGACCACGTGCGATAATGCAGCCATCTTTTGGGAATGTGAGGGGACCAATTACAAAAAGGCAGTCCAATTCCCTCATCTCACCCTTAGCCCTTATGTTGGTCCCTATAACATACAGCCTCCAGCTCATTCCGTTCTATGTACAGCAACAACATTACACAAGTAGCCACACTAATACATTTGGCACTAGGGGGCAACACCTGTGATCGGGCTGGATTTAGGGTCGGACGGTCGAGAGGGATGCTATTAAAAACACAGGAAGTGCTTCATCGAGTCCTGTTTGGTGGCTATGGGCCAAAGATCTGGCTGTGCCGGTCAAGCAGGATTCGTGTGAAGTTGTTAATGGGTCCGATAGCACTCAGGGTCATGGCGGCGTCCCGGCCCCACATAAGGTTTGGCCCAAACACGACAGCCAGGTTCATGTTGTTCATCTTGTTCACCTCACTCTGCGCAGACACCTGGAGATGGGAAGAAGGCCAATATATATACGCACAGCAGTGGGAATTCAGCAGTTGAGCGCAGTTTGTATGTCTGTAATGCAAGAGGACCTCTAATCCCTAAAGTGCATTCTCATGGTCCCCATCTGTGGGCCTGAGGAAATGTGAGGAATGCTTGTCTGCTAACCAGATCTGCTCCGTGTAAACATTTAAGGATTCTGATTCCCAATTAGTCCTGCAACCAACTACCTGACAGAGGTAATGAAAGGTAAAATAATAATAATAAGAAGAAGAAGAAAGCTGTTATCAAGACCCTACATTATTCTACCTTTTTTGCAGGGGAAAAAGGCAATGATACTTTACAAAGGTCATATGCAACTAAGGAATCATGTACTGGAGCTACAAAGCAAATAGATGATCAACCGAATACCGCATGTTTCATTCTGGACATCTAGCTGTTGCCTGTCCATTACGTGTGTAATATAGACAGATGGTAAGTCTGTATTCACTTTGAGGAAGCCAAGAGGCAAGTGACAGTTCTTCAGTTATAGGGCTATGAAAATGTACAGCACAAGCACACTGTCCCGCATGGAGAGTTCATACCTGTACCAGAAATTGTATAAGGAATTTGAGAGCAGTGTAGTTCTCCTTGGGCAGCGTCTTTAGCAGGTCACAGATCACGCTAGCCTGAGAACTACTCTCCACATCTGGATGTTGGAAAACAAGACAAATGATAATGATTGAAGTCACCTGACAAACTGCACTGTAACAATATGCAGGGTTACACTTTGAAAACATCCAATGAATTTTAAGTTAAGAAAAATAAAACAATCTAAAAACTGTCATGGCACTATGGAGATGAATAATTCATATCAGCTGAGATTAACCATTCTATTATGTACAGAAGCCCATTTTCAGCATTTGGAGTAGGAAAAAAAAACACATTTATCTCAGAATTCTGACTATGTCTTGTAATTCTGAGTTATTTTCTAACAACCAGCCTGGGAGCCATCACTTCTGTTCTCGCTTTAATAGTTCAATGCAGTGGTGGCTTAATGGTTAGGGAAGCACACTTGTAATTGAAAGATTACAGGTTTGAATCCCCGACCAGTAAGGTGCCGCCCCCAAGCACTGCTCCCTGGGTGCTGAATTAGCAGCCCCCTGCTATGTCACATATGCAGAGAACACGTTTCGTTGTGCACAGTGTGCTGTGGTATGACAACTAATCACTAAAAATATAAAATGCAAAGCATGTAAAGTAGCAGACAGGACCGAAGGCTACAATGTAGCCTTGGTCTGTCCAGGCATTTTAATACCTCCAAGTAGTGTGTGTGTGTGTGTGTGAATGGTAGCCTACACTGAAACCTGCAATGATAATTACCCTGTAAACATTAACCAGACTGGCATCACAAGTATAACTGAATCGCTCAAACCAAAGCAATGAAGGCAGGGCTTGTGCCACCCTGTTTTACTGCTTTCATAATGTAGTGAGCTAACATGAAATCCTACTTGCCAGCAGGATGCATTATGGGAATACTTTGTGTTAGAGATATATTCCTAAATAGCTTCCTGCAGAGGAGGTGACACTGGTTGACTGGCAAACAACAGGCCGGGTTTAAAAAACCTTACTGGAGAAGTTCACTACATCGTTGTACAGCTGGTATGTGAGGATAGGTTCAGGCAGCTCCCTCAGGAACGTCTTCAGGATGACAGCAGCAAGATGGACATCGCCCAGCTCATACAAGTCAACAACCTCTCCTGCATGACAAGAGCAGAGTGAATTAGGACTAGACAGATATATATGTATATATGTTAATTTAGAAAGTTATATACCCCATCTTAGCAAATTTAATGGAGTTACGATAAGCCACATTTACAAAATGGTATATCAATGAGTTTATGACCAAGTACAGAAATCCTCTAGCCGAACCTTTGAGATGTGAATTTTCAAAGATGCAAACATGCGTGTCCAATAAATTAAAAATTGCTTAAATAACCGCAAAATTAATTAATTGATTGATTCTGTGGCAGAATTTCAAATTTCACGGCAGTGCGCAAGTTGGATAATGGTAAACAGAAAGGTCAGCTGACCAAAAACATTGGAAATAAAAAAATATTCTCAGTTGTTTCTTTTTAAAATACACCACACATCTAACACAAAAAAAATACAAATATTAAGTTTTGAAAGCATTTTCTTATGCACAAATAGCTGTACATGTGCACGTTTCCGATAGGAGCTGCGGGTTGGGATGCCATCAGCTGTATGCTCACGCTAACTGTGTGGGACTCGCAAACCCACTCGCAATGGACCAGGTTCCTATCTTAGGGACTTACTGTGTTGTCACTTATCACTGCGGCATGTTTGCTGCTGTAAGTTGTAGCGCACATTACTCACCTGAATTATATCTGTTCTGTATGCTCTTGACAAGGGTCACGTTGGCAGCCCTGCGGAAGATTCCCTCTATTTGTAGGCCTGGCACATTGCAGGGAAAGACGGTGTAAAGGCAGTGGGCAGGGAGACAGTGACAGGGGCTGCATCTGGACAGCACTGCATTCACAGCCGAACTTAATACCATCTCTCTGCGTGAAAGCGTGTGCGAAGGTGCAGCAAACTCACCACATTCCTTTAAGAAAGCAACTGTCTCTCTCATCACCAGTGGAATCCCCTCTTTATCCGCATTCCTCTCACTCAGCCTTCACCCGGGAAACACACATGTCAACAAAACAGTCCAAATCCACCTCAGTCGTACAAGGAGACTCAAGCCCAGCCAGGCCGGAGCCCGAACAGACACTCACAGAGAGAGAGGGACTCCAAACTGCTGGTGAGGAAGGGGGGCCGGGGGTGTGGCAAGCTGAGATCCCTGATTGGCTGGCTTCAGCGAGGCTCTGATCTTCTCGTCATACCTAGGAAGAGTCAGAGGAAGATCTTATACTGAAGACAGAACAACTGAAATTACACATAAGATTCAAACATCCAAGCCAAAGATACCATACAACAACAAAGAAAATCTAGTACTATGTTTTTTTTAACCATTAAAAATAATTCAATTATTGTGGTTCTACAACTACAAGTGCATGAGTGCTCTGAGATATGTGGACTTTGCTTTCCAGCATAATGCCCATTACATATCGTGAATCTACCCATCTATCAATCCACCTTATATCCCTTCATCCAGTACCAGGTTTAGGGATGCTCCGATCGATCGGCCGAAGATCGGTATCGGCCGATCATCACATTTTATAACTCGATCGGTACTCGTT
>JAODJU010000007.1:14966275-14989599 GCA_026776725.1 Gnathonemus echidnorhynchus | reverse complement strand
ATTGGTATCGGCCGATCACCATGACAAAAAATCGGTACTTGGTATCGGTGGCAAAAATCCTGATCGGAGCATCCCTAACCAGGTTGTGGGAAGAGGGGTGTGGGTGTGAGTGACAGAGCGCCCCACTGAGCCACCACGCCCCCCACTGAGAAAACAGAAGCTTCAGAATTAGGTCTAACAAAACTTGGCAATAACAGAGCAGGTTCTTACTGTCTGACGACATCCGGTATCACCAACTGCTCACACTTAACGATGTCTTGAAGCTCACTCAGGTAGTTGACATAGTTGATCTTGCGTCCAAACTTGAAACTGTTAAAGAAAAAGTATGTTATTTGGCTGATTCTGGGTGCGAGGGACGATATAATTTCTTACAAGAAATGCTCAGTCTGGCAGTTTATTGGAAAAGTCGATAATTTTACTTTAGTTTTGGCAGAAGAATGGACAGACCAGACTGCCTGTGTGCCCATACTTTAATTTCATTCATACTTTCATTTTCATTCATTTCAGGACTGTGCTGGATTGGGTACCTGATCAATGGCTTGAAGAGGAAAAACAGGGTCCTGATTAACATGGTTGGATGCACGATATACAGAGCCTTGATGTTCTTCTTATATCTGCATCAGGGATTGAATGGTTAGTGTGCTACTCTTTTCATGCCAAATAAAAAAAGACAATAATAATATAACTAAGAATTGTTAAACACATCCTGCTCGCATTTGCTGCTAAATTACTACAACTCCACAAGTATGGATAATGGTACAAAAGTCATTTTTGACGAATACAATTTAATATGCACCCTCCTGTAGTACCCTTGTGTGATATCCAACAGGAAATGAAGTAATCTTACTTCCTGTCAAATTCCCGGTAAGCATCTTTGAGCCAGCCTAATGAGGGCTTGTTCTCTTTGGTGAGGCCGTAGTGAAAGTAGATGAGAGTGTAATCACTCTCCACATACTGGTCCAGAGTGTGCTTCAGATAGCTAAAAGGGGGTCGGACAGAGGGTTACACAGGATGAGCTGTAGCACACATCTAGCGTTTTCCATGACAATGAACAACTTTTCCACGAATACCACTTCAACATCTCCAACGTTTCAATGTATTTTACTCAAAAAGTATGCATAGGGCTTTCAAAATAGACAGGAAGAGCAAGGTGACATACAGTGCAAATGCAAAATGCCCAGTGGAACTCTGTAGTTCCTCAAGATCAACTTTAAAGTGAATCACATGGAAGAACAGATTTGAGTGACTGAGAGGGTTAATTTCATGTATACCAGACACCCACTTCAGCAGGCTGTGGTGGTTCAGCTCATGGCAAGGGGGCATACGGCAGGCATTGAACAGGATGACCTTCCTGCCATAGTTATCGTCACCTTTGCACAAGACAGAAAAACGGTATAAGCAGCAAGGCCTAGCGCACCGTGGCCAGTACTCAAAGGAGACCGTATTCCAACCTTATATATCTCCATTTAGCAAAGTGGCTAACCCCTCTATGTCAATAGTATAATATAGAACCGTATGATACAGGATATTTTCCTTTCCTTTAAAATCTTCATTAAATTACAGATTCCCGTCATGCACCATAAGTGGAACCATTAGGACTGGGGCGGCCATTGCAGAGGCAGCCTTTCTGACATTGCGCTCCTCTGTGAAGCAGCGGTTGTCAGTGAGCATTGTTAAACCGAAGCAACGTTTTAATTACACAAGGCGAGTAATTTATTTCTGTTTGTCCAGGAAGCAGTGCCATGAGGTTCCCATTTACTCCAGCCCTTCCTCATTTCAGCAATTCATCAGAAGCATCAGAAGTATATGTAATAAGAGCATGACAGCACTCATCAACAAGGTGTTTCTGTCCTCTGAACTACTGGATCTTTTTTTGTTTAACACATAATGCTCTGTACACTCTAGGCACTGTAGTGTGTGAAAATGGTGGCCGTTTCTGAGATGCGGGAAACATCAAGTCTGGCACCAATGCAACTAACCAACCATAGCAGCGCAATAAAACTCACTTAAAACACACCTACTGCCCGTTTTAAAGCCCTGAAGAACAGTAACCGAACCTCATGACCCAGTGTGCATGCTGCATCTATTGAGTTCCAGTCATGTGACTGCTTGTGGAAAGAGACTGCAGGCATTAATTATAACTCTTACCTAATACACGGTCCACTGAGTGTACACACACACACACACATATACAGGCACACACACACAGACACACACTGCGACTTTACCTGCCACCTCCACGATTTGGTGTCTGGCAATATCATAGTAAGGGTCATCCCACTGTAGCGATGCGCTGCCCCCTTGCTCACTGGAGATGTTGTTTTCTGTGTCGGATAACAACACATAGCATCTTACAGTGCTTACGACATCTTACGGCATCTGAACTCAAGCATATCACTTTACTCGCTGCTCCTCTCACAGCTTAACACCACACCTAAAACCATGACGTGGTCGTAAGGCCTGGATCAAACCGTGACTCTGTGAGTCACCCTCACGTCAGGCACAGCCCGTACATCACAGTCAGGCTCACCCAGAGCACTCACTCTCATGCTACTCACTCCTCCCTACGAAAAACTACCACAGACTTTATGTCTTACTCTGAGCTTATTGTTTCTTTTACTCACAGAACACAATAACTTGTTATCTTGCTCTCACTACCCTATGGTTTTTGGTAAAATCTTGACACATTCTGTGTTTCACTGCATCACCACTAACTCCTCATTTCCAGGGCCCAGAGT
Organism: Gnathonemus echidnorhynchus; assembly: GCA_026776725.1. Taxonomy (NCBI): domain Eukaryota; kingdom Metazoa; phylum Chordata; class Actinopteri; order Osteoglossiformes; family Mormyridae; genus Gnathonemus; species Gnathonemus echidnorhynchus. The sequence goes on along the minus strand of JAODJU010000007.1, from coordinate 14,986,861 downwards.
CCTGATCTTACACGGATACTTAGAACAAAAGCTCGATGTTTGCCGTCTATCAGATCTGGAGAATACGGTGCATTCAAGTTCATACAGTCAAAAGCAACTTGTTTTTTTTTGTGTTAGAGCAACAGTAACTGGTCCAATACATGTTTGCCCTAGAATCACAGCTCATAACAAAAACCTTCCTACTACCAGGAACGAAAACAAATTTACCTGCAAACAGAGAAACCTGCTTTACTGTTTTTTTTTCCAAAAATATACATGAAAATAATTTTCCTGTTGTGTCATAAAAATGTTTCACTCAGGTCCACATCTTTGAACTCCTCAAACCAAAGAGTAAATGCATTAATTAATAGCATTAAGATGAGCAGAAGTCAAAGGGATCCCCTTTACAAATTCCTGATCTTGAGAAAGTAAATACATGGGTATTATCGCGCTGGTTCATTTAGCCAAGCAAGGCAGTAATTATTACATCGTAGGCAGAACATTTTGCAGGCAACCAGCTACCAATATAGCATTAAAAGACAAAGTGAGACATTTTTAAAACACTATTATGCTGTTCTCCCTCATTATCTATCAGATACAGCAGTGACCTGTGGAGAACGTACCGGACCTGCTCCTGTCTTCCGAATCCTCTCGGAGCCATTCCTCAGCTGACAGCTTCAGCTGGTCCAAGTTCCCCTCTTCCTTCAGCTCATCTGTGAGGTCAACTAGTAGGTCTGAAGCCATTACCCACAATGCCACTCTGAAGTGGCACACACGTGGGCAATACCTGTGCCAGAAAAACCTATGTTGTAGTATTAAACACTTAATTCCTGGAATTCGCAAAAATGCGATAAACCACAGCAAGATGACAATCATATAACCCTAAAGCATGTCATATGCCAAAGGTTAATAGGTAGTAACATTAAGTTACTATTATTTTAGTATAATTAATTTAATTTAGTATTAATTTAGACAAAATTAGTATTAATTTCATGGAACATGAACATGCTTTTGTTATCAATTTTGAAACACATTAGTCATCCCCACATCAACATATGGAGAAGGGCAGCATCATTTGATTGTTCTTGTCAATAGTCCCAGGACTACAGGTGTTTATGTCATAATATTGCCATAAACATTTGGGCATTACGTATAGCAGAAAATCCATATATGTCCATAAAGCTCAAGTTTCATTTTCGGTAGTGGGAAGCTATGTTACTCAGAATAAAACCTTTTATATATTAAGTATTTATCAACAAAGATATATCAAGCTAAAGCTGAATAAAAGTCATTTTGCATTTAAAAACCGAGCACAGCAGAAACACGTATATGTATATAATGTCTGGATGAAAATATGCAACTCACTAAAAAGCCTGTAATACTGTGATCCAATGGCATTTCTCGGGGCACGTTCGAGCTCGCTTGGTATGTTATCAGGCATAGAAATCACATGCAATACTACATAATAATTTATTTCCAAAAGATACCTTTACTCGTTATAAACGGCAAGTTATCCATCTTGCCCTAATAAGTTAAATACGCATCTGCTGGAAAAAATCGCCCTCCTCCCAGATCAAGCACCATCTCACGCGTTAACCAGCAACACACTGTCTCCCTTTATTAATAACCCACACAAACAAGCACGACAGCCAGGGTTACATAACTCCTGCTTAAAACCCATTACATGCAACATGTCAGTAGTACTAAAAACAAAAACGATGGACCACTACCTTAAATGATTTTCAAAGCTGCAATTTCATTTAGATACATATTTGTTACAGAAGCTACATCAACATTAAGCGAGGTCCCAAAGAATGTACTTCATGTACGATGGACCCCTATATCGCAGAAATGCAACGTATTTTTCCTATCACTGAAATTATGAGTTATCTGGCTGTATTATTATTATTATTATTATTGATTAGTGTTACCAAGACGACACCGACAAAGAGCTTCGGTCTTCATATAAGGGCTGACCAACAACTGAAGGCGCATTCACACCGTGTACATGTCGGAAACGCCAGACGACCGTCAGTTCTGTTAAAACGCTCAATTAAAATACAAGTTTTGACAGGACGAGGTGACGCGGGGATGCGGCGGGGATGCGGCTGGGTGGGTGGCTGCGCCGGAGCAGACCTCAGGGATCCGGGTTAGGGCAGCTAGCGCCGTCCCTGAGGCGCCTGCCCTCACAGATCTTCGTGTAGGTGCTTCGCGTGTGACGTGCGGCCGAAACACGCCGGTCTTACGGGCGATTTAGATACATATATATACATACATATATACATACATATATTCATATATAAGCCGCTGGGTAGCCGTGCGGGGCTGCAGCTAACCAAGTATGCACCGGGCAAACTGTCAAAAAACCCAAATACACCTTTTTATGATGAAGTTGTCCCTGTTAGCGACGACAGCACGGACAAGCAGAACAAAAGAACAGCAGAAAAACACACAGCAACATCAGTACTGAAAGAAAAGAATATATAAATACAAAATACCTCGTAATATACTTGAGCGCGTGAGCGAGCTGCAGCGCCTCTCCCGAGCGCCACACGCAAACATCCGTTTGGGGGGCGGATGTGGAGCTTCGGGCAGGGCGGGGCAGGAAGGCCGCGTGTGTGTGTGCGCGCGCACGCGCAAACGCACACAGACACACACACACATTTTGAATATCCTTTATGGGGACTCTACATTCATTTCTGTTTGAAAATCCGTAATCCCAGCAATGACACCCTTGATCCATACCCAGCCCTAATTTTAACCATAAGTAACCAAACAAAATACAGGACTTTTGGCATTTTTAGTTTTTTGATTAAGATTCACACATTTTTAAATATAAAATTAAAGTTTATATTGTAGGGACCTGAAAAATGTGCCTACAAGTGAAAAACAGATTGTACCATATTGTGGTACAAAACCACACACACAAACAGAGACACACACACATACGCATACATCATAGATAGATAGATAGATAGATAGATAGATAGATGTACTTTATTGATATTGAATCTGCATGTGTAAAAAGGGAGTTTAAGTTTATGTGAGAGGGCATATATAGATCTATTTGTTTTGTATATACGCACCCAGATACAGATTTGTACTTTGACACGTCTAGAAATGACAACTTTTTAATATATTTAAAGTCCTATTTACAATTATAAATTGTACCATTATTTGGGGGCAAGCTATGCTTTTTGATCATCACGCAGATACCGAATCACTTAATTCATGTACGTAACAGGCACATGCTTGATGTCATATGACAGATCATGAATACAGTACATAAAGGACAGCAACAATTACTCTAAACTTTATTGCTTATTGTCCTAAACAGCAAAACATTTAATTGAAGAAAAACATATCAATCGATATCAGTAGAAGAACCTTCGATGACTTTCTTTAGCCACCTCATCATGCGAAATACGTGGGTATAAAATCCGTATTTTCCATCCCTGTCACAACCTTCTCCCCACGAGACGATTCCTATCTGGTACCACCGGTTGTCATCTGGATTCTAGGGGGGAATGACATTCATTCAGGACAAACTTACTAAAGCAGCGCATCTTTAGGTTTGGCTAGATGCTTAGTCCATATTCACGTAAAGACCAGTCTGTAACCATGAAATTGAAGAAATGTGGAAAGCTCTCCAGTTATGCTATTTGATGCTTCACAAATTATATAATTGCGCACTTTTGAACAGCTTTATTACAGCAACACAGTATCAGTGACTAAAATATCGAGGTTAAGAAATATATTTTACCTTCATAACAAACGGACCTCCGCTGTCTCCTTCACAGGCATCGCCTCTAGTAGAGTCTTCTGGTTTGTATCCTGTCATGTAGAGAGCAGCTATCATGTGTGCTTTCGCCCATATTTGAATCAGTGCAGCAATAGGCAGAGCAGGTACTGTGCTGTTGATTGACATTTCCAAGCACATATCTTTAGCAAACAGGCATCCACATCCAGTTACCTGCACAGAACATGTTGTCTGTGATGGGGATATTGGTGGAAGCCCTACAGGTGTCCTGTTCCACTATGGGTAGGTGGATCTGTTGCAGGACGGAGGGCAGTGAATGTCGGTCGGGGGTCCATGTCTCCTTTAGGTTTCCCCAGCCAGTCACCCGACCCTTGTATCCAGAAAATAACAACCTGGATGCAGAAAGAAAACTCTGTGTCTCAAGCTGACACTTTGCTGATGGTTTCTTCTGTGTTTTGCATATATCTTGATTGTTACTCTTTTTTTTTTCCAAATGGAAATTGATGTCCAGGTAAATATGTATGAGCAATTAGAAAATTTGAGTGGTATTGTCATTACTGAACAATCTTAATAGATTGTTGTCAAATATGCAATAATATGAATAATAACATAAAGAATTGTGGAAACAGGGTCTTTAGACATTAAATGTACGAAAAACAAACAAAAAAAAAACTAAAACACAAAACACCTGTCCTGTCAGCTGTGTTTTCACCTGCTTTTGCAGTAATAATGCCAGTGGATTCTTTAGTTTATCTTACGTTCTTGTAATTCCCTTGTTTGGAAGACAGATGGGGTGGATTTGCGTTGTGAATTGAACAGGCTTCTTCATGTGTAACAGAGCAATGTCTCTGTTCAGGTTCTTCTGCCAGTTGTATTTCGGGTGGACAATTATCCTGTCGATGGCTATGATTTTTTCTATGCCTTGCTCAAACCTGTGTGTCAAAGGGGGTACATAAGGTCAGAAGTGCGAAAAACAGGTTTGCAACATTCATTAGTCACCTGCCCTGGTACTAGAATGATGTTCCCATTTTCTTACCCCTGTCCAGACACACCAATGTCGCAGCTCCCTTCTACTCACTTGGTGCGGGAATGTTTGCCAAGGCGTACGAGAATGTCATCTGTGGTGTAGTTCTTGCCCCAGGCCGGGTAGAGGATGCAATGGGCTGCTGTGAGAACCCATTGAGAACTGATCAGACTGGCGCCACACAGAAGTTCCTGGGGGCTTTTCTTATACAGCATCACCTGCCTGTCAATCAGACCAAAAGTCATCACTGGCTATACATAACACACCTTCTCAAAAACTCCATCCACAACCATTTTAGGATGCCAATAAAGCAAAGGACTATACAAATGAATCTGCATACATGCTAACTAAATATCAAAAAGTCTTTTAGTGGAAAAGCAAAATTACTTCAGATGATGTTGTTTCTTACCATGGTGCGCTGCCAACCTCTGCATCCAAGCCTTTTACGATTCGGGTTCCTCCGTAAGATTCCAGAAGTTCCTTTTCATTTTGATCCTGTTTAGTTTCCTTTTCAAACATAGGCCGTTTTCCACACTCTGAAAATCATGTCCGACCACAAAATAATAAATATTTCCTAAGTGTAGCTATAAGTAAATATGTAACATAGCAAAAACACAGAACATTGAAAATAAGACTATTATTAAATGTCTTTCCAAAGTATAAGAAAGAGGACCAAATGCATTACAGTTTTAGTAACATAATCTTTCTAAAGATGTATCTCTTTCTGCTTATTAAAGATCCTCTATCTTCTTACCTAATTCTCCATCACCAAAACTGCTGGCGTCAAAGAAGGCCTTGCGAGGTCCAGAATCAAAAGTCCTTTTTTGCCCAACAGCCTCCTCGTCAAAATTGTTTAGGGGATCATCTGTTTTTCCAGTAAAATCAAACATGGTTTACTAAGAATGCTATAGAAAAGATCATCATTAGTCAGAAAAAAGGTTGATACTGATTAAAACATGTGACCAACTCTATAAATTATCAAGAGAGATGTCTTATGAGATATGCCATTTAATCTGTAATTTAAAGATGATTTATGTCATCCATCTATATGGATATACTCATATATGAGTTTACCACACATATCCAGATCGCAATAATCCATAGTGACATTGGGGTAATCCACAAAGCACCAGGGTCCCTCAAAGTCATCGTCAGGATTTCTGCAGTGGTTCTGCACCAGTGTTACTTCTGGGATGAAGTCTGCCTTGGCTTTGAGGGTGACAGCTTTTGGGGACGTCCAAGGAAGACATTTGAAGCCTCTCTTAGTGACAGAGAGGGTTCCTGTGTAGTCCAGGCCGTTATTTTTAATGCATTCCTTCTTGGTGGGTGTTTTTGACTCTGTAGCCGGCTTGGATGGCAAGGGAACAAAGGGAACCCCTGTGGAGAACAACAAACGTGGATATTTTCTCAGGCATTCAATTTGCCCTAAAGTTTTCTGGTAAATATCTTAATGACCAGGCCCATTGACATGCGCCCTGGGATAATCTTAATTATCTTGAACATCTAAATAATGTGTTCTTCCCTTCCTGCCCATTCATCTTTTAATTACAAAACCAGCAACGTCTTTCCTGAGGTTTTCCTGAATGACATGCCGCAATGTGAAATGGATAAATGTTTTATTTTTTCTGTTAGCAAATAGAAATGAAATGATGCTTTATTTGCTATTTAGTAGAAGGATTTGTTTCTTCTTGTATATCCATCCTCATACAGAGTTAAGAGTGAAGCTTGGGCTCAGGCTATTTTCAGGAGTTAAGGCCTTTGTTCAAGGGCCGAGCAGAGACTTAACTGTTGTGTATGGGATTCAAACTGGTGTCCTTCTGTTCACAGGCACAGAGGCCTTAGTCAATGAGCGACCCCCACACCCAAGTGATAAAAGTAAGAGGTAAACTGAGCAGTATTTCTCAACTTGGTCCTCAGGAACCCACAGATGGTTCACATTTTGCTCCCTCCCAGGCAGTGTTTACATTTTTGTTCTCTCCCAGCTCCCAGTAAAACTGCCTGTGTCAACTGTCAACTGTCTGTGGGTCCCGAGGGCTGGATTGGGAAACACTGGAATCCAAGGTGGATTAGAGCTGCCTACCACATTTGGGAACATGGCACTTCTCCTTCCTGACAGTGGGATCCCGAGTGAAGCACCATGGTCCCTCGGGGTTCTTATCAGGGTTCCTGCAGTGGTTCTGCGTCAGGCTCGCATCCAGTGAAACATTAAACTCCCTTGAGACACAGACCGACAGAAACGTGGCATCAGAAGGCTGTTTGAAGACTGTCGTAAAGGGTGAGCAGTAATGTCTGCGTGGGTCCCGAAACATACGTGATTTTGTGTGGGAAATTACTTCTCCAGTACTGACAGGTCTTCCCTGATACTGTCACTGCAGAATTTCCCCTGTAATTCACTCCAATTCCCATTATGCAAGTTCCTGAGGAAAAAAAAAAAAATATATATATATATATATATCAACAATATCAGGAATTAGTATTTCAGCACTGAATGCAGAAAAGGATTTATGGCATCTTGATGTCTCAATGAGTAGCAATACTGCCATGTACTTTCAGGGAGGGGCTCAGAATCACACCCCCATTCTGTCTTTGGCTTCCTCTAAGTTGCCCGTAAAGTACGATTGTGTGTGGACATTTGCCTTGGTCAGGATAAGATATTAAAACAGGGCTCTTCAAATACGACCCCCGACTCCAAATCCAGGCCTTGTTTTCAGTTCTTCCAGGTAGTTAGTTTAATAATTACTGATTCTGATTGGCCAGAGGTTTCACACCTGGCTCAGAGGTAAAAGAATGCTGGGAAATCAGCAGGGCTCGGCCCTGGAGGACCGTGACTTGAACAGCCCTAGATTAGAAGATGGAAGCATGGACAGTATCTTGATTAGAGGAACAGTTATTACTGAAAAAATGTTTACCATTGGAATCCAAACATGCTCTGAGTACACTTAAACTTTCTTTGCTCCTCAGCATTTTGGTGCCTGTACAAACTGATAAAAAAAAAAAAAAACATATTTGCAAGTCATCTATGATAAAAAAAGAAGAGTGACATGCCATACATATATATTGCAGAACCCAAATACACTCGTGATCATGCCATTAGTTCCAAAGCATTCAAAATTTTTCTCAATTGTACTTTGTTCCTGGTCCCACTGCAACTATTTACATTTGATGTTGAAACTACTGGCCAAGCACTTTGCACTTTTCATTGAAAATGCTTTGTTCACATGAGATTCTTCCTTACCTTCGTATGTGTGCCAAAACATTCCCTGAATGAAAAAGAAATGCATGTAAAATAGATTTATTTTGTTTGGCCTCCAAATGTCAGTGAATATTTTAAAGACTCTTGGGTTAACAGCTATTCATTAAGCAAGAATGTTTCCAGATTATAATGAGAGCAGTAGGGAATTTAAGATGTTAGATTGAAATGCATGATATCTTGGCCCGTCACCAAGGTCGGAGCTACTTGCAAAGTTCATTCTCTCACCGCAGTCTCAGTGTTCTCATACACCTCGCGCGCTTCCTCATAGTTGCAGACCTCCTCAATGCACTCTCTCTCCAAGTTCCCCGGCTTGACTTCCTCTAGCAATGAATTGGCTCGCCTTGGTCGGATGAAGACTTGAGAGGCCGATTTGGGATCGAGAAATACTAACAGCCAGTGTGAAAACAGTCCCATTTAATCAGAAATGCAGTGTCAGTTCATTACTGCTTACAAAAATATATGAGCAGTAAACAATAACAGAGTATTTTAAGCAAGGATAGGACGTGAGTGGACATGCTAACAAGCCACTGAATAATATTAAACATCACAAAAAAGTAAGAAAGTACTCTTCATATTTACAGTCGCTTTCCTCAAGTGCAACTAAATGACTATACACCTCACTGTATGACTGCTGCACTGTAAGGCATTTGTTAAGTAAGAAACAGAATTTCTTGGACAATGGATGCCATTTTTGCCCTGAAAAGTCAAGGACAAAGATACAACTTACCTTTTTCACCAACCGTGGCATGAAAGAAAGCAGACAGAAGGGCACAGAGGACAGGCACTGCTATTCTGCTCATCATGTCTGATGGCTGGATCCAGACTGAACCGCTGCCTGCCTAAAACTCCACCTCAAATCTTCACCAAACACCCCCACCCCCGAAGCACACTTTACATGCGCCTTTCTGGTTAATATTGAATTACTATTGAACCACAGTCCCCCCTAAAGGTGCACAATGTCTAAACTGATGAGGGTCTGTACACCCTATCCAGCTTGGATGCTTACCAAAGAGAATCCAATGAAGTTCTACAATAGAGAGTTCACCCTTACCATCAGAATCAAGGACGTTCACACATAGGCATACAAGGCTGGGTCATTTCATTCTTTGAGTATTATCTGAAAGCTATAAATCATTGTCTCCTTTCATTGTCTTGACTAGTGACAACAAATTGTCAGATTCAAGATCATATTCTTTATGAATTCCTGATACAACAATGGACACACCTCAAAATAAATATCTTCACGAAGAACAGCTGCACTCTCAAACCTTGTGCAACTTTGAAGTAGACATGGAAAAGTAAACAGGGCTTTGTACCTGAGATAAGATGCAATTTGAAGACTCCTCAAAGAAAAAATAAGGGGATTTTTCTGCAAGTAGTAGAAATGGCTGACATGCTGATTATGACAACCACTGAATATATCTTTTAAATAGCTTTTAATTAGCCAACCCAAAATAGGAAAAATTTAAAGAGAATCTGACGCATAGTTTTGTGAATTTACTTGTTTTTTTTTTGGAATTACTTGTATCCAACCATATATTGATTCAGGTGTGAGTGGTGGTTAAACAAATATTTGTTTCAAGAAGTGGATAACAAGCAGGGGTCATGACAAAGAGTTATTTGTAATTCAACAGGGCTGGAATACACTATGAAAAAAATATCTTTCTGTAACTCTTTTTTTAACTGGGCAGTACAGTAAAACATTATTTATAACACAAATCACCAGGACACCATTCTTTTTGAACACTACATGGCACAGAAATATAGATGTTTCCAACACTTTAGCCCATTCTACTGTCCCTTTAAGAGGGGAGCGTGGAAAGAACATTTGGTACACATGCAGTGATGAAACAAGGTCCATCAAACTTCACTGTCAATATTTGTCAGAATGTTAAACTCAAAATTTAAGTAGAGAAAACAGAAAGCATGAGGTATTTGGCTTTCTTATATTTGAGAATGTGATTTAAACAACCTCTTTGTAATTTTGGGGGAAAAACTTCACCATCGGATATTTTTGAAAGATTTAATCAACAGTGAAACAAACAGCATAAGTTTATGTATGAGATCACCAATGGAACAGTTCATTAACATCCCGTTTCAATTTCCACAGTCTCTGCGACTGAGCTTAACCCGTCATCTCCATGTAATATCATCACGTTGCCATGAGTTCTTTGCTCTTCTACAATGACACATTTGTCAGTGGCATCAGAGATGATGATCTCAATCACATCCTCACTCATCTGCATGGCCTCCTGGTCCTGTTCTTGGCTAGAGGATCCCATGACCTCATGCATGACATGATCCTGGGAGAGGGACACGCCGTCATGGAAGGGCCCTGTCGTGCTCATTATCACCTCACCTGAGCTGGGTACCAGGGCCAGGTTGTCCATAGCCTGCACGTAGACTACCGTCCGCTCTTCTTGAAATAGGGTTCTGTCCTCAGGCTCCACCCGTTGCCTAATGCTTGTCTTCCTCCCGGATTTCCTGGGACGGCCCTTCACAGGGATGGCATGACCAGACTCCAAGGTCATCAAAGCACTGGCCAACTCTCCGGCTGCCTTCTCCTCCTTCCTCCTGTGTGCCTGCTGGTGACGGACCAGGCTCTGCATCAGCGCATAGCCAGCTCCACACGTTTGGCACTTGTAGGGCTTCTCCTCCAAATGCGACTTCTGGTGACGTCGCAGTTTGGTGGCCAAAGTGTAGCCTTTTCCACAAACGTCGCACTTGTACGGTCGCTCCCCTGTATGCAGGCGTTCATGCGCCCGCAGCGTATGGGGGTCACGTAAGGCTTTGCCGCAGATGGGGCACAGGTAGGCCTCGCCAGTGTGTGAGATGAGGTGCCTACGCAGCTCGGGCACCTGGGAGAAGTACTGATCGCAGTGGTCGCATTTGTATGGCTTTTCCCCCGTGTGGATGCGCAGGTGGCCCAGCAGGTTACCCCGTTGCCGGAAGGTTTTGCCGCAGTAGGGGCAGGGGTAGGGACGCTCACCCGTATGCAGTCGCATGTGGTTCCGGAGGGAGCCAGAGTTAGCTAACTCCTTCCCACACACGGAGCACTTGGACTTGGCCACCTTCACGTTCGCCTCCTTGGCCCGGTGAGCCTCCCGGTGGATGCGCAGCGAGGGCCGACGAGCAAAGGCTTTGCCGCAGATGTCGCAGACGAAGGGCCTCTCGCCCGTGTGGAGCACCTCGTGCTCCTTCAGGTCACGCTTCAGGCCGTAACTCTTGTCACACTGCTGGCATTTAAAGGGCCGCTCCCCTTTGTGCATCAGGAGATGTGCACGAAAACTCTCCTGCGAACTGTAGTTCTTGCCGCACTCTGTGCACAGGTATGGCTTGTAGTCCGAGTGAGTAAACTTATGTTTCTTTAAGTGGCACAGCTGGAAGAAGCTTTTGTTGCACTCATTGCATTTATACCGTCTCTCTCTAGTGTCAAAGTGGAACGTGTCTGGGATGGGAGTCGAACCACCTTGTGAAGCTCCCAGGTTCCCAGTACAAACGTCCTTAAGAACATTGTCTGTTTTCTCCTCCAAATGATGAAACCCCTTCTGTTCTCCTTCAGTTTCTTCAAGGCTGGATTGTTCATTTTCATCCCCGATTGATGGAAGTGCTGTAGCTTCTGGACAGGGACTTGGCTCTTTTCCCTGTTGCCCCAGGACTCTCATTTTCCGCTCCTGTAGACGTTTCTGGATCCGACTTACGATGTTGTGCATCTTTCTGGGCTTGGCAGCCAGACGCGAGCTGGCCCGCGGGGCTGGCTGTCTTTGCTCTAGGCCTGTGTGCACGGCAACCTTCTGTTCCTTCCCAGAGTTGGACATCTGCTCCATCAGACGAGCCCCTTCACCTTGAGTCAAAAGGGACAACTGTGGAAGAGCATCAAGCTCATTATTCATTCTATGCATTTCATCCTTGGCGCTTTCCTCAGCATTTCTGGGGCCACGGTGTGCAGGTCTCCTAAAAGCCTTTTTCACAGAGAAAATCTCGGATTTTTTTCTTCTAGTTTGAACCTGTGAAGTTTTTTTCTTCTCCCCATCTACTGTATGTACTGAAGTATCTGCAGGGTCTGGACTCACAAGGTCCTCAGTGGGATGTCCATTAAGATCTGTTGAAGAAAAATAACATTAATATTCCTTGATTACAGTCATATAAGACTTATTGAACACTGGGGTCTTGTCTGAAAATTAAAATGTGCATTCATTTTAAGATTCCAGATGTCCCCACAACCCTGCACTGCACTACTATGAAGCTCCTCCAGGTCTTTATATACACAGAAGTTTTTCAACACCATGCCATAATTTTCAATAAAAATATCAATTAATGCTGTATACCATCACTGTCTGATGAAAACAATGTATGTCCACTTTTTGATGACTAACTTTTTACTAGAGATGGAATACACCCATTGTCCTGTTTACTGATAATGTTTGACAACTTATTGAACAAAAAAATGCCTTATGAAGATCAATTTCAGTAGTATTTATGTTCCTAACATTTGTATTTATGATGGTCATTTGTATGGATTACTGTATATTGCTAATTTTGACATGTTGACGACAACAGCTAGATAGGTAGCTAACATCATTGTCAATCATGAGTATAAAGTGAATAGTTTGTATCTTGTTGACACCAACATTTTTGCCTCTCTAACAACAATCCACATAAGTTCAAAACAAACTATTTACTGATGTCTCAGTAAAGAAAGGTTTCTAATTGTTGTGCTAAGGCTGTTATTTTAGGAATATTTTGTAAAGTCATTTCTGAGAAAATGCATTTTTTCATGCTCCTGAAATAATGGATTTTTGGAGATATGCTTTTTCATCAGAGAGATGATATGCTGATATAATTTTTTACATAAGTTGTCAATTAAAACAACTAATGACATATCTTGTGGAAAGTGTAATATGGCAATATATTGCATAACTGAAGTTGTACTACACAACTTCAACTAATTTTAAAGACAGCAGGGGTCTTTCTTACTTTTCACTGAGGCAGCAGTTTTATGCTTGACTGACCTAATCATAACAGATCCAGATCCATTAATTTGCATCAATGTGAAATGTTGCATCACTTCCCTGCAAGGAGCTGTTCTTGGATACTATGCATACTGTCAATTTCTTACGTGCTTGTAAAGAACTGATATCTTTAGCCTGCCGCTCTTGCTCCTCTGCAGTCTTCTCCTGGATTTGGTTGGCTTCTCTATCGAAAGGCGGGTCTGGCATTGTGGTTTCCATTTTCTGGGTGCCAGCTTCCTCTTCCATCAGCTCAGCAAGTCTCTGCTGGTCCTCCAACCAGAGAAGGAGCTCTGTACCTGGGCTGATGTCTCTGCAAACCCTGAAGCAAAGTCTGCCACCTGCAGTATGGATGCTCACATTCCTTTCTTCCTTATTATTTGCAATGCAAGCAAACCTGAAGGAACCCATGCAGATCAAGTCGTACAATTAGTGGCAAAAACTACAGCATTTCATAAAGTATTCAAAATACTAAGCCTATTGTCATCGACCTTATTATAAAAATATGGTTTTTCCATTAAAAGATTTTAGAACCGAGTATAGCACAGACATACTTCATCCAATAACTCCTGTTGCCAGGACTCCCCCACGTTGCAGACTGACTTAAATCCTCCATTCTGCCCTAAGGAAGCACGATAAATATGCTCACAGTTTGCATCACGTCATAAAAATGCCACAAAATTAAATTATAAAAACCAACTACGGGGATCATTTATAATGCAGAAATAGGAATATAATTTTTAGGCAAATATTAATACCGCAGATAATATATTTTTCCCTGTGAACTATGGCAGTATCAAGCTTTGCAATACCATGTTTTTCAAAGGATAATAAAATATACCTTTTTCTCGTCCCCATGACCTAAAGACCTGAGCTGGACATCAACGTCCCCCAAGAAGGCCCCTTTCTGCAGGGCCCGCCCCACGCACCAAAGCCCCAGGCGGCCGTCCTCCGTCAGTGACGGGCCCACCGACAGCCCGCGCGGCACCGCCTGTAAGATACTGTGCAGGGATGCTTGGGTTTGCGCTGAATAATCCGGATACTTCAGCGCCTTCTGGATCGCTGAGTCCACTAAATAGAAGAAGCAGAAAATACATTTATTTGTATTCTTTTTACATAAGTATACTGAGAGCTTTATTATTATGTCTGGAGCACAAAACTATAAAGTTTGAAGACATAATAAACCAAGGTATTAAAAGATCGAATGCACCACAGTGGTCAAGTTTTGACTAACAGTCACCGCAGTCTCTGGCACAGCAAAACAGTGTTAAAGCGTGACCAGCCCAAACAATCATTACTTAATGAATAACGCATACACACCATTTTACATAAACCATAAAAGGCTCGATCGGCATGATGCGTTAAAATTCTTAAACGGTTTCATCTGTTTTGCCTGTGGGAGGTTCACAGTACACAAGTATAGGAAACCCAGCGAGCGATCGAGATGCTTAGCTGGCTAGCTGTCTAACGTTAGCAAAATAATGAGGTGCCATGCGATTATCCCATCCCTTCACGTTTGCTGAAAACCTAATAAAACCGGACTGAAAGAGGATTCCCCATGTAATCCTACGCTATAAATTAATTTGGAACTTTAACTTTCAATATCTAATCTAAAATACCAAATTGCATTTTAAGCATCTCTTCGGCAGCGCTAATGGGAAGCTAGCAGGAAAATTGCACTACTACCAAACGCGAATTTACGATATACTTCTATGCAATCTCAAAAGTCTTCTAAAAAAACCTCGAGTTTATAAATTGAACTAACTCAGGGATAGGTTTTCTTCTACGACTTGGCCAAAGCAATGTCTTCTGGTTTCACCACTGAAACTCCGGGAAAACCATTCTCCAACCAACAAGATTTGCTGTCCGAGATGAATTGGTTGCAACATACGTCTTCCGTCGAGGAACATTTCCTATTGCGTAGTTTTCAGGATAAGCAGCACCGTTTCTTTAAACCTGATAACCAAATTGTTGAACCGTATGAGAATATGATTTGGTCGATTACAGTTAAATAACATTTTTACTAAATATAACTATTTAAGATCAATTGGGAACTAAAAATTTAAACACCTGTTTCACCGCGGTCGATGTTTTGGTGACACCGAAGCATTGTTGTGAAGTATGATAATATCCGCCATATATTGAAAGCCGTTTTCAAGAAAACCGGCAATAAAGCTCATGCTGTTTTGTATACTTTTCTGAACGATAGTTATATTATTTTTAATGCTAAAAATTCATTTAGCTTATATATTTTAAGATAACATTGAGTAACAAACTGGAAAACGAAAACTGACATTTAGAATTATAATTTTGAAAGACCACAAAACAAGAATTTGAAACAAAACAAAATATATTTAATATATCCAGTAATTATGACAAATATTGCCTTATTACTGACGAAGAATCAACGGAGAAATTGAAGGCCGTCAGCCTAGAAATTCTGATGGGCTGATGAAATAAACAAGATGCTTAAACTTCACTGGCGAATATGTTTGTTGCACAATAAACTGTTCATATTCATTATTGGTCCAAGTCACCTACCTTAGATGGAATCATGATTAGATTAAAATTTAAACCCAACAATTACAGAGGTTTTTTTGTAAGAAAGGTTAACTATATAGAATGCCTTTTGCTATACTTTAAACACAAGATGGATGTCCTTCCTTATCCATCAATCAGTTTTCCAAACCACTTATTCTTCTGGGTCATGGGGGGTCTGGAGCCTATGGGCACAAGGTGGGGAACAACCCAGGATGGGGGGCCAGCCCATTGCAGGGCACAGTCACACACCATTCACACCTATGGGCAATTTAGTAATTCCAGTTAGCCTCAGCATGTCTTTGGACTATGGGGGGAAACTAGAGTACCCAGAGGAAACTCCACACACATGTAACCCAGGCGGAGACTCGAACCCGGGTCCCAGAGGTGTGAGACAACAGTGCTAACCACTGCACCACTGCCCCACCATGTCACCCCTGCTTCCTTATCATCAAGCAAAAATTAAATTTGGCTTCTCATGAAATGGCCACTTGTTTGATACGTTGATAAAGTCCTACTTCAACAAAACAAGTAAAACAATGCTCTCTGCACAGGACGTAGGTGGTAGTAGATGAGTTCTAGATCTAGTTCCTGACAGTTAATCAAAAAGTTTGACAAGTCTTAATACAGAAAAGGTCAAGATTTAGAGGAACTAGTCACAATGTTACTCTTAGCCATGCAAACACAGAAGAAACCACAAATTACATGTAAAGTTAAAAATTCCTTCTACTGGATTTTATTTTGCTTGACTATTAACAGACAAAAATTAGAAGATCCTTCTACAAAATTGTAAAATAAGGAGAAACCCCAATAAAATGTAGCCCAGCATATAAAAATTTGCAATGAATTTGGGGTCAATTTCAATGTGAAGTTCACTGCATACTGCACTCAGTATGGTGTATGTGAGGAATAAAACTTTGAAACTTGAATTTACATGGCAGCAAAACTGGGTGAATATCCATGCAGTAAGAGTTTCGAGAAAGCAAAGGGCAGTGCTCCAATCTTACTAAAAATTTCAGAATTCCACCCAATTTTGAATGTGACTCCTCTTATATATATTACACATTACTTTTTTCAAAGAAAAAATACTGAAAGATACACTCTTAAACAACCAGACTTATCTTCCAGTAACTAACAGGAAAGTTATACTGTAATTTAGACATACGTATAAATATGTAATTAACACAAAATTTTGCCAATATACAATACTATTAAATGTGCAGTTTCATAGCTATATTTGAACCAGCCAAACACTTCAAACCAAAGTAGTAATCTACAGTATTTAACAATTTTTCATTGCTTTCGTCCTTCATCTACTGCTGCAAGCTATACCATTCTGCGTTTGAGAAATATATTAGGATTTGAAAACTTTTGATTTCAGCCGAAGTATTTTTACCTCCAAAATGAAAACTTTAGAATAATATACAAGCTTCTTCCTGACACCAGGAAACCACTACATATGTTTGTTTTTCTCAGTTACAAAACGTAATTACATTTATTAATGTTGGTTTTGACAATGATAACATCTGGTCTTTTCTTATATGTGTAAAAAAAAGTTTAATACAAACTGAGACGTTTATACATCCCAGCAAATGACCTGGCTTGCAGCAATAGGTCACCCCAATCCAACGCTAAACAAATGCTGGAATTCTAACGAAAATGTTTAGTTTGCATCACTGGACCATCAATCATCCGCACTGAAATTCAGTTTTAAAAACCCCCTTAAATGGGCAGCGACACGCCGCAGACGCTGATCAGCACAATTCACCAGTCTCAATTTTATTCTGAACATGCTTTCTAGATTCACAAGGTTTGCTTTTAGACGTTTAAAAATGCGCTTAACGGGCCCAAACGTAATTGCATATGCCTTTTGTGCAGTGTCCCTCCTAGGGAGTGCTGCGGGTACCGTTTTAGCCGTCCACCATGGGAATCAGCAGGGGTACACTGAGCACGCCGTGAGGCATGGCATGCAAGCGCAGGCTTTGTCTCCGTCTTTGATTTGGGGTCCCGCTCCACTCAGCTCCACTGTTGCTTTCTTCCGTTTTACATGTCATTTCCTGTGCTAAAAAGATGGTCGTCAAAGCCGAGTGGAGCGGCCGACTCGCTCAAATCATTTCAAATAAGCACTTTTGTTTGGCCTCCCCGGAAAACTAAAGTCGGCGTACGTGGTGCTTAACTGGTGCTGAGCATAAGATAAGTGCAGATTGTTAGGTACACGGGAACGGCAGAGTCCTGCAAAAGGTGAGTGTGTCTGGCCAATGTGGCCAATAAAAATGGCTTCCGAAAGCTGGAGGCAAAGTGCCAGGCATCTGTAGGCGAAAAGAAATGAATTCGGCTGTAAGCTGACCAACGTGCAGTCAAGGTTTTAGTTGTTGGTTCGGGACGCCCATGAAGGATTTGTCCGGTGAAACGCGACTGCTCCGCTTTGTGTCGGCGGATTTAATATATCGCACCAGTTGTTGTGGTGCCGTCTTGACGCGACGCGTTTCATTTTGAGGGGCGTACTTGTCGTCCAATCAGAACCCTGGATTTTACAGTTGGATACTTTGATTGGCTAGTACCGTACGTCACAAGGTGTTTAATTCTTACATTGAGGGCTTGGTTTAAAAGGTCTGGTGCACATTGTAATGTTCATGTAGAATCAAAACTATAGCATCAGTAATGTTTACCTTTCAGTAAACGTGCTTCTTATACGCTATTCATACTAGTTCTGCACTCAATGTATAGGATAAATATTGACATTAAAATATGTAGTATTTCACTTTTAATTTGCTGAATTAAAAGTGAATTAAAAAAGTACCTTTAATGAGTATAAAGTACCTTTAATTTTTCTATATTAGCTCTTATTATCCATGTTTTTGGCTTTTAAATTAATTTAATCATTTAATATAAAATGTTATTTAAATGTGCAGTACTATTGTATTCTCCATTATGGTGACTGAGTATATTCGAAACAAAATATAAGCAATTATGGAATACATCTGGTGTGGGTTTCGGTGTGTATGTTTGACCACTTTATTGATCATCATGCCGGGCTGTTGTGTGTTTACTCTATCATGCTGTCTTTCTTCAGTGCTGTCATGTGAAACTGGGCTGGAGGTCACGCCCCCCCCCCCCCCCCCACCACGCACAGCAAACCATGGCACAGTCCACGTCCGATCAGAAGGACTTTGTCTCTGATGTGGAGACTGACTGCAGGTAAATCTTTTACGCTCTTTTTTTGGCTACATGTGTAATCACCTGCTAATGTTGCTGTTAATGAGGTGCTAAAAGCTCTGTTTTGACATGTGGAGCGTGTTCATTTGTGGCACATTGCCATACTGTATAAATACACGATTAACTGCATAAGACCCATAAGCACCCAGAGGCTACATCAGGCAAATGTTATGGGTTGTAACTCTTCTCATGAACATTGACATGGGTGTGGTGTGTGGCTCTGTGGGCTGTGACCGGAAAGTTGCCAGTCTGAGTCTGGCCAAAGCAGAACCATGACGTTTCCATGGGTCGCTGAGCAAGGCCCTTGACCCCCAACTCCCCAGGCGCCGCAAGGTGGCTGACCCTGCACTGTGACCCCGAGATTGCTCTGAACCACATATTCACATCTGTGTGTCATGGAGAGCAAGATCGAGTAAAATGAAAAGAGAATTTCCCCATTGGGATTAGTAAAGTATCACTATTATATTATATTGAAACTAGATTCAGAACTACTAGTTTGATTAAATGTATGGATTAATGAATTTCAGTTCTGAATGACTTAATTTGCTCCTCTCTATAAACATATAATATATGGGCTTAGTAATATTGTAAAAGTTAATTGTAAGGGTTTAATTAGCTAAATAAAGTACAGTAACGAGATAAGATTAAAATGCACGGATGTTGTATCTATTTTGTAGATGGGTCATGTGACGCACTGATGTCACAGTGGTTGTTTTAATAGTTTTTCTTTTTGCAGGAAGGATAATGTTTAATGATAATGTCTTTCTCCAACTTCTGCCACAGTGAAATTAACAACATAGAGCCTTTTCAGTCTGAAGATCTAACCAAGAAGCTGACAATTGACCATGACTTCTGTTCCACGGAAAGCCCCCCAAAGCTGGATTTCTGGTGTAAGTTCATGCACAGAGCCTCTGCTGTCTTGACTTTTTTTCGGTTTATTACATTTTAGAGACCTTTTGTTCATATTTTCTGTGTCATGCTATGTGTTTGTAGCATGATGGTTCAGTGATTAGCACTGTGGCTACACATCTATAGGGTTCTAGGTTGATGTTTGCCTCTGTCTCATTGTGTGTGGAGTTTCCATATTCTCCTTATGGTTCTCCCAGTTTTTTCAGGGTTCTCTGGTTTTTTTCTGCAGTGCAGAACACATGGTTAGGTAAATTGGTCACTCTAAATGGCATGTGCCCTGCAAAGGACCCTGCAGCTCATGAAGGATGTTTCCTAGCCTGGGCTACGCTCCATACTCTTGGGGACTCTGTATCCTGGCTTTTAGCAACATAAGAATGATTCTCAGTTTATGTATGTAAGGTTGGGGTTTGATTGTAACACTCCATCCAGTCCTGTTTTTGTCCTTTTAGCCTGCCTTGTTAATCTTCATGACAGAAGCCATTAAGTGAAGATAATTGCATTTGCAGAGCGAACGACTCCGTAAGCGAGGTTCTTTACGTGTGTCGTGTCTGTCTGCAGTTTGCGAAGAGTGCAAGGAGTACTTCATAGACGAGTGCCCCAGCCATGGCCCCCCCGTGTTTGTGCCGGACACGCCTGTACCGGTGGGAGTACCCGGTCGGGCAGCCCTTACCGTGCCAGCTGGGATCCAGGTCGTCGAGGAGGGAGGGGAGATGGATGTGTGCTGTGTGGACAAGGGCATTCTGAAGGGGGCCATCTTTGGCCCCTACCAGGGAGAGGTGGTCGCTCAGGACAAATCATCAGGGTTCTTCTCCTGGATGGTGAGTCCATGTTGTCTGTGACCTGTTAGTCCATGTTGTCTGTGACCTGTTAGTTCATGTTGTCTGTGACCTGTTAGTCC
>JAODJU010000007.1:14933306-14959762 GCA_026776725.1 Gnathonemus echidnorhynchus | reverse complement strand
GACAAACTCCAAGCATTGATTATGCAAGAATGGGCTGCCATCAGTCAGGATTTGGCCCAAAAGTTGATTGACAGCATATCAGGGCAAATTGCAGAGGTCTTGAAAAAGAAGGACCAACACAGGAAATACTGACTCTTTGTATAAATTTAATGTAATTGTCAATACAAGCCTTTGACACAGATGAAATGCTTGTAATTATACTTTAGTATACCATAGAAACATCTGACAAAAAGATCTACAAACACTAATGCAGCAAACTTTGTGAAAACCAATACTTGTGTCATTCTCAAAACTTGTGGCCACCACTTGTCCTTGCCAGGGAGCATTCAGCAGAAAAATGTTAAATGCAGAAACAGTGATTAGAGTCAGAGTAGAGCATGGTTCTGGGACAGATTCTAGTCTTGGACACTGAACATGTAAAGATGCATTTTTAAAGTTAATCTACTAAGTAAAGCTATTTGGCTGAGTAGCACTTGGCTACACAGCGCTTTTGTGAAAACATTCCATTTCCTCGAAGCTGCTCTGTCTTTGAGAAAAGTGTAATGGAGGTCGTATGTATTTTAACTTTTTCTTATACTTGAATGGAAGATGCTCAAAAGTATGATGAGTTCATGCAGCAGAAATTAAGGTTTCAGGTGTTGAGGGATTCAGGCAAGTGGATACCATAATTAATGGTGGCACTTTTGACAGAATCGGTCACGGGAAGCATGGAGCGGCGCGGAGACTGCACGCGGACAGCTTCCCAATAGGAGTCAGAGTTCTGACAGGAACACAATCAAACTGGACTCTCACGCACTTAAGGGCTTTGGCCCCAACAGAGACATGACTACAAACGCTCCTACTTATGAATGAGATAAGCTCCGAACGGCCGTTCGTAACTTGAAATGTTCGTAAGTCGTTATTCAACGTCGTTTTAAGGGTGTACGCAAGTACAAAGAACGTGGATGCTGGGAGTACGCACGCTACGCTGCTGCGCGGCGGGAATAGCGGCCACAAGTCGTACTAGGCGGAATTGGAAACGGGAGCCCAACGAACACAATCCTCTTCGTCCTTATGTCTGAAAGTTCATAAGTAGAGGAGCGTCTGTATTCTACCGAAGCTCAAGCCAGCCCCTTCAAGAAGGTATCTTAGACCGGCGTCTTTATACTGAAATCTTAAACAGAAAACCTCTGTCTGTGTGGTGTATATGGTAATACCACGTGATGTTTAAGAGCCTCGCGACTATGATGTTTAAAATAACAATCTGATAACTGTATTGAGATACAACAGCCTCTATCTGTCGTATAGGAGATTACGACGGTAAATCTGGGATAAAAATAAAACACTGAATCGCTTGCTGGGGGCTTGTCCACGATGTTTAATTGTGTGCATATGTAAACAGGTGGAAGATGGACGAATGGAGATGCTCTGGCCCTTGTCCAGATGCACCTGAGTTTTGACAAAGGCGAGCAGCTTTTGGCATCGAAATCAGGGGAAGGACCGGACGTGGGATTGTCGACTTAAATGGGTGAATGTTACACTCCGGGGCTTGTCGGCCAGCTGACAAGGACACTGGAGGCGCTGCGTTAGAGAATCATGCGGGAAATTCGTGGCTCACTTACAGTCTCAGAGGCGGGTGCCGGAGAATGAGAGCCGGCCGGGAATCGTCATTCATCCCGCGTTATCTACCGCGATGGCAGATCACGCTGTCTTATCTCCACGCAAGCATCCCACCGTACATAAACGATGAGTTTATGCGAGCGGGAGCCCCTCGATCACGCTCATTTAAAATATGACTCTTCGTGATCAACCACTCATTACACACAGATGGAAAGCGAGAGGGACTGAGGGACGGCAAATGACGCTTTGGGCTTTTGAATGGAAAATGCCCAGCAGCATGGGTTCGAACAGAGCGGCGTAACGCGGCGGGGGTACAGATGAAGGGACAGTGTCTTGGCACTTATCTTGTGAGCCTTAAGACTCGTTACGTCTGTATGCGTGAAAGCATGCGTGCATTTATTATTACTAAAAGTAAACTGAAGCAAATCCAAACTGGCCAAAAAATAGCGCCTCTCCCGGTTTGACACGGAATGACGTGCCGGGAAGCCATTGGACGCTGGCTGCCCACCAATTAAAACTGCCGTGTGTAATTTCTTTAGTACTTTTCTCAATGTCCGTTCGCGGTTTAATTAGCGCATCTGAGGAAGTCCCGGCCACGCACGTCGGGGTGATGCGGATCTGCCGCTCGCCACACACCTGTTAAAGGCGCTCAGGCCGCCCAGGTGTAGCGCGCCTCCTCGGTGTGCAATGGGTCCAATTTGAGCCTGGGTTCATCGGTACCGACGGAATAAATAAGGGGGGCGGCGAGGCTGCCGAGCCGGGATGGATGCAAGCAGACCGCCGTAGAGACGCAGACGCACGCAGGTTGCGGGCTTTGAGCGGCTTAAAGGCGGGGACGCGCACAGAGCAACCGGGCGCGCAAGAGTTAAAACGAGGAGAAACGACGATGACGGATCATTTCGGCGGCGCGGAGATGGCTATAGGCGAGAGGGACGGCGATGCCGCGGAACCCGAGCAGGGAGCCATGGACGACGCTCAGCCCGACACGAAGAGGGTCCGACTGCGCGCTGGCGAGGGAGCGCCGGATGGCGGCGAGGCGGAGATGCAGTGCGATAAAGCCGGCGGGGGCAGCGCGCAGGCCGCCTGGGAGGCGCACGCCGTGAGTTGAGCGGAAACATTTGTTGCCTTGCGGTTCTCACGCCCCACGACTTGCCGCGCGCCGGGAGGACCGGGACCGGAGGCGGCGCGCGGCGGGGCTCCGGGGCGCTCGGAAGCGGTTCACCTTGTGCGCCGCGCCGCCTTCCAGCGCTGCCATTTAAATGCACGCTTTTACTAGCAGAAGCGGTTCGCGTGGACGGGTGTGCGAAGCTCATCCCCTTCGCCTTGAAGTTACTGCCGTATGCATGGCCGTACGTGGCATTTTACTGAGGATGCATCGGAGTGCATGTGCATTACTACGAGTATTAATGTAATAACAGCTGCACACGGCGGCCGTTTATGTGCCTTTAAGCTGCAGGGAAGAGCATCTGCTCTATTTCCACGGTAATGATCCCGGCCGGCGCTGCTCATCTGTGAGATATTAATATTGCGGACGTTTCGCGAGTGGCAGTAACATTACGTTAACAGTAACGAGTACTATTTACACTAACTGTTTCATTCGCATGTCTTATGTTCACGATAGTGATTTTTACTAATGATTGTGTGCCCCCTCCCCTTCACTATATCCGCTGCTGGTGGTCCTTAATACTCTTCCCAGTGCGTCTGTTTGAAATAGGGGAGGGGTTGAAACTTTCTCTCTGTACTTAAACTTGACTGTTCACTGCTTTCTCCAGATCACGCCTTCCCAGTGGACGGGATACTCGGGTCGTGGGTGGTTGTGGTGTGAGACACTTGCTGTCCTCAAGGTTGTTGGGTTGACCTTGTCAAGTTGTTTATGAGCCCAGAGTCACTGGTGGCTTTGGGTTTGGCTGTATAACCGTGACCCGGATGGAGATGGTCTTTGTGTACAGACCGCAGTGCCCTGATGCCTGTGTGGTTTAATATGAATTGTTAATCTGATACTGCACTGTCTTCCCTGTCATTCTCAAGCTGTCCCCGCAAACACGAGTCGTGTATCCCTTCTTCTGAGAAGCTAATTATGTTGACGGACACTTCAGGACCGTTCCATTTGAAGGAATCTATTATAATCACGCCGTAATCCTGTTCCACCTGTTTCCTGGGACTCTTAATTGCATGGGGACCGAGAGACGTGGAAGTTAGCGGTTTAAATCCCCGGGGAGAGTCGCCCCCATGTGGCTTTTAGATTGGATCCAGATTAGCGCAGCGGTCATTTGCCGGAGTATCGCAGTGGCGAGGTGCCCCCACGATGTGCTTCATCTAGGCGAGACCGCCGGTGAGTGGATGTATGAATGTGCATGGGGGGTGGGGGGGTGCCTTGGGATATGGCAGTCAAGGTGACCGCTGCTTCAGGCGGCATTGGATACTGTTTAACGTTCGCTTTGTGTTTCGTAAACGTTCAGCTTCTCTTTCAGACCGGATGAGGTTTGAAGCCGTCTCATCGCGAGACAGGCCGCATCCTGCAGGCGGTCCCCCCCCTACTCTGGCCGGTCGGTGGTCTGATCCAGAGGCCCCATGGTTTGGCTAATGGGTTAAACCTTGCCCTGCCCCTAACCTTAGGGGTTACCACCCAACCCGCCCCCCCCGCTCGGCCGCCTCCGCCGTAGGTGGCAGATGGTGTTTTGGTGGAGCGTGGAAGCGGAATGGATGGTGTTGTGAAAAGGGCTCCCGTGTTTGAGGCAGCGAGGCGTGTGCGTCTATTAAACAGCAACCAGTACGGGCTGGTTAATGGTTTGGTGCCCGGCAAGTCCTGAGTAGTGAAAGGTAATTTAGGATGGACCTGAGCTGCATCTTGGATGTTTAAACCATGGGTGTTTACCTTAACCACTGCGCCATCTGCTGGCTTCAGCGTTATCATCGGTCATAATTTCCATCCCTTTCTTTTTCTGGCTCGTCGTTCCTGTATAAGGCTGCCGCCGGTTCCTAACCTGGGGGGCCCTGATCCCCAGACATCACAGCAGCGTGGGGGCAGTGACCCGGCGCTTCCATCCCAAACTCCCTCATTCCTGTCTGGATGCCACCCGCCCAGACGCTTCGTCGCCGTGGGTGACTGCGAACGGCGGTTTTACAGAGGAAAAGGAGTCGTGTCCTTGACGCAGGGAGCCAGGAGCTCTGTAGACAAACACTCCTGCTCAGGATCTCTGCTCTTCTGTCTTGTGCCTGATATCTGATGATGACCGTCTGTGGCAGAGGAATGACTGCAGTACTTCACTGATCAGTTCCTTCAGTACTCTGTACATCTGCCAGCTGCAGGCTGCATAAGTGGACGGACGGACGGACGGGTCATATTAAATCTGATGCAGTTCAGGGAAGATTTCTGCATCCCAAACAAACCTGATCACCTCCCACAGACCATGAACACCATTTGCTGAATCAGAATTCATCCGTATGTATTGTAGGTGGTTAAGGCATTGCTGACCTGTGGCCTATCTCAATAAAACGGGGGGCAGTCTGCCCTGAGACCATGCTGGGGGACCCCCCCTGTGTGCAGACAGAAGCACTGCAGCACCCACTTGTGATTCCTGTGATCCAGCACCACCCTAAAGCACCATCTTAATTAGCCCCCCCCCCCAGCATGGGGACAAGTGCCAACTAATCACGCCTCTTTCCTATTTACATTAATAAATTGCAGGCTAAACTCTTAAATAGACTTTGTGAACTTTTGCCCTAACCCCCCCCCCCCCGCCTGGTTAATACAACGGGGGCCCTTGGCAGCATCACCACACTGGTGTGACCCCTGAGGTGGATTCTGGGAGTTATGTGGCCGGGCTGTGTAGAACCTTCAGGGGTCACTGCAGGTGGTGGTCATGTGGGGGGGGGGGGGTGTTTTCATTCCTCTGGAGTGTGGGGGTCGTACTTGCCTTTGATAAAGGGGCAGCTGCATGCTTCGCTGAGGGCTGTTCATCGATTAGAGGATCACTAAGATTTAATCTGCGGATTCATAGACTGGCTGCCAACCAAGTTAGGACTGAATGAAGAAGCGGGGCGGCGCATGGCCAGGCGAGGAGCCCAGGATGATCATCATTATACTATCGGCAAATGAAATGCGTAACCGGTAAGCCTACAGATTAATGCGACATTGATTTATTTGCCGTCGCCGTATCTTAAGTGCGTTTCTCGCTTTGGGAAAGATCCCCTGCATGGTTGCGTGCTTCATATACATCCGTAGTGTTTCGTGAAGATGATGGTGTGCAGATGATGAGCGTTGTCAGGATCCGCTCCCCCCCCCCCCAGGGTTATTAACGGAAAGGGGCGTACGGTACCCACGTCGTTTTAATTCCATATTAGCCAGGACGCTCACCCAGAATTTCAATTAAGCTTCTGTTCTCTGCCGGCAAACAAATGGCTTAGAAATTCACACACCCCCCCCCCACTCGCGAGGATGCTGGGGGAGAGCAGGGGATTCTGGGTACACAAGTGGCCTTGCTGTGATAAATGGCACATTAGAGATGCAAATCAGCATGCAAAACAGACATTTATTCTTTTTAGAGTGTGTGTGTGTGTTTGTGCGTCTATGAAATATAATATAATCTGTCACACACAAATACATATACATTTTTTTTCCCTGTGAATTTCCAGGACAACTTGAGCTTGGGGGGGAGGCTGTACGCCTCCAGTAATTAATTAATGATTTATTAACCTCATAAAAAAATCTGTACTTAACTGCGAGAGCTTCTGTACTCTGGGTTGGACAGAGTCATTAGCTGGTGTCTGTGTGTTTATCGACGTGCATTTTTCTCTCGGGTGAGACTTGCTTTTATCAAAAGCGGGCAGAGAGTCCCTGCGGTAATCGGGGGTTCAAGACCCAACAGTGAAATCAGTCTGTGGATCGTGGGATTTGAACCAGCGATCTTCCCATCACAGACATCGCAATCTACCCCACTGAGTCACACACCAACCACCTCGCTCCTGACAAATTATGTAACAATCCTTGTGAACTGGTATCCAGTTTAAACGGCTGTGGCAGGCGCGTTTCTCCTGCGGGTAACACGGTGAGGAGTCCTTGTTTTAAATTACGTCTGCAGATCGCAGCCGTCCAGAGATGGCGGAGGTGAAAAGGATAAAGCGGTAATTTATTCAAGGCAGCTCATTAACAATTTGCTAATATGACACGAGGTGCTTTTTATGAATCATTATTTCTGGACGCCGCTTCTCTGCGAGCGTCTAGCTGCGCGCCACGCCGGATCTTTCTCCTCGTCTGTGATCTCCGAGGTCGTGAACCGTGCCGCCATCCTGACAGAGCCCTCCTGTCGGACGGTCCAGGTGTCACCTTGACGGTGTTCTTCCTTAACGTCTGATCTAATCTGCGGTGCCGTCCTCCTTTGGGAGTAAAGGCTCCCCTTGTCAGGGCATATGTCACTGGTTCTGGTAGGTTGACTTTGCTTGTAACTGGCTCTCCTATTGGTTGATGGCTTCTCCAATTATGGGAAAAGGGGAGGGGCTTGGTTTGAGGTCACTGGTGGCATATATCTTCCCAGGGCTTGCTGAGGGCTCAGTCCAGAGCTTATTCGTTCCTGACACTGAGCTCTGATATCAGACTCCACGCTCTTCCATGGTCTGATTTCCTGTTTCTTTTTTTTTTCCCCTTCATTCCTCTAAGCTGCCTCCCCCTCTCCCCGCCCGGAGTGGGGCATACAGACCCGCTGTCCATCGCAGTGCCTCGACACCTTTAGTGCGGTGACTCTTATCCCCGCTGCACTAACAGCTGGGCCCCGCCAGCAGAGAGCCAGGCGACAATGTCTTTTGCTGCTTCCTTCTCCTCCAGCGCCCCCCACCATCCAGATGAGGCAGCTCCGTAGTGTGATTTCCCCCCCCCCCACAGGCTTATTACCGCTGTAATTGGAGCCTCTTCTGAATCCGGAAGGCCTTTAAGAGGCACCACATCGCCGACGGCCTTGATTTTCCTCATTTCCTTCACTCTTGTGTTGTTGCAGTAACTTGGTGTTTGGTCTCAGCAAACCTTGGTCCTGTATTCCTAAGCCCCCCCCCCACCCCAAATCCCTGGGATTCTCTCCCTCCCAGGTTGTCTCTCCCAGATGACAGCACTTCATGTCTTATTTCCCCATCTCCGTTCCCTCAGATCCCCGCCCCCCCACGGCAGCGTCGTCACCCACACTTGCATGCTGTGGATTTGGGGCGATGCTCTGTGTGTTCTGATCCCCGGTAAGACACAGGATGCTGCAGGCGATGGTGCCGCACCCCATACCCCCCCCCCTCCCCCCGAGCTTAACGCCACGTTAAATGGCCACGGTCTCACCTCTTCTGCTCTGAAGTTCACACTGAAGGCCTTCAGGTTCCTGCTGAGATCCCTCTGACATTTCTGTACCTTTCATTTGACCTTGACGTCATTTAGCTGATTTATATACCAGCCTAGCATCCAGTTGTACATTTCATTTTTTTTTTACAGATCCAAAGAAAAGCTTCAAGGCCCAACAGTGACATTACTGCAGCCCCTGGGATTCAACCCAGCAACCTTGCGGGGGCATAGTTCCTGCCCCACTGAACCACACACAGCCCCTTCAGTCAAAGACAAACTGACACACAGACACCAAACTGAGTGACATTTCTGTGAGGTGTAACACGTGTGTCATTTGAAGAAATACCAGTGAGTTCTCATCCATGGTGCTGGGTGGGGGGGTGGGGGTGTTGTGTACTTATACTTCTTTAGCTTGAACTTCTGCCAGGAACTTCCTTTGTGAAAAGATCTGTGGGTGGTTGCTATGATCTGAGGAGAACCCCGTATGAAAGGTACTAAGGAGAGCCAGTGTGCCCTTCCCAGAATCTGGATGTTGGAACCTACCAGTGGTGATAGGCCTGGGGATGGTATTGGCCAATATATACCTGGAAGCCGTGTCACCCACATATCCTAGTGGGGCTTAGTCTGAAATAACTGCATGGGGCCATCTTGTGGCCTCACCTGCTGCAGGGTGAAAGGTGAGACTCAGGTACGGAGCTATTTGGACAGCAAGCATGAGGAGGAAGGACTGGTTTGGAGAGGCTATGGGAAGAGACTATTGGGTAGCCTCAAAAATGGTTTGGATCAAGGTAATTCTATGATTGTTTTTTTTAGGGTGGGGAGAAATGAGGGGCCATAATTCATACAGTGGGCCCCCCTTATTATTAGGCAAGGGGAGGGGGCATTCTGCGGGCCAATCAGCTATTGGCTGGGCCTGTGGCTCTACCCAGGTACATACCCCCGGTTTGAAAACCGTGGCTCAGGTGCTGCAGGGCCTTTGGGGCAATTAGTCCGTGGTCTTTCAGCCCTATGTGAATATAGTAAGAGTTATGTCTGCGTATACTGGCATAAAATTGATAGCGTTTGTAGTTGGTTTTAATCTTTGGTAAGGGCGTGTCTTGTTTGCACTGCGGTTTGTGACCTTTTTTTACCAGGTATCTAGTATGGGAGGGTATTTGAGGATGATGTGCTGCTTCCGAGCAGTACACCCAGCATGAGTGATATGGACGATTGCATAAGAAGTGTGAAACTGCAGGCATAAGAATCCGCACCTCCAAATCGGAAGCAATAAAAAGGGAATTTCAGATTGACGGGGAGATTGGTTCAGTGATGACTTTTTTATGGGCTCTGGAGGTTTGTGGCAGTGAAGCGGGAGTTAAATTGTCAGATGAGGCTTGTGATTAACGGCCAATCTACATCCTTTTCCTCACGGATGATCATGAGCGGTGATTAATGACTGGAAGAACAAGGTCGTAAGTACAAGCGGTTGAAATGAAGCTTCTCCCCAGGGTTGCTGGATTCACTCTCCGTGACAAGGTGAGGAGTTCAGAGATCTGGAAGGACCTCAAAGGAGAGCTTCTGCTTCTTTGAATCGAGAAGAGTCAGCTGTGGTTTGGGGAGCCACCTGGTCGACTCCCAGTTGAGCTGTTCTGGACATGTCTCACTGGGTGGAGGCCCCAGGGAAGACCCAAGCGGTACTGAAGGATTATATCTGCCAACCAGCTTGGAAACACCTGAGAATACCTCAGTAGGAGCTAGGGTCTGTAACTGTGAGAAAAGAGGTCTGACCTGCTCTCCATGCCGCAGCCATGAACCTCACCAGAAAAACCGACATGAAGGACATGAATGAAGGACCATTAGAAAGGCACAAGAGCCCAAAGCTTCCTAGGACTGCTGAAAAGACGCGATTGAATTAAACAACATTACGCTTTTCATTCAGCGACAGTTAGCATTATAGCACAGTTCAAATGTTGCATTTGCTATCCTTATATATTTTATGCAAAATTTCAATATAATATCATGCCTGTAAGCTTAGTATACAACATACAGTAAATGTGCATTGTCATGGTCCTTATAGTTCACATTTTATTCCATGCCACACATAGGATATTGGACAAGTTTTCTGTTACTAGGGACAATATAATAGCATCCTGGCATAACAACTGGACTAACGAGTAATAGGCATTTGGTTTTAAAAAACATTTTGACTATGGCATTAAGCGGCAGCTAAAATACTAGTGTGTTTCTAGCCTAACCAATAACCAGAGGTGGAGATTTCAGGCCTAGATAGTACAAATCCAGACCAAGATTTTGTTTCAACCAACCAGTTGAGTATGAAGAGTCACAGTCACAGAGTACTCAACTGGTAGGTTGAAACAAAATCTTGGTCTGGATTTGTACTCTCTGGACCTGAAATCTCCACCTCTGTCTATAACATGGGACATTGAGATGTAAAGATCATATACAAATACCTATAATGACTCATGTTTCTCGAAAACTTTAGTTTGTCTTCAGAATTTCCAGCCGCAAGAAAAAAAAGTAAAATATGCAGCAAATGTGACTTAGTTCTGAAAATGTCCCTAACTTTTTAATGTAACACATCTATAACTCATCAGGAAGTAAGCAGACTTTGGAGCTCAGCTTGTGCTACATCTTTCACCGTGATGTATACATATGCACATTTTTAGAGATACCCCACTGCTTAAAAGACCACGCAACTCAGCAGGTTTGCCCTTTAAGTAAAGCTTGGTTTGCCAACCCTGCAGTCATACTAATTAACATTTAAAGTGAAGCTTCTTCATTAGGTTGAAACACGTCTAAGTGCCACACAGAAGCAGTTTGTAATTCCTATCCTATCTTGCGTTTTAAATTTCTTCACGTTCTCGCACAAAGCTTTACAAAATTGTTAATTAGTTTTTATAACGGGTTGACAAGCGTTGTGAACTGAGCATCAGTGATGTCATCTATATGGGAATACATGACTGTTTTAACAGAATTACACCCATGCATAATTGGTCTGTGGTGTTTTAGCCCAGGGAGATGTGTTGTATAAATGCATATGATTTTGTTATTCAAATTGTCTTCTGTTATGAATTATTGAGAGATTTCTTATTCAATTTGTTTTGACTTCCTTTCCAGAGACATTAATGCTGAGCAAGGTCAATGTGGCCTGTCACAGTACTGAGAAGAATATTCACTGTTACTGTTGTCATATAGAACCTTGGTTTAATTGGCTACTGCACTAAAAGCCCTTGTTATGCTCTCCAACTCTCTCTAAATTCGTTGTGGGCCTGTATAAATTAATCATCGCTTCACTGCAGCTATACACACACCATCACATATACATCTTGGTTTCCATATATAAGGAACACTCCAGGGCCCGTCAGCTGGGTTAATTATTCCTGCACCAACATGCTTTACACCACACCATGGGTATGTGTAAACAGTGTAAATTAAACGTGTATTCATGCATTTTTGTTGTAAATGATAAATGTCATAAACATGTAATGTTTGCTGCGGAATGCATGTGTTTTGTTAACGAGTAACCATGTGACTGTGAGTGCAAGTGTTGTGTAAATTGTTGTCTTCCATGTGTACGCCAGTGCGAGTTTTAGGCCACTAGTGGCTGTCACTAAAGAGTGGAGCTTCTATTTTTGAAAGAGCTGTTGTCTTCTTTGTTAAAATGACTCATGTATTCATCACGGTGTATAATAATAATGAAGCCATCCATCTGGATGAAGGTGGGTCTAAGTTACTCGGTACATACTCAATATTTCTAGTAATTTGGTAGCTGTAGCATTTTGCTGCCATGTCTTTGATCAGTATGTCAGATAGTTTTAAGTAGGACTAAGGTGGGCTGGGAATCATGGGATACTACAATGCGCTTCTTTTGAGTGTGTGTGACAGAGAATCTACCATAAAAAAATAACAGTGTGAAGATTAGTCTGGGAAGATATCAAATATCTATTAACGTCTTAACCAAAAAGACACTTGATCCAAAATAAACAGTACATCAACAAACAGCAGCCATTTTTTTCTCTCTTCTTACTTTACAAAATGACTAGGGTAAGTCAAATAAATAAAAAGCACAGGCAGTCAATTGTCATTTTTCGATATGTACATTTATTACATGGTAAATTCACAATAGAACCCAATACCGTTCAGATAATGATTATTGGAGATGCAGGAAAAATCACAGACATTTTATTTGATTTTTACTATTTTATGATTGTTGTGTCTCCTGTATGTCCTTCCACTGGGAAGTATTACTCACTGTTATTCATCACTCGAATCTCTATAATAGGTTGAAATTAGCATAAAATGAATTCACATTGAATGCAGGGATATCTTTAGATACCATTGGCAGGCAGTAGTCTTGTGACATCACTTTACTGTTTTCACAATCATTTCAGTACATTCAGTAAATATATGAATGGAAGGCATTTTACTTCTCATTTTATTGAAACTTCTTGAGTGGTGAGAAGGATGATTCTTATTGAATAAGAACTTATTACAGGCAGCTAAAGATGTACTTTTGCAAAGCTGCCTCTCATGTACCTGAAATTTGTGTAATAAGTGTAAAACAGGTAAAACTCATCTCTCATTGGAGTGCAGGCACCTACCAAGAAGGCAATGTAAACACACCTATTGCTGTTACCTGTATTTCTTCACTGACAATTCCTCACTGTTAAAAAAACAAGGTGTAACTTTTTTATTGCATGCATGTTACCTTTATCTGTTCTTTATTGGTCTATGTCAACATTAATGACGTCCTATCCGATATGGTCAGGTACTGCACCAATCCACAGACGATAATAGGCCACACACATGACTTGTAAGGCATTTCCACAGTAAAAACACAGGGGTCATGAAAGGTTACTGTAGAGGGGAAGTGGATTTATGACAATGAAACAGGTCAATCAAGGGAACAGATTTGGATAAGGATGGGAGAGATGTGTCCCTACCAACATTATGGGAGTACTGTGTGTATTTAGGAGGACGGGGGCTTTGCAGCTGATTTAGTCCTTAATGTTGAAACCAAACCTACACCCTTGAGGTGAATACATGTTTCAAAAACTGAATGGGAGGACATCTTTTGGTTGCCGTCTGTGTATTGGTGGAGCACATATAATTAAGGGACAAATGAGCTTCCAGAACCATCTTCTCTATGGATCCAGTTACTGATACAACAGAATTATTAATGTGAGTGAATAGTGCCACTATTTTTGATCATTGGCACAAGTCTATGACAAATTGCTTCATTAGGGAATAGTTATAAAGTATCAGTGCTCCTTGCTTATATGTGTGAACAATGAAATATATGCAGAACTGTAAGATGCATTTCCATTAATGACAGATTAAAATAGTATTGCACTGCTATACTG
This sequence comes from Gnathonemus echidnorhynchus, assembly GCA_026776725.1. Classification (NCBI taxonomy): domain Eukaryota; kingdom Metazoa; phylum Chordata; class Actinopteri; order Osteoglossiformes; family Mormyridae; genus Gnathonemus; species Gnathonemus echidnorhynchus. Next base: position 14,946,487 of record JAODJU010000007.1, on the reverse strand, counting down.
AATATCTTAAATTATTCATTTGCCCATTATAATTGTAGAGTGGTAGTGATGAACTTTCGCCATTCTCTTTCCCTACCACCCCACCCTTCCACTAACATATTTTTATTTTTTCCAGGATACGTATATGTAGAGCACCATCTGTCTATCTGGAATCTACCAGGAAGCACAGGGCAGAGGACACCATGGGCGGAATACCAGTCCATCAGAGAGAACACACAGAAATGTATACAACCACACACTAAGGGCAATTTAGAGACACCAATTCAACTACCACACATCTGCATCACGGGAAAAAACAGGAGTACTTCAAAGACACCCAGACAAATACTCAGAGAACATACAAACAAACCCAGGGCAGGAATCAAACAATCCTACATTTAAACGAGCAAGTTTTTGTATCTGTGTCAACATTTAATTACCGCTACACACATCCGCAATATTGTTATTGATCTAATGTGCCTACTTCAATTCTGCAGTTCAGTAATTATCCATGAACTTGGTAATGAAGGACTCATATTTATAGAGGAAATACGTCAAGAAGGAAATGTGAGTCCTGGTTATTGTAATCTTCTGTGACATAGGCTCTGCTAAAGCTCTGGGGACAGCGTGACTCTCAGCTGTGTCACTCTCCACGCGTCATACGCGTTAGATAAGATCAGCTCACTCCACTCACTGCACATTGTCTCCTGCTCCATCAGGATGAGTGTACCCTAAAATATGTATTCTGTGGGTGTCATTCAGGGTTCAGGACTGACATTTGGTGTACAGCATCATCATGTTTGATTTAGGGGTGTGGGAGAAAGTGATTTTACATTTTTCAATCCTGGTGATACTTTTGACTAGCCAGTGGGTGTCATTTAAGGTTTGGGACTGACAATTGGTGTACGGCATTATTATGTTTGATTTAGGGGTCGGAAAGACAGTGATTCACATTAATTTTACAATCCTGGTGATTCTGGTGTTGCTTTTGACTAGCCAGTGGGATCTGCTACACTGCGCTGGCCCTTTAAAGCTGGTGTCCGTCGCTCATATGCTGAGGGGGTGCCACATTGCGATCTGCTTGCGGGGGTTATCCAGCATCTGCTGCCAGTGCTGCAGCCCCACCCCCGAGGACTGCAGGCCCAGCTGGCACTTGCCCAGAAGGTCCAGCTTGCCGTCGCCGCCCAGGTTCAGCACCTCCAGCTCCAGGCTGGACTTGGCCAGTAGCTCCCGGGGCACCTCCAGCATCATCATCTCGTTCCACACCGGGTTCATCTTGTGCTTTACGTGCCGCGTCTGCTTCTTTTTCAGCTTCGTGGCCTGGTGCCTCAGCGCCAGCTTCACGGAGAGGTCTGCCAGTGACATGCAGCATGAAGGTCAGAGTGCAGCCCAGGGATTTCAGGCAACCTTTGTCTGGTTCAAAAACAGCTGATCCTGAACCCCATGCGAGAACAAGTTCTGCATTATTGCCACACCTGGCACTGCAGTTCTAATATATTTAGAAACTTCCATACAATGTACAATACTGTGCAAAAGTCATAGGCAGTGACAGAAATAACTAACTCAATATTTAATTAATAGTAACAATTAAAACTAATGAGAATTTCCGCTGTGATTTACTGGTTAGTGAAACATGGCACGCTAGTGGATGAGTCAATAAATACATGGGTGAATTGGATGGTTGTTGCATGTCCTAAATGAAATGGCTAAGCTGACACACTTTGAAAGACTTTTTAAACCAACATGAAGGTCATTTAAACATCATTTTCTTTGACTGCTGAAGACTTTTGCACAGTACTGTAGGCAAGGGCATAACTTGATGTTGATCACTGGGGGGTTGAGGTGTCCACCCATTAAAGGGGCTCCAGGGGGCTGTATTGGCTGGTTTTGATTATTGGGGGGGATTACAACCCCCCCGTAATTTACACCCATGACTGTGGGTTACATTATCTCCATTTTATTTATCAGATGCTTTTCACAGTTGAGAAGGCAGGATCAAATAGTCCCTGAGGCAATTGGAGGTTAACGGTCTTGCTCAGGGTCCCAACCCTGGGATCTGAACCAGCGACCTTCTGGTCACAGGGACCACTGATCCACACACTCCACCGCTCATGTCACCTGGTAAATAAAAGAGTAAGTAAGTAAGTAAAATACAAGATGAGACAAACCAATGGAGTCCTTCAGCCGAAGGTTCTGCAGCCCGCGAGCTTTCATGACCACCACGCCCAAGCGGTTGGCTGCTGGCAGGTAACTGATGGACAGCAGGATCTCCCCAGCAGATGCATTCATGTCCTGCAGATTAAAGAATTACTCGCCACTGTACCAGAAGGCGACACATTGAAACCAAAGATCCATCCATCCATCCATTTTCTGTAACCACTTGTTTTGTTCAGGGTTACAGCGGGTCTGGAGCCTATCCCAGAGGCTACGGGCGCAATGCAAGGAACAACCCAGGACGGGGCGCCAGCTCATCGTGGTGCACGCTCACACACCATTCACTGACACATACACACCTACAGGCAATTTGGTAACTCCAATTAACCTGCGGGGGAAACCAGAGGAGACCTTACCACGCCTGACTCTGCCAGGTTCTGTTTTACATCTTATTTATTTGGCATATGCTATACATTTTGAACTCCTTATATACAGATTGCGGGGTCAGCCAGTCCTTGCAGCAATGGGGGGGGTGCTTAAGGGCATTGCTCTGGGGCTCAACAGTGAAATTACTCTGCCGACCTTGTGAGTTCAACTGGTGACTTTTCAATCACAGGCACAGCAGTCTAACCCACTGAGCACTGACAAAAAATTAATTACCCAGCATATTTTTTGGCATAGATAAACTCTGTGGTGGTGTATTATATTACAACACTAGCACAGCAAGTTAAATGCTTCCTTTGAGAAATACTTTAATCTACTTAGGATTTGTGCATATTATTCCCCGGCAGTGTTAGAGGAGCTTAGTGATGGCAACACTCGTTTCCGTTTGAACTTTAAAAAAAACGGAAGGATAAAAGGCCAGGTCGCATTCACTGCGGCGAAAAGGGACACTATGCAATCCCCTTGAAAATGAAGGCTGAGTAATTTACTCAAGGTTATAATAATCATAATAAAAGCGTCCTCAGTAATTCTCAGCTGTAGATGCAAATGTTATAGTGCGGTACCTCATTAAGAGATTACAAACTCCATGCTTATTACTGAAATAACAGGCTGTCATAGGTAGCAGACTTTGAAGCGTCTAAAACATGAAATATAACTGTAAGAATGCTCTGTTATATATTTATAAAGGGGATAAATAACTGAGCTAGCTAATTTCTGCACAGACAGCCTATCCGAATTTGTCAGAAGACGGACAGAAAGATGAGGTTACTCCTTACAAGGAAAGGCGATACAACGTGCAGCATAATCTCCTGTTATAAAGCCGCTGTCCGTTTCTTTCATTTGCATATTGATCAGCGTCATCTCCGCAGCAGCTTTCCGGCTGCCGATGCCGCTACGAATACTTTAGCTCTGGAATTTTAAAATACACTTTGATCATGAATGAAATAATAATCACATAGGGAGGATATAATCAATGCCGAGGAAGCCTTACAGATAAATAATACTCTCCAAACCTACTAAGTAAACCATACAGATATCTCTGACAGTTTTTATGGATGTATTCCTGTACTTAACCTATATACTTAACATTCATTATATGCTCAATTAAAAAGGAAACAGTAGATATTTATGTGATTTTTTTTTTATTACGTCTTGAAAAATTTGGTAATCGTCATGTCTCTGATTGAAGCTCTTTCTAAGTTATCTCGTCTTGCTTACGTCTGTTGCGAAAGCACGTACGTTTTTGTCGTACTTCTCTACTTTGATCAAGGCTGCTGTGGTGTGAGGAGAGCTCAAAGCTTTCTTTCTCTCGGCGCTGGATAATAAATGATGCATTCCTGTTTCTGCAGGAGCAGAACAGAATGTGCGTCACAGTTCAAACGAACTCTCCCCCCATTCACCGACTCGCAGTCCTGTTTGTCTCCGCGCTCTTACGTTTTATTTATCATCCCACCCAACTCTGGTGACATCATCCTCCCCCACACTCTCCCTCCCCTCCAGCCTACGGCTATCTTCCAATTCCTGGTGAGTCTCGGCGATTTTCTCCACGTCCGTAAGAATTCCCCTGGGGTTCACGATGACGCAGATCCAATCTTGTGCTCTGCGGCACCAGACCCATCTCACAGGCAGGAAATGTCAGAGAGGGCCTGATTTAAATCGCCACTCAAGTGTGGTGCTGCGTTTGTCTGCATTAATTAATATGGATTATCACCACTGCATTTGTGGGAGACACTGGGGTTATGTTCTGGTATTATCTGCTATCAAATCCCTGTTCCTTTTAATCTGGATCGATCCTGACTTCGGAACTCATATTCCAATTCCTTAACAACGGCTGTGCAGTGTAATTTGACTATATATATATAACTGGTTAACAGCTGATGAAAGCATCTTCCTGTCTGTCCTGGCTGGAATTCCTGAGACGTATTTCCATCAGACCTGTTGATATTTTAAATCTGAACGTAGGCCTAACTTGGTTGTTTGGCAAGACTATTTTTTTGAACTCTAAACACTACACTAGATAGACAAAAGTATTGGGACACCTGGCCGTTATACCCACAGGAATTTTTATGACATCCCATTCTAAATTCACAGGCATCAATATGGAGTTGGTCCCCCTTTGCAACTATAACAGCTACCATTCTCTGGGAAGGCTTTTCATAAGATTTTGGAGTGTCTGTGCGAATTTTTGCTCATTCATCCAGAAGAGCATTTGTGAGGTCAGGCACTTATGTTGGATGTGAAGGTCTGGCTCTCAATCTCTGTTCTTGTTCATCCCAAAGCTGTTCGGAGTTGAGTTCAGGGCTCTGTGTGGGCCAATAAAGTTCTTCCAATCCAAATTCACGCAACCATGTCTTTATGAATCTTTCTTTGTGCACTGGGGCACAGTCATGCTTGAACAGAATAAGGTCTTCCCCAAACTGTTCCCACAATGGTAGAAGCATGGAATTGCCCAAATGTCTTGGTATGCTGGAGCGTTAAGAGTTCCCTTCACTGGAACTAAGGGGCCTAACCCAGCCCCTGAAAAACAACCCCATAACATTATCCCTTCTTCATCAAACTTTAGAGTCGGCACAATGCAGTCAGGCAGGTAACGTTCTCCTTGCATCTGCCAAACCCAGACTCATCCATCAGACTGCCAGAGAAGTGTGATGTGTCACTCCACAGAACACGTTTCCAGTGCTCCAGTGGCGGCGTGCTTCACACCACTGCACCCGACGCTTGGTATTGCGCTTGGTGATGTCAGGCTTGCATGCAGCTGCTTGGCTATGGAAGCCCATTCCATGAAGCTTCCGGTACAGTTTTTGCACTGGGGTTAATGCCAGAGGAAGGTTGGAACTCTGCAGTTTTATGCACCTCAGCACTCGGAGAACCTGTTCTCTTTATGTGGTTCGAAACGCTATTGTTCCTAAACGCTTCCACTTTGTAAAAATACTATTTACAGTTGACTGTTGAATATCTAGCAGGGAAGAATTTTCAGAAACTGACTTACTGCAAAGATGGCATCCTATGACAGTACCAAGCTTGAATTCACTGAGCTTTTCAGAATGACCCATTCTTTCACACATCTTTGTAAACCTGACTGCATGGTTAGGTGCTTGATTTTATACACCTGTGGCAATGGATCTGAATGAAACACCTGACTTTAGTAATTAAGAGGTGTGTCCCAATACTGTTGTCCATGTAGTGTATATATAACAGGCCATTTCCATTCTTATATCTTATATGGCAGAAATCTAAAGAAATAAAACAAACTTTTTTCATGAAGACCTAAACCATGTCAATATAATAGAAGAAGTGGCTAAATTATAAATATGTGGTGCCATGTCTGGGGGTGGGGGGTACATACCATGTCTCATGTTGGATCAATATGGGACATTGCATTTTATCAGTATGGGACTGGTGGCAAGTCGACCCCCGCAAGGTGCTGGGCCCCCTACATCTGCCAGGGCGTTCATGCCCTTATTGCACCCCTGCCTGTCGTCTTTATGAGCTGCTAGGATGTGGCTTTGTAAGGGTCGTACCACTCATACCCATCAGTGGTTCAGAATAACCTTACTGTAAATAGTGGTTTGAGCCAGGAAAGCATGACGTCAGGCTGGTTCACTCGCCAGTACCTGCTTGGGCGGCTGTAGGTCGACCCAGCAGTCGGCGTTGCACATCATGCTTATGTCCGCCAGCTTGAAGCGCATGGTGCCCAGGATGACGTGGTGGGAGAAGCGGTCCCAGCTATGGAGGGACAAGGCCACCTCGCCCTCCCCCTGGGTGCCTTCCGGCAGGGGGAACATCAGACCCTCCTGCCAACGCATGGTGGTTGCTAGGCGACGCATGGAGGTCTGGGCCTCCTTTCGGGTCCTGGTGGTGGTCAGCAGACCCGAGACGTAGCCCTCACAGCCCGCCTCCGCAGTCACGTGCTCCGCTGGGGGACGATAGAGGCGCCCGCTCTGAGCGTGTTCTGGGACGGGGGTTTCAGCCTTTCTTAAACCAGGGATGCAAAAATCTAGACTAGAGGGACCCTCTACATGGACCTTAGATTTAAATCCCCTGCTGTAGAAGGACAGATTTCCTAGTCCAGCTACTCAGCACTTTCTGCACTTTTTATCAGTGACCTTGGGGCTTGTTTCATCCCATAATCATCACGCCTTTTACGGTTCCTCTATTATACTAAAAGGCTACAAAAGCAGACTTTTTAAAGTTCCGTCCAAAGATACTTTTAATAACAGAATGAATAACAGACAGTGCCAAAAAAATAATAAGATGGACCATGTACACTATATTTATGGATTTTGCCCTGGCAGGGAAGCCATTCAATTGGATCCAGATCTATTTAGCCAAAGCAGTATTATACATTGCAGGTTTCTATAATTCACTTAGGAACTTATGGAAACTTATATAAGGCTAGGCATTTCATTAAAATATTTAATACAACAGTTACTACAATGAATTCTACAGCAACTCTTTCGTGGGGTGTGAACTAGCTAACTGAACTACTTAATTCATTTACATAGCATTGGAATGCATTTAAAAATAAACTTAATTAAAACAAGAGCAAACAGACGTATCGTGGTGACTACCAAGTGGATCGGACTACAGTGAAAATGATTATAATCAAAATGCCCCTTACAGCTTTTTCTTATTGACTCACCATTACACTCTGTGTCTACATTCATACATAAAACTGAGGTATCAGTAATTTTCCCAATAATGGTTCCTGTAGTTTTTGCCTGCGTGTGTATCTAGCTATTGTCATCATCTTTAAATTGACATTGTTATTTGCATGTCTAACTGACAAGGGAATTCTGTCTATTGAACCCGGGCAAAACTGCTGACAGTATATTATTTGCAGAATAATGGAAGATTGGATTTCTGTACCTTCTATCACAATGACCTGCAGCTCCTTCTTCTGGCTGTGATATCTGAGGGAGAAATGCAGCTTCGGGTAGATGATGGAGCTGCTTGTTCTCATGCTGTTCTTTGGTTCGGCAACGACGGTGTTGTCAGTGGTGCAGCCTGAAAGACGAACTCCATTGTCTGAAGATAACATTCACGTGCAGCTGAAATATTCCCTTAGCTGCTCCTTGAGGGCTTGACTGCAGTTCTAAGCTCACAGCAATGTGTAAGAGTAACTTTCAGCTGTGTCATTACAGTACAGAAGGGTTACCGTTCATTGATCTCAGACCATTAAAAGTTATTTTGTATCTGAGATTCAAATACTCAAGAAAAAAAAACATAAAATCATTCAGCCTAAATATTCGTCTGAATCTTCTGGCCCTTATTAATGAATTTATTATAGACTCAAACAGCATGATATTGGGATAGCACATGTTTTAAGAGTGTGTTCTGTACATATTTTCTGTACAAAATCATCTGCAAGTCAAGTCCTGACCCTAGAAATATACAGATATTTCAGTTCATTTTTAATTACTCATAACTTTCAGGGGTGCTTTAATGCATGGGCTTTCCCAGGTTGAAACTCAGGGGCTTCCGCGCAGAACATTGTAGGCAGTGTTGGGCATTTCAGGTCCTGAAGCTACAAATCCAAGATTTTGTTTCTACTAACCAGTAGAGCACTCTGTGACTGTGACTCTTTATATTCAACTGGTTGGTAGAAACAAAATCTTGGTTTGAATTTGTAGCTTCTGGACATGGAATACCCAACACCGACTATAGGTGCACAGTTGACAACTCACGTAACCAAGGGGTCTCTGGCGATCTTAATGTACCTCTGATGACAACTAACCAATTAGGGAGGACCCTGCAGTCAGAGAATCTTACAATTTGCCAGCAGTACTGTAAAGTATCCCAGACCTAATGATACCACCGTGAAAGCCACACAACACAAAACTAATGATCTCTATTTTTTTTAGATTTTTTTTTTCCAGGTTTTCTGCTGTAGTTCACCTGGCTTACCTTGCCTAGGGATGACGGGGACCTCCTCTGTTCCCTCAGTTGCTAGGATACCATGCTCCGGCTGAAGACTGGCAGCTTTATCTGGCAAGGGCTCGTCCGTTGTCTCTAAGGCATAAGAGGGAAGGCCGATGACCTTGGGAGAGGTCACTGATGGCTTTGGTTTGTAGGTCTTGGGAAATTTCAGGAGAGTCTCAGGCTGGATGGGTTCTGTTGATTTCTCAATACTGAACTGTAGGAGGAAGAAAGAGGATGCAGGGATATCAATCTGGTTCCAGGATTAGCACACATAATGTCACACCTGCCCTGAGTCAGACCTCCCTGCAGTGATTGTCACCCAAGCCACGCTCTGCCTCCCCTGAATATTTAACACAGATGGTAGCTTTTACTAATTGGAAGCTTATAAAAGACTCTTAGCATTTTCTGGCCTCTGTGATGTATTGTGGCTGTTCTACTGCACCTGTGTTATTCCTGATTGTTGGTGTCTGTCATGTTCTGACTTTTGCATGGTACATTGCCCCTGTTTTATTGCCGAACTGGACACGGAACCTGGTGTATCTGGCCTATTCTCTGACCCTAGCCTTCCCTTTAGAGTAACCACTGTAGATTGTGGTTTTCGTACTGGAGGACTTTGTCGTCCTTGTGAAGAATCTGCTGTGTGGCTGGATCTTTAGACTGATTCATTACACATAAGTAACACTATCCAATCTATTTATATAATACAGAAATGGAAAGACAGGGGAGTGTTGCATTAAACTGACTTCAGCATTAAACTCTAAGAAGATTACTGAGCTGAATGATGTAAAATACATGGCTACCTGTTTTATGTGCCCTTTGAAGTAGCCTGTCTACATACATAGACTGTGACATGCAGAGTGGCTGTTGCATATAACTTTGGTGTCATAGCGCAGTGTTTCTTAACCCAGTTCTCAGGCACCCCAGACAGTCCACGTTTTTGCTCCCTCCCAGCTCCCTGCCAGACAGTCCACGTTTTTGCTCCCTTCCAGCTCCCTGCCAGACAGTCTACATTACTGCACCCTTCTGGGAGCTGGGAGCGACCAAAAAATGTGGACTGGGGATCCCCAGCTGATGAACACCGATACAGTTTCCTCCCCTGCCACTGGCCATTGCCTGCTCTACACAGCTCCCAAAAAATGCAAATCTTCTTCAACTTCATACAGTCTGTAAATGTAACTGACATGACATATTACGGCATGTAGTAAGACACAGATATGACTGGATCACTTAAATATTCATATCTCTCTATATATACTGCACTGAATCAACGGAGATTGTCTCATTACGTGAATCCTGACTGACATTACTGCTAATACAATTTATGAGATAAAAGAAAACTATTATTTTATGTACAAATAGAGAGACATTAGCAGCTAAAATGCATATGAGAAAAATGAACTGCGGGGAATACCGATTAGAAACATTATGAAGATTAACTGAAAATTCCTTTAATTCAATAAAAATTATGTGACACAATCATTGTGACTCCAGACCTGACTGGTAATCGACAATGGCACTGAAGTTTTATATGACTGGTGCATTTAAGAGTTCTGCCTGAAAAAAATGAAATGTTTCTACTGAGAGTAATTAATGTTGCTACTGCTGCTGTGCCACAACAATAATAATATTAATAACAATATTAACAAAACAACAATGACGAACATCCATCCATCCATCCATCCATCCATCCATCCATTTTCTATACCTGCTTGTTTTGTGCAGGGTCACAGGGAAAACAACAATAACAACAACAATAACAACAACAATAGCCCCTATGACTGTACTGTGGTTGGAAAATCGATAATATAAATGGGAAAAATATATTGATTTGAGTAATACTGTGGGTAGCAGCTTCCCCAAAGAAAACAGTAAGTATAGCAGAGGAGACCCTGTATGATTCACAGCCTGTCACAGATTTCTGTGCACATAAACCCTTTTAAGTATCAATACTCCTTCTACACTTGTCCAGTGCTTCATCACCAAGCTGACAAAAACTTGGTTTTACCTGTTTCTCAGCTCACTCATGCCCCCTGCCTATCTGTATATTTGGTTGAATGAATTATGCATTATAAATGCATTATGAACGAACGTTGTATGTTCTATAAATGCACTATAAAGGCCTTATGAAGGTGTAGTTAACATAAATTGTTAGCATATATTCTTATTGTTATTCTAGCTTTTAGTTTTTCTTTTCTTAGTTTAACTGAGATAAAAGAGAAAAGAGAATAAAACATCATTATTATTGTATTATTATGTTATAGCATGGCCTTCTAATTGCACTGTGGACATTTTGCACTGCACTCACATTACCAACTTGTAACTGTACATCTTGTTACCTGTAACTATGCAATGTAATAAATTCATGCATATTTATGTTGTTTTATAATGCTGATCATTTTATCCTGGTGAAAAGAAGCTGTTTTGAATCTCAGTACTCAGAGGCAACAATATATTTATTGTGTGACACATCCTTATCCCTCACGTAAATGCAGCGTGGGGACATCAGTAGCAGGTGAAAGAAATCTGCAGGTGTAGGAAGAGCGAGTAAATTCAGGAGCCTCCTCATCAATCTCTGAAGGAGATTTCCTCCTTTGATGTTTGTCGCTTCGTTAGTTCTGCCCCAAACTGGGACTTGAGCCAGACTTGCAGTAGCAAGCCGGTGGCTTTCCAGCGAATCTCGTCAGCCGGGCTTGTGACATCCAGAGTCTCCTTCAGCCTCCGTGTCTATTAATAGCAGAGCCCACCTCCCAGTCTGCCAGCGTGCAGGCGTGGTGGCGAGCTTCCTGTGGGCCCGCCAGGCTGCGTGACTTTCACACCAGCAGTTTTCCTCTGAATCATAAAGGTTCCCCTGCATTTTAAGATGACTCACCTCTACCTGCACAGCAATCTGCAGGTATGAATGCTTAGTACAGGGAGCGGATACCTATTCAAACTGAAAATAATGACTGCAGTGCCCCAAGACAATGGCTGGTAAAATATCCTCAAAATAATGCACTAAACAGTAGTTTCAACTGAACTACTGACTATCCATTTATTGTGAAATCTACAGGATACAGAACTTGTATAAATGTTTTTATGAATATCCATCCATTGCCTGAAACAGCTTATTCTGTTCAGGGTTGCAGGGACCTGGAGCCTATCCTGGAAGGTGCGGGTGCAAGCGGGGAACAACCCAGGAGGGGGTGCCAACCCATCACAGGGCACACACACCCATACATAGGGGTAACTCAGCAAAAAATTAGCTTCAGCATGTTTTTGGACTCTGGGGGGGAAACCAGAGTGCCTGGAGGGAACCTCACGATGACTTGGGGAGAACATGCAAACTCCACACACATGTAACCCAGGCAGGGACTCAAACCCAGGTCCCAGAGTTGTGTGGTGACAGTGCTAACCACTGCACCACTGTGCCACCCCCTTTTTATAAATATGTTATAGAAGGTAATATGCTGTATTGTCATTATTATAACATTATACAGATATTTATTTTGTCTACATTTGGATTGCCATAAGAACCATATTTCCCTCATTAGAAGACAGCGAATGAAACTGTGTGGTTCTGGGAAGCCGGTCATTCTATATCCGACAGCTAACCAGTCAAACTGCGTGCGGTCATTCTGTATCCGACAGCTAGCCAGTCAAACTGTGTGCGGTCATTCTGTATCCGACAGCTAGCCAGTCAAACTGTGTGCGGTCATTCTGTATCTGACAGCTAACCAGTCAAACAGCTTGTCTTATAAACTATGTGTGATTATCCTGCACCCCCACTCATAACTATTTAAAGTGTGTGAACATTATGCATCCAGCACTTATCTGGTAAAACTGAATGTTTTTACTCTCCATATAGCACTAATTATATAAAGCAGTCATGGATGTGTTTTGCTGAGAAGCCTAATAGACAGTGGAATTCTTATGGGAACGTCCTGTTCCTGATTTGAATCATTCCAGTTTAATGTCTATTTTCGTCAGTCTGTGGATATTTAGTTCCCTCACTCCTCACTGCTACATTACCTATTGATCCTGCAAACCTCATGCTGCTCCACACAGTCTCCCCACCTCTGAGAAGTTATGAGTCTTATGTTCTTACCTGCTCAGCAGAGTGCTTCACGCTGGGCTTGACCTTCTCTGGGTCATCCTCCTGCGGCCCCTCCAGGTGGCACTTCCTGTAGTGCTTGCAGAGCAGGGAAAGCACGCAGAGGGTAAGAGCCCCGGCAGAGGTGCCCAGGGTAGCCCCAAGGACGATCGTGCTGGAGAAAATCATGCTGAAGGTGAGTGAGGAGCAGCGTCTGGGCTAGGCTTCAGCCAGCATGGTCCACGGGCAGTAGTGGTCAGGGTCTCCTCGTCTGCAGAGCCCGTATCTCCGCAAATATGAAGTAAGGGTATCCTCACACGCAAGGAGTCAGAGGTCAGATGTTCCACACGCACCCAGGGGGTCAGAGGTCGAGCTGTCCGCACATGCGATGGCTGTTTCTCTGGGAAGCCGGCAGGCAGGGAGATCACAGGCGCGATGCTGCCATAATACTCTGCTGCTCTGTGCCGTTAATCCTGTCCTATGGAGCGGAGCACAGGCGCGTCTGTCTTCCAGAGTGCGTGCTGGAGAGGAGTGAGAGAGCAGGAGAGCTTCAGTGCTCTCATCTCCTTTCTCATCTTCACTGGAGAGGGAGGTGGGAAGGCGGGGGGTGGAG
>JAODJU010000007.1:14896739-14927736 GCA_026776725.1 Gnathonemus echidnorhynchus | reverse complement strand
CCACTGCAAAAAGAGCTTCAGATGCAGTGTGCCTGGAAGGATGTGCCACTGCAAAAAGAGCTTCAGATGCAGTGTGCCTGGAAGGATGTGCCACTGCAAAAAGAGCTTCAGATGCAGTGTGCGTGGATAAACGTGATATCTGGCCATCCATTGGTTCTAGAATCTACCAGGACAAAGACGAAATGCTTTTGGAACTACTCTTGGTTCAGTGAGTAAAAGTTTAGTGGTCTGGCTCATTGGGTAGCTCTGCGTTGGACTGGAACCAGCCCTGCCTCTTACCCTGTGCTTCCTGTTCAAATTTCCAGGCTCACCAAAGATGGTTGAGTACATCTTTCATTATATGTTCCATTCACTTGTTCTGTCCAGGGCTAAATAAAGCCCATTTTAAACCTGCTTTGTCTACTACTTGTATTGTGAATATATTTCTTGGGCAACATTATTTTATTCCTGAATACAGTTCTCATTGTTTATTTTAAAAAAGATGATACTTTATCCATGCATAGTCCTAAATATAGTATTAATCCAAGAGAACCCATAATAACTTTTGAAAAAGCCTCTGGATTCAATAATCCTTCCAAATTTTGTAGTTCCTATTTTCCCCAATAACTACAGGCTTTCTTAAAACTCACCACACAGTTAAATCATTTTACTTTGCACAAGTGTGATTTAAGTATTATTTATTCTTGTAAAACAACTGATCTTCTGTGGCAAGCTGTAACGTACAACTGCTCTTTATGTACAGCTTGGAGATGGTGCAAATGCTGCCAGCAGGAATTCAAACGCCCTTTGTTGTGCTCCAGAGATTGGTTCATTGTTTAGCCAGGCTTGCAACGAAACATCAATAGGTGAGAGCAAAGACTTGCTCCAGAAAAGCTTCCTCACTATTCTTCAGCAGTGTAGTCTGAGCTGTGCAAATGGGTATCTGCAGTCATTTTCTTAGCTTGACCATACACAAATCCAACATTTGTAATAACTCAGTGTGCACCATAAATAAAGACATTTAACAGCCTTAACAACAACAGTGTTTAACAACAACATGTTTAAAGGAAAAATGCATTTTAATCAATCATTTAATGATTAATATGCTGTCATTTGTAATGTAACTTTCTTAAAACACTAAACTATTATGTGAGATGCTGTTATAGAAGTCCTATTTGTTCGTCAGATGTCTGGCAGGTCACAAAATACAAGGCAAGGAAACAATATTTCCTTTGTTGGGTCCAGCTGCACATAGCAAATTGATGCAATCATACTTGTTTTCTGTGTTCTCTACCCAATCCGTTTATAACAAGCAAACTGGCTACCATGAACCAGCCAACAAAGTGACCATTTAACCTACAGGAAGAAAGCCCTGAAACTGAAATGGGTCTATTTAAAATATTTGCAGGCCTATCATAAATAACATTTCAAGCTCATGCATATTGGATGAGCCGTTGGAAAGATCGATAATTGATTTAGCAAAGATCCTTTCTTGTAAAAAGAAGTAACAGAGAATGCCAACAAGTAAACACAAATGAGGGAAATAAGAGAATAAGCAAATTTAGTAAGTGAATAAAAACAGGAGGTTATATGCCACAGATGCTTAGTGGGGCCTTAAAATCACAATCAGTCATTTTGGCAGATAATAACAACGTATGTTCTTTTGCGGTTACACATTTGTAAAATCTCTTGAAAAATGTAAAAGAATGTCCCTTAAACACAATCATTTCTGATGGTGTCATTGCATGACAGTCACTGTATTCTATTTTCATCTATCATTACAAATCAAGAGAAGCTTATACGAGGTGAATATTTTACTTTGCACTGTCCCTGTTTTAGTAAACATATAAAACAAACAAGCAAACAACAAAAAACAAACAAAACAAAAGCGTCCCAAAGACACTCAAATATATAAATATATCTAAACATATAATCTGGGGACAGGCTTGGTTTTCGCTGTTTTGTGATTATCTCCGCTCATATAGGTGTTATTTGAGTCAGATGAATATGACCAATGTCTAACTGCATTTTATTCTTTGTTCGCTGCCTTGGGATTTTTTCCTTTGGTCATCTTTAACTACTGTTTGCACGATTATGATGTAATTAGCATGCCAGTCTACTTAATTAATTACTCTTATAACAAAATCATTAGCTGGTACACTCTGGGACTATATTCAGATAGCAAGCTATACTGTGTACCAAGTGTTCCACATTGTACCTATTTAAATAATATGTATGTGTTGCTAATCGTGATATATAGCTAATTAAAATATTCATATAGTAGCTGATTCGGGACATGAATATAAAAGCGGACCCTGCTTGACGGGGTGGGATTAAGGGTGACATCACGAGAGAAAATCTAATATTTAAGTGAACTAAAATCACTTCGGGTTTCGTGAACTGACTGTGAACTTGGTGAGTAGCATTGTGATTTTATGAGATAGAAATAGATTTGCACATCTATATTAAAATATTTTTGTTAATCTATAAAGGTAAATATCTGAAAGGGTAAAAGAGCATATACAACTATAAATATGTTGTCAGTTACAGATGTATTTACCTTAAAAAAAATTATTTCATCCTAATGATCACATTATTAATTCTTTGTGGAGCATTAAATATGTGGGCCTATAAATATACCATCCTCTTGCGCGCTCACGTCTCGTTGCCGCTGTTGACCGTTGTTTCTGCATATATAGGGGTACCGTTAAAAATGAAGGCTTCTCTGGGGACAGGCTTGGTTTTCTGTTTTGCGATTTTCAGCCTGGGTAAGAATATTACCGATGAAACAAATGCATTATTTCCACGAATTCGCATACTTGGAATGACCAGTTTTAAATTGCATTGAATAAAAAAATAGCTGGAGTAATTTTGCCATTGTATTTTTATGACGCTTCTTCCTGTATGCACACACATATATAGGCATTTATATGGTTACTTGTTGCGCCTAATGAACCTTTTTTCTTTAGGTTCTGCACTCCGTTGCTATAGATGCACCAATTACTCTGGAAAGTGCACTAATGTTCAGGACTGCAGCTATGAGGACGCTTGTCTGCAGTTATTCGAAAGAGGTACTTTGTTAAACGTATTTTATTCCTCAGAATATCTAGACGCGTCTAATACAGGTGAATTTTAAGCACATCAGTCATTATTCTCCAGATGGCACACATATGTTGAAATGACATCGATTCCATATCAGACAATTAAGAGGTTGAAACGACGCTGATCTTCAATCTTTCACTTTATATCAACATTGAATTGAGGTTTTGCCACCATCGATTTTTCAGTATTGAAAATCTGACCAAAGATCAATTCAGTTTCAACGTTGATAGTTTAACACTGACCATAATTTAACGCATTTAACTATAATTCAACGTTGAAAAAATTACATGATGTTATCTCGGTCGTGCTTTGGGAGTTTCACGATATTTCATTTATCCGTGGTGCAGGGGGGAAGATTATCCGCCAGTGCATCCGGCACACGGACTGTGAAAATGCTCGGCTGTCTCAGATGTTTCCTGCGGTATCTTCCTTCACCTTCAGTTGCTGCAGTAATAACTTGTGCAATGGCAGTCCCGCCACCATGATCTCAAAGCCCTTACTGGGGACGTTGGCGTCCCTCCTTGTCTTCTGGTGGTGCCTGCTTTAAAACTTTGGGAAACAGCTCAATTTTCACCGTCTAACTGTATCACTAATTATCTGGGGTGTGTTGCTAGATAGGAAACAAAAACTCTGCAAATAACATTCCAGATCTGCTCATTTTCTGCTTGTTTCAAGCACTTTTTCATTAATACGGGTGTAATAACGAGCCGTCAACGGCTGAATCATTTATTTTATTGCAGATGTAGTTTTTGTACGTCCTCGGAATGGATTGCCGGATGGATTGTTCTTCTGTAAAAGCATAATGACCGTTTAAGGACAACTTGAGAAAGTCTAAACGTATGCTGATCATAGTGAAATACCGTGCATGACAGGTCAGAAAACGTTCAAAGAAAACGTTCTAAATGTGGTAAATGCAGGGTGCGTGTTGATGAAAAGGAAATGTTTGTAATAATTTTCATAAACAGTGTGCTTTTCTGAGAAAATGTACGAAATTGAACAATCCTCTTTTGTGTGTGTAAATATGGACTTTGGCATTTTAGATCTTTAAGCAAAACGGGATTGTGAAGAATTTTGTATTTTTCTCTGGTTTTCTAAAATGTTATAAAATAATGTGTATAGGGTGCATTTAAATGGATTCTGTTTCACGCAACAATTTGCCTACTTTTTGGTTTGGTAAATCAATCAAGATTTTTATTTTTTTTTTTGCAGTTGGCATATAGATAAGGTATGGTATTGGGAATATAACCGTGTATAAACATTTGGAGACAGTGGCCCCAAACACATTTTCCTTTGATTGTGTGTGTTCACTATGTTTTCGCCTGATGAATAAGGTTTTTGTTAATGTCCCCAACACAGTTATAATGAAAAGACACAATGCAGTAATTTATTTCACCCACATTACAATGAAGAACAGTCCTTTAAAGATAAAAGGCCAAGTAAAATCCACATATCTTCATCCCTCTGTAGTGAAGAAGACAGGACCATCTTGGCATTAGAGGGACCCCCCCCCCCCCCCCCAATTTCCCTATCCACCAACATGAAAGACATTGCTAGAGGAATTTTCTCAAACAAAACAGACGAATCCCTATTCATTCATCTACTCAGCAAAGAGCCATAGTGAATCCATATTCATTCATCTACTCAGCAAAGAGCCATAGTGAATCCATATTCATTCTCGCAATATATCTTGAACAAAAGCCTTGCGGTTTATACCTATAAGGGATAAAGAAGCAAACTTTTTTAAAAGTACATAAACCATATAAAAATACAAAAACAGTAAACACCACAGTAGCAATATTATATTGGAGTCTAAATTTATATATGAAGCATAACAAGCATTCCATCTTGCCATAAATGCAGTGTTAAATACAGCATATTAATTCACTATGACCCTTACCTGTATTATTTCAGTTAAAAATGAGTGTAATTAAGTATAAAATAGATTGTTTACCAAAACAGCAATACATTTAAAATATGCTAGACAGTACCAATTAGCAAAGAAGTTGTAAGAGTGATGTTGTTTGATTAGCTAGGTAATGAGCTGAAAAAGCCTCTCTATAGTCCTAAAGTATCACTGTCCGAACTTCACCCGCAGGGCATGCAGTCCTCACGGCTGTAGTGATGTCTTCACGTTAAACAGTGAGTGGCAATGACACCAGTGCTCTACTGCAGATGCACTGAAACGCACCGTTAGGCAGAGAGCTGGATTGAGCCCTTGTTCTCCTCCCTGTGGCTGGGTTGCTCCTGATGGTCCAGGTCTCTGCTTGCTTTCTGGGAGATGAGTTATTTTCGATATCTTGGTATATTCTGGGTCACACACTCAATTCCTATTCCAATTATTATTGGTTTCTTCCAATGTTCAGAAGATTATGCAAATCTCTTTGCTTTTTTTTATTGTTTGTTAGAGTGAAAGGAAAAACAAAAACATGGTGGAAACTGTACTAACTGAATATATTTTACTTTAACTTATATAGTTTTTTTTTTTTACTGTTAGCTAATAAGATAATACTTTGTATCACTCATGAGAAGGAAATCAGTGTCATATACTATGCTTATATCCCTGGAGTCAGTCACTCTTTTATCAAATTGCAAAAAGAAAACTGTCAGTAATTGTGTTTATTAACCTGTTACAAGTTGGTAAGAGGGAGGATGTTCTGTGTTCTTTCTTGAAATGTTAATTTCAGAGATGCCTGATGAAGTAAGTCTGTAAGACTGTGGCACAAAAAAGTCAGGACTCACTCTTCTAAGCATTAAAAGCATTTAACAATAACAAGGTGGCTTGGTTAATTGAACTTCATTCAACGCATCTGACATATTCAGCCCGGTGGGTAAGTAGGCCGGCAAAATTTACCATGGGGGTCCCCAAAGTCCAGGGCAGGTTTATCATCCCGGTCCTGACCTGGCGGAATATCAATCTATTGTCAATGTATACAGTGAACAGAGCAGAGCAGTGTGAGCGGCATTAAAAGTTTGCATAGTGTCCTTTTCAAACATATTGTACAAGTTATGTACATAAATACACCAAACTAGCAATTAAAAAATCAGCCGTACTACTTAAAAGATAGAATTGCTGATTTATTACAGAAAAAAAAATGTGATATTCAAATTTATTTCTTGCAGATTAGTTCATATACATATATTTGTTACATGTTCCAAATGTAAACACGGGTGAAGTAAACAAACAACCAGAAGTCTTTAAAAGCAGAAGTCTCAGTTAGGCATTCTCAGTTACACAGTCTCAGTTAGACTTTGTACTGCCAGACCTAGTCTGCTGTGTCTTCCTTTCCAGCGACTCCTGCACCAGCCCAGAGTGATTCCCATCCTGGTACAACCGGGGGGGCTGCACTACTCACTTTGTGAAAAGCACAAGGCCATTACTGCAGGTCAGAACAGTAACCCCCGCCCCCCCAGAGTGTGGAAAATGCATCTTCACAATGAGTCTGTTAATACATGATCTGACTTCACCTTGTGTAGAGGTACTGCTGTGAAAATATCAGAGGGGAAACTAACACAGCACTCACACTCAGAGTATGATGAAGGGATTGGATCCACACCAGACAAATCTCTCCTGTGTGCTATACTGTATGACTCTGTGAAGGGCCTTGGAAAACATCGAAAAACAACTGCTCTATTTCTAAGATGCTTTCCCGTTACAACAGAAAAACCTAATTTGCAACTAAACCACATTTAGCCTACATTATAATATCCTCCCTCTGAAATAAGAATGTAGAACATTAAATGTTTACCTATGTGAAGGAAAAACTTTGGTCAAGCTTGTTTGTAAACATTTTCAATGTTACTTAGATTTTCTGACTTTATAAAATCGTTAAAAAAAACAGCACATACAAATTTTAAGGATCTTACAAATCAGATTAATTTTATGTAGCTATAGTTTATTTTTTCTGTTTTTACTTTGATTAATCATCAGTTGTAAGGCTGAAAGTCATCTGTACTTACTTTCTTCCATAGCCTATCATGCCAAAGTGACTCAGGCTTACCTTATAAAAAGAGAATGCGAGAATGTATTAAGTTAATGATGCAATGGAGGCTTCAGGCGGAATATTTAAAAGGCAGTTTTTCATATTATGATCGGCTCAAAATGCTTGCATATTCAAATGTGCTATTTTCACAAAACAATCAATGTGAAAAGAATAAATATAAATATATATTTTCATGTCTTACATTTCTTAAAGCTTCGACATTGTTTTTGAAAATGTTTTTAAGTCCAGCACAGCGTTTGAAAACCGCGACACACTATAATTTAACTGCAGGCAGTGTTATAGATAGAATACATCATGCGTCACAATTAACATAATCTCCATGCAAACGTTGAGTGCAAAAATATTTTCTGAAAAGCAGAATATCTTTTTCACATTAAAGAAAAGAGTGAAAAGTGATCACCCTGAAAGGCTCATAGGACACCTGAGAAAAGCAGTTGCAAGGACAGGCAGACAGTAAAACACGAAGGTACACGGATGCCAGCATACATGGTGCATGTCACCGCCATGCAACACTCCTGAAATGCATATAAAAAACAGGAAAGGACACACTGACATTGTAATAGCACCCGCATCTTAAGAGAAACCAGTGGCATGCAGTCGCATTACAAGCGCTAACAGAATAACTTGTAGAACACATTTCCCCACTAATCCTTAATGCAAAATTCGCAACTATGTTTGCGTGACAAAATTCCCTCTGTTTATCTTAAAATATCCGCTGATCATATTTTCGAATGTTATCCCTGGTTTGCAGTAAACAGTGGGACTACAGAAGAGGATTAGGGCCACCATGAAAATATTATTTGAATTCTGACTTTAATCTCAGAATTCTGAGTTTAGAAAAAAAAGTCAGAATTCTGACATTAAAGTCAGAATTCAAATAATATTTTCATGGTGGCCCTGATCCTCTTCTGTACTGGGACCCAGTATCCATAACTGCAGTCCGATTTATTATTATTTTTTTTTAAATTCCAGAAATAAATGGTTTATAAGTTTAAAGCTGGTGAGTACCCAGAACAAGCTGATACTTTTGTCATTGGTCAAGCCTCTCGCTCAGATTCCAGTCTTTTCGCTTGGATATTTGAATTTCGCATTCGAAATGATTTTAAAGTTTCTTAAGTCTCAAGACTACCGAACTACCACCAATAAACTGGGAATAACTAGGAATAACGATCTCAAAAACATTTGATTCCCTTGCTTTACTGACAGGTGCTGATACACAGTTCTAGCTGGGAAAACATTGTACAGAGAGAATTTTGCATGTGTGCTGAAAGAAATTATATGACAGTTGTAGAATTTTGGCCTACAAGTTACATATTTTAGTGCTCCTTAGTTTACTGCATGTTGGACAATCAGTTTACTCAAGGTATGGTATAGATTTAATGCTGTACTATAGCCGATGTAAAACAAAATTGCAATATATACCAAGAATTAACATAAGACATTTTTGTAACCTTTTTGCAAGCAAGATTGGTTAAAGCACTCGGCCCATCATCAGCTAGGCATGAATCATTTAATATGAATTAAAAAATTCTAAAGTATATCCACTAATACGGTAATCAAAGCACACAATAATACAATCAGAGAAATGCAAAACACATGAAAATATAAAATTATGTCCAAATCGCAAAGAAGCTTCTAATCTTCAAAATAAGCCACCTATGACTTTGAAATGATATTTTAATTTGTAAAATATTTACGAGATAAGGATAGTTTCATATATGGTGCAAGCATTGAGCATTGTATAGCCTAATTATAGCAGCAATGAATAGTCTTAGCTGATGAAAGTGTTTGAGAAGGTAGATCTTTCATCTGATAGGCATTATTGTCATACACATAAAGCATTTATATATGTTATACATAGCATAAATATAAATAATTTTAAATGTATAATATTGGTGTATTTATTTTACTGTAGCTATTTGTGTGATGTCTACATTTGTCTTGTTTAGCATCTTCCCTGCTCACCATAACATTTCAAAATTTAGTTCAGGGATGTTAAGCAGTGATCTGAGTAGCTCAACGGGCATGTAAATACCTTTACAGTATATTGCTGATTTCGTAAATTATTTTATTGTGATTGTAGAAGTCGCTAAAATGCATCAATACTGTTTAAATATCTATCTATATTCAGTAACCAATTATCCAAGGTAAATTGTAGTGCATAGAGTATTAGACAGCTTGGGCTCTGTGTGGGATCAGAACCCACAACCCACTGGTCCTTTCACATTACAATGATAACTATTAAAAACAAATCATATTGAGTCACCAGACCTCCAACATTACTTGACTAATCTGTGCATACACACCCTCAAAAATAGGTGGACTACAAAATATAAATGTAACCCGAAGTTATCTTAACTGTTAATAGGGTAAGGTGATTTACATTTGGTACACATATTGAAATTTCTGCTTATCTCGGCTGTTAATGCATATCAGAGTCCTGTCCTCATTGAACATTGTGCTTTTCACCTTTTTATGGGCTGTTCTGTCTAAAACAGTAAATAAAGAATTTTCCAAGCAACCTCTCCAGTGGTTTTGTGCTTAAATCAGTGAATGAGATGCCAGTGTTGTTTAACATGGAGGATTCAGTTCCCAGAATCACACCCAAGACCTGGAGCACTGAGGCAGCCTGTCCAGATAGAACCAGCTGTAGCATCACATCACATTACATCACATCATTTCTCGGCTATATGGGCAACACATTTCCTACATGGGTCCTCGCTTCGCCTTTTCTAAGCCAAGACAGATGCTGTCTTCTATAGTTTTGTTCGGTCGACTTCCCATGTCAGATAGTAAATTCATCAAAACAAAAAGAAGGCAAAGCTATATGTTAGTGCCCCGATATGGAGGGAATCATCTCTGGAATATTACATTCCTTCTTCTTACAATCTGTCTCTGGAGGAAATACCACAGCAAACAAATGCAGACGAAACCTAAACGTGCCCTTTAGGTTGTTTGCAGTCACCCCATACATATATATACACCCATACATTGATGTATAACTACATTTGTGGGGACTTCCCATTAAATATAACTTTACCATAATTAACTGAACTTAATACCAAACCACCAACTGAGATGAAAATTGATAACCTACTAAAAGTTATGAAAAAAGGCATTTATCTTGTGAAGACTGTGTTTTGTCCCCACATGACAGGAACGAAAAGATCCCCACAAGATTGCAAAAGCTGTTTATACTCACACACACAGAAAGACCTGCGTTAGAATTGCAACTCAGTGGGAAATTCCAGTGGGCAACCAGGTATTTACAGCAGCAAAAGGAGTAGCATCTATCCAGCACTATAATGTGGAAATAGGGCAGAGGGTCAGTAGGATATATGTCATGCATTAAATTGTAATTTGTAATGACTGCCACTGCTTCTCATTTACAAAAATCACCGGAAACTGTACATCAGCATGCTTTCCAGGACAATATACAGAATAAGTAAGAAGCTATGAGGGTATTTTTCATAGGCAAGTGACATGGGCTGTTTAGCGAGAATAACTATAACCAGTGTCCATGACATTATCCATGGGCGGCACAAGGGGCTGTTAGGCATGAAGTACTGATCTGGGCTGATTTGGCCAGAGCAACTTGAAATAGAATCGACATGTGAAGGGAGCAGTGATCTAACAGCCCTTGATCTGCATAGTAAACATTACAATTGCGTGAGGTCTCCTTCAAAGTGCAGACGGTGCACAGGCATGACAGGACCCTGTCAGACTAAGCTGAGGTGGGGGGCTAGCATAGAAAGGACCAAAAATGAGCGCTGACTCTCAGTTCTGGAAGTGGAAGCCATGGACATAGGCGTGTGCAAGGTTGGGTCTGTCTTTAGCCAAGATGACAGAGAATTGCCTCACTGGTGCAAATTCAGCGAGGCAAAGACAGCCACCCCCCGCGCCACAGTAACGCATTTCGGGAAGGGGGGGGGGCGGGGGGCTAAGGCCACTCATGGTGATAACGCTTGCCGTTCTTCTTCCTCTGCTTCTGCAGGTGTTCCAGCTCGGCCTCGTACATCATCTCCTGCATCAGGTACTTCTCCCGCCGCATGCGATCGCATAGGTCCTTGGGCATGTCGGGAATCAGGTAGGCGATGAACGACTTGATGCCGAAGACCAGATGCTGGAGGATCAATCGCAGACAGCCTTGTTAGAATGAACCAGCTGCACTTCAGTTATTGCATCGTGCAATATTCCACATGGCAGCTGTTTTTTCTAAGAACAAAGTAACAAAAATCTTATGAAAGGAAGATTCTGTTTGGTGCATTGTAATTGGGATAGCTACATAGCATCTGTCAAGAATGGAAGTAAGAGCTGTCCCTCACGATGCCACCAGGAAGCTTAACCCAGCTCCAGCCTTTGTGCTAAGAAATGTTTTCTTTCTTCTAAACTAAAATGGTAGCCTTGTCTTAAATTAGCAGTAACAGTCTATAAATAAAACTAACCTTGCTTATTCCTGGACAATGAGTCCCCTCTGATAAAACTGTCGTACGCCCAGTACATTTAAGGCATTTGACCTGTCCTTCAACGGTAACCTTTTAAAACCAGGAATATCTCTCATTGTTCTTCACAGAATGAACTTGAAAGGAGTGGTACTATTTCAGAAGTGAGCTGACCAAAGTTGTATATAATGTAGATGAAATCATATCAAGCACGTCTTCCGCAATGTTCATCTTCACAGACACAACCTTATTATTTGCTTCATCACAGGTCAGGTTTGTATGTTGACTTTACAGTGTAATAGCTGTTATCACATCAGTCCATCTGTCTTGCATCCAGTGCAGGGTCACAGGAATGTTATCTCAGTGACTGTCACACAGTATATAGTGAACATTGTTCACTGCATTTCGCAACTTTTTTTTCTGTTGTGTCTCCATTAAATAAAAGCACAAAATCAAGCAAATAATATTTTGATACTAATTTCCTATATATAAAATGCTATGTATTTCCTTTGTAGGAAATCTAATATCCACCCATCCATGCTCTGTAACTGCCTGTCCTGTTCAAGGTTGTGGGGGGGTCTGGAGCCTATCCTGGAAGCTATGGGTGCAAGGCAGGCAACAGTGCTAACTACTGTGCCACCATGCTGCCTCCATCCATCCATCCATCCATCCATCCATCCATCCATCCATCCATCCATTTTCTGTAATTGTTTATACAGTACAACTTCACAGCAAGCCTATCTCAGGAAGGACACAAAGCAGGGGTACACCCTGCACTGCACAACATCTAATCTAATCTAAGCTTATTACGTGCCCTTAGGAAGTTGTAATGCAGCACTGTGGCTTGTAGGTGGAGGCCTGACCTCGAAGACGATGATGAAGGCCAGCCTGGCAGCCAGAACGTGCCAGAACTGCAGAGTGAATTCGTAGGGCTCCGGGTTCCAAGGGGGTGCTCTGTAGTCCCGGTACCTGCAAAGGAATACAGAGGATGACCAGGCCCCTGTAGGTGTCTCATTACCAGGCACCCAACCTGGAGATTAACTTTCAAAATCCTCCCCTTGCTTTGTGTAACGATGCCACTTGGAAACTGAGGATACAGATGCTGAGCGAACAGGTGGCAAAACACAAGAGTCAGGAGTCATGGGGTCGAAAAGCTGGCAGGTCGATCCTGGGGGGCAACCAGACAAGCTGATGCAGGGAAAGTGGAACACACACTTGCTTTAAGAGGGGGGAGGATCACACGTTTACTGGGCTGGAAGCTGGGATGGGTAGATAGGCCGAGTCAGACAGGATGGTAATCAATCACTCTAGGAAAAGCGAGAGGAACAAACATTCGGCTCACACTAAGCAGTAACTAATGCCTGGCAATGAGAAGACGGGAAGAACAAGTTAATTAAGCCCTGTAATTAGTGCAGAATCACCCAGCTGTCAGTATTCCAGCGAAGAGCAGTGGGGGAAGATCTGATTTTGTTCTTGTCTGAATGTCCAACTAATCCGTTTATTTGGCAGATGCTAAAAATATATAAAATGTGCAATTCTATTGATTTATTTATTCTATTTTTGAGTAATTAGGGTCATATAGTCCCAGGAGGTATTGGGTCTTAGGTCTTGGCCAATGGTGAAAATCACACTGCTGACCACAGGATTTGAACCGGCAACCTTCTGATCACACTGCCCCCAAAATTACAGCATGGACCCAGGCTGGAACCCAGTCTCAGACGCATCAGCACAACAACCAATCGAATCACACATGACCCCTGGAAATCCCTCCCAGAGCGCTCATGCTTAAACAATGCAAACATTTTTTGTGTTTTTTAAGCTCCAAATAGCGGCAGCAGAAAATTTTTGAGGTCACAAAAGAAAACATTTCGAAGTAAAACCACTGATGGCCTACTTCTGCAGTTTTGTATTTATAGAAATAATTCATATTAAGTGCTGTGCTGAGGGGGAGTTAGCAATGGAATCCCCACAGCCCCCACCCACATGCACACACACACGCCGCCAACCTTGGGTACCAGTGCCTACCTGCAGTATCTGGGCCCTTTATCAGACTCCCCCATGTCAAAGACTGACAAGCTGCTGTTCACGTAGCCGCGTAAGCACCTAGGGACCAGAGACACAGTCAGATATTTATTTTGAGACTTGTTAGAAAGTTCTGTGGGCTCAAAACAGTATGAAGAGAAAATAACATGAAAATTAAAAAAAGTTAAATGTGACCGAAATTGTCGAGAGCCCAACCAATGAAGATTTTTCAGACCACTAATCCTGATATCTAAAGGGATTAATAAACCAAATTTAATAAATAAGCAATTTTTGAAATTCCATATATAAATATCGGGAAACATTTGAAAAAAAATAAATGTCACTGGATTTATTTTGTTGATAATTAAAATGCTACATATAGGCAAAGATAAATGTGCCCATGAAGCACAAATGGTGCAACAAATTAATAAAACACATGTACACAAAAAGAGACCACAAAGAAATAAGTAAAATGCAGTCACCGAGGGAAGCAACAAAACAGTATGAAGCAAAAAACCATGAAATTAAATTAGTATAAAGTAGTTCAACAAAAGAAAAAAAATATTTTGTGGAAATCAGTTTAGAAAAAAATGGAGTAAGAGACTCAGATATTAGTAACTGGAGTAGCGTACAGTACCACAATAAAACTGGTGGAATGCTGATTTGAGGAAAATTTGCTCAAATTTTCCTCAAGAGCTAAACTGACCTCAAAATGTGTGGTTTTCTTAAATGTTTTAGAGTGCAGTTCTAGAATGTTGGTCCGGGTTCATGCAAATGCAGATTATCAAGGCAATTTCATGTTTTACTG
Organism: Gnathonemus echidnorhynchus; assembly: GCA_026776725.1. Lineage (NCBI taxonomy): Eukaryota > Metazoa > Chordata > Actinopteri > Osteoglossiformes > Mormyridae > Gnathonemus > Gnathonemus echidnorhynchus. The sequence goes on along the minus strand of JAODJU010000007.1, from coordinate 14,913,382 downwards.
AAATCTTGCTGAGGCTGTTTTCTCAGGAGAAATATGGCATTTAGGAAAACCCTCTGTAAGTCTTCTCCAGCTAGTTGGAAGCTTGAAAAAAAAAAAAATCAGTTGTTCTGTGTGGACACAGGGTGGCGCTATTGGACAGGGAAACACCAAATAGAGCTTTGCATACTTCTCGTGTTTGTAGCCTTTGTCCACACAGGGGCCATACTTGAAGGCATATACAAAGCGGGGGATGTAGTCAGAGGTGATGGCGATGACAAAGGCATTGGTAATGACTGCCAGGACCCCAATCCACTCCAGGATCCCATGCCAAATGCCTGGGAAATGGCACGCAAGAACACGGTCACTCTGTGCCATGGTCAGGGCAACGTGTTACATTACTGTTCAGTATATTAACATTATATGTGCAGTTTTTAAACACCAAACTAATCCTGGAAACATGACAGATTTTTCCGTATTTGATAAAATGAAAAATAGCTTCCTTTTAAAATGGCATTCAAACACCTCCCGGTGCTTTCTGTGATAAGAAATCACTGAATCGTTTTGGCATGCCCAAAATGCCGTACAGTGAGACTCTTACATGACTTAAGTTCTTATTTCTGTAGTGTCTGAGACCCAGACGGCTATTACACAAGCGTGTGGGCCGGAACGACAGCCAGTGGGCGGGCTCACCGATATCGGTGGCTCGGGCTGGCATGGGTCTCCTCCACTGCGTGACGAACTTGTAGGCGTCCAGGCGGATCTCGATGATGTTGTTGAGTAATGCCAGCAGGGGGGCCAGGGGGAAGGCGGCCACAAAGATGGTGGTGAAGCCGAACTGGAGCACTAGTGTGGGAAGCACAAGTGTCAGGTCAGCCGGTCAGAGCCGGTGAGGCGTGACAGAGATCTGTGCAGCTCTGAGTTGCTGTATTAGCCTTGCTGTCTTAGCCTGCCCAGGTCCTACTTAAGGAAAGAGGACAGAGTCTTGCCTGAACTCAAAATGCCGTCTGAGCAAGTTACCATAGACATCGATGAATACCACCATGATGAATTCGACCCCCTTTTTTTAAAGCTTAAAATTTTCTAAAAAACTTCCATATCATTGAAATCCATTTCAATCAGACTGCATACTATAAAATTGTAATTTATCATGTTTATCTATTATTTATAGAAAACGATCATTATATCTCGTTATAAGCATAACCAGCCAGGCACTGGGCCGCCCTGCAGATCGTACCCATCTCTAGGTACTCATCCACCAGTCCGTGGGCGTTCATGGGCTGTAAGTTCCAGTCTTTGTCCCACTGGGGAAGTGGCACCTTGCTTTCCACTTTCTGTCCGCCCTTCTTTATCTTTCTGCGTGACCACCAGTTTTGGAGCAACCTTTGCAGTGTTAAAAAAAATGCGATAAGACAGGATGATAAAAGAAGTGGAGCGAATCCCAGTGTGACTAACCCTAACTATTATTAAAGCCAGGCCGTGGATAACAGGCCATTAAATACCTCTGAGTATAATGCTGAGAGTTACTCATTGCGTAACGTGAAGGCGCACAACACAGGGAACAGGCAGTGTGAAACCTACGGGTAGCCCAGCTCCATGAAGTTGTTCCAGATCTGTTTCAGCACCATGATAACACCCATCTGCAGACAAAGGTCTATGAGGCAGCCGCTGGGGTGGCACTGGAGGAGAAAATGCAGTGAGGTATTCATGATGACAGCAATGAGGTTTGTAATAACTGCTAATTAACATATAAACAATATATTGCAGCGCTACTGAAGTCTCAAATCTGATTGGTCAGAGGGGTGTTACTTCTTCATAACTGCACGTGTAGAGCCAGTAGTATCACAGTAGTAAATCATTTACTAAAGTATATCGGAATGCTTCTTTTCACAAACCACATCTTGCTCTACTTTGTCCTTTGAGACACAAACACAGGACTATATATACACTAGTGGTCAAAATTGTGGGAAATTTTTAGAGATTGTGAAACTTTGTTCAACTGTTGTTCCAGTTACTTCTTGGGTACCTCAGCTCGTCCAGTGTATGATTTTTGTAAAATTTTATGTATATAAATGTAAGAGTGAAGCTCGGGGATTGACTGGAGGGTCAGGCCAGTTCTCCAGCACCCCTGGAGCGTTTTGGGGGGGCGGGGTTAGGGTCTTGTTCAGGGGCTCGACAGAGACGTGACTCTTCCGCCAAGGTTCAAACCAGCGACCTTCCTATCACAGCCACAGAGGTATAACTAGCTGAGCCACACTCTGCACCCCATACTAGAAAAAGCTGCTACTCAAATGAAATTTAAAGTCACGGTACCCTATTATGCCTGTATTTGAGTTATAGGCCAGAGCAGTACATACATGGCCTCTTTAGCCTGTGTTTGTATGTTGTATAACTCACCTCCTCAAGCCGCCATCTCTTAAACAGCTTGTTATACTTCCCAGGCCTCCCTGCAAACCTGCACCACAGAAGCAGGACACTGTCACAACAGATTTTCCAGCAATACAACAACACAGTTATGTGAGTCGGTACTGTACTCACTTTTTAGTGGTTTACATAAAGATGCACAAAGCATTTGCCCAGTTTAAGTACTAACAGGCCACAGCAGCACTGGCCGAGGCTGAGAGCTCACTGCGCCCCCCCAGAGTGCCTCCTCTCTGTCAATTATCAATTCAACACATCATTTTGGTGTCGTAAACTTCTTATATAAAGCCAAAATCAGACATACAGAAAATGAACAAGAAAGCCTCTGGCCCTTAATGGTTAAATGTTACAGATGTGCCATGTGTCTTTGTGAAATATCCTTAAGGTGTATAATGTGAATTTTATAGCCTTGTCATAAAAAGAGAAATAAAAATGGGACGCTGAGTGAGACAGATTTACTAGCCAGATACAGAGTATATATAGTGTTTCTTTTCCAGCCGTTCATAATGCAATGTAAAGAAATGTGAGCTGCTGAACTCTGAACGAGCTGGTGAGCTGAGTGAGCAGGTGAACTAAGTGAGCAGGTCAGCTGAGTGAGCTGGTGAGCTGAGTGAGCAGGTCAGCTGAGTGAGCTGGTGAGCTGAGTGAGCAGGTGAACTAAGTGAGCAGGTCAGCTGAATGAGCTGGTGAGCTGAGTGAGCTGGGTGAGCTGAGTGAGGTGGTGAGCTGAGTGAGCTGAGTGAGGTGGCTCATCCCTTGACTTTTCCCTGCCCTGCACATCTACACTTCCCTTCCCATATTACACTACCCCGCGCAAATTATTTTTCTGCATTTTTGTACGGTTATTATTTTGCAGGCTAACATACTCGAAAAGTAAGAATGGAAAGTATCTTTGGCACTCTATCTGTCAAGTGCAGTCAACACCTTCTCAAATATAATAATATACTTGCTGTTTCAAGTATTTGTTGCAAGGAAAATGTGCAGTGGAACTTGCCAAAGCACATGGATCATTTATCAGTGTATAAAATGGAAATACTATAACAGTAAAATGTGGTTTGACTGATTGACTGGAGAATCAGCTCTGAAGCTTCAGGAACCAGATCCCCTGCACCCCTAACAGACATACTGTCCATGATATTTCTATGTGATGCTAGAAAACAAAATAGGGACATTCAGCTTGTACACATGCAGATGTATATGACATGGAAATCCAATACAATGCAATATACAAAATGTGTGTGTGTGAGTGTGTGTGTTTGTGTATTGTTTGCCTGTATCTTAAAGCGGTGGCAAATAAAGAAATATATGTTTAGAAAATGTTATAAAAACCAATTATTCAAAGCAGTTATACAAACACCTCATACAGTGTAGCAGTTGCCCCCGCCAAAAACTAACGAGCTAAAAGCAACTGTTCAAAAATAGCTTTTCTACGATAATTTTGCAACATTGGCCCTGAAAACCCCCTTTACCACTGTGAACTGGGAAAGCCACGTGGTAGTTCTTCAGGATTATCCCCCATTTAAAGGTAAAAAAAAATAGCATGTGACTGGCTAATATTAAATATTGCCTACCTGCCCAGGAAGAAGGCAATGTAAAAGGTGGAACTGTTCAGGTTGACAAACTGAAAGAGGAACATCTTCAGTGCAAAGCTGTTTTCCCATTCAGATTCTGTCCGAGGATGCTCTGAAAGATAAATTCCATAAATGGCATCAATCCTCCTGCGTTTTATTTCTCCAAGCAAGAGGTGCTGAGAAATGTGCATGTTAAAGTGTTTTAAGCACTTACCTAAATTTGTAAGGAGATATGCCACCTTTTCATACACCTGGCAAAGAAAATCAGCAGTAAGTATGGTACTAGTTGGAGGCTTGTGTTTTCAATCATTGAAATATGTATTAAACCTCACAATGCAGTTAATGTGCCTTATTCGGGGCTCCCTGAGCAACCGCTCAATCGACACAAAGTCAAACCAGCGGTAACCAAGAATTCTCCAAAGAGAAAGAGTACAGCAAAGGGTCCAGTCTTCATCTCAGGTCACTGGATAGTGTCCATGTCTTGTAGCCATACAGCAAAACAGAGAGGACAAGAAAGTCGTCAAGGTATATGGACCCCTCAAGGTGGTCGACATTCTCTCCATAGACAGAGACACTGCTGATGTCTGTGCCCAAGAGGTCATTAAAAGCCTGGATCTCGGTTCTTGTCCAGGACACTCGCAAGTCCAGACATTCAGACTCCGCAGTCAGTCTCTCGAGATCTCCAACATGAGCCTCCATATCAGTGGAGATCTCCAGAAACATGGACCCTCTTTCACCACAGTCATACTCATGGGGACTGACACAATCCACATAGCCAGCCCAGTCAGTGCCAATGGTCCAAAGCAACGTACAGTTGCAAACACATACCCTGTCAAGGAGTCAACTAAGCATCACTGCAGCTAGGCTGAGTTTCCAGTGGATGCCCAGGTACAAGTGTAAGCAGTAGCTACACAACAACTTCTAACAAGCCAAGATGCCAAGAACCTTTATTTCTGGTGCAACATCATATGTAGGGTAAATTTGTGTGTTGCTAGTTAGTTAGTTAGCTACTGTAGCTTGAATCAAAATGAACTGAGGTCAGCAACTTATTGAGTGGCTAAATGCAAACTAAAAAAGCAAAGGGGTATGGTTACCTTGCAAAACGTGCTAGAAATCGCTATTTTTTCTTCATAAAACATGACGGTGACTCAGGATTACGTTTACAGCGTTTACAGCCACCTGGATCACTTTTTGAAGAGGCTAGCACTTGTTCTGCTGCCTCTGGCCTATTAGCGAGGCTAGAGCGTATTTGCCCTTGACAAGTGCAGTATTTTGATTTGCATGCAGGCTACCGTCGTCACAACATAACACATTTATCTCAGGTTTCTGTGATCGGAAGCACCCTGAACAGATAACGGATCATGAAAAAAAAAACAAGACCCAGGAAGCGCATGCTGGCATTGTTGTACAGGTCAACACAAATTGGCACCGTAGATGTTTTTCTTGATCGGACAATGGAAGCAGAGCAGAAATATTCAGGGGGAATTTTACTGTACTGGAAATGTACTTCCAGTACTTACATTTTTCTGGCAGGGAGGTCTTGTCTTTTGAACATATGATAAGCTTTTTGTTCTGCAAATGGTGGCAATTACTGGGTATTCTGGTGCTAATTACACAACTTGTCCCATTCGCAAAATACCATGCTGAGAATTTTGGTCAAGAGGGCAAACGTTTGCGATGAACTCATCTCTTTAATGGGATAAAAAATACAAAGGGTTATTGCACCTTAAACTCAGCAGGCAAAATACTTCTCTGTCATTATAGATTCAATGCCAGATTTGTCTAAATTAGACCAGTTACCATTTTTTGATTTGTTAGTGACAATGGCAAGGTGTAATTAACATTGATCCATGACTAATTGCTATGGACAAAGCTAAGACAACAGAAATAACATGTTAATATAATAGACTTTAACAAACAAAGCCCCTTGGTACGTTGCATTTTTTGCGCTGGACATTCACTGAACCTTGTGGGCGTGAATATTGTTGATAATTGCTGCCAAGATGTTAACACTTATTTTGATCTTCGGCAGTGACTTTGCACATTTAGCATCCCGGTCACCACTAGAATAAGGTATTTCACAGCAGTGAGGTTTGTTTTAGTAGGGAACACAGTACCATTCAAAAGTTTGGACACGCCAAGCCGCTTGCAAAGGGCAGTGATAGGGTGTCACATCACATGACCAGGGTAAATGCCCTAAATATAGTACAAATGGTTTTGGAGGATTTTGACATATGGTGAAAGAAACGTGACCAGTGAGTACTCTGCATATGTGGGAGCTCCTTCAAGGCAGCTGGAAAAGCATCCCAGGAGGCCACCTCATGAAACTGGCATAGAGGAGACAGTTGGGTCAGCCAGTCCTTGGAGCAGTTGGGGTTAAGGGCCTTACTCAAGGGCCCAATGATGGGATCACTCAGAAAACTATGGGATTTGAACCCATTGATTCCCAATCCACAGAGCTGGCTGCCTGCCCCAGCAAACTAATGTTTATAAATATGTCTTTGGTCGGTACACAATTCCATATGTTATTTTATAGTTTTGACTTCTTCATGTCTTCATGATTACTCTAATATGTAAAACTTTCTATGCGCAGGTGGGTCCAGACTTTTGATTGGTACAGTATAAATCCCTAACCAGCACAAGACGGAGTTGTAGGGTTGATTCCACAAAGACCCTTCATGAAAATTACTGTTCTGTAAAAGGTGCTAGGAAAATTTGCTTTGGATAGGAATGAGAAACACGGTGTGCAGCTACTGCTCTCCTTAGTAAGCTTGGAAAATGGGAGAATGCAATGTTGGGCTGTTTTATGGGATAAGGCACTCCAGAGGTTTAAAGTCACAATTGATCATTTGCAAAAGATTGGCACAGATTTACACATGCCAGTTATTCTAATGCAGTTGCTGCATTTGAATATTCAGACATTGCGTGACTGGTTTGAAGAGACTGAGAAGACTGCTTCCGATATCTGTGGTGTTACGCAGTTGTATCAGCATGATCTTCAGTGGGTGAAAACAGGAAAGGAATTTGCTGATGAGTCTGCTGACCATTAAGTAATACCGAATGGCAGGCAGCGATTCCAATTTGAGACACCTAATGTCATCATTAATCAGCTCCTCTCTTGCCTTGGTACAGGGACATTCATTCATTTTAAACTGCTTATCCAGGACACGGGGGCAGTGGTCTAAGCAGGGATGCCCAGGCCTTCCTCCCCCCAGCCACCTCCTCTAGCTCCTCCAGGGGGATACCAAGGTGTATACTCTCTCCAGCATGTCCTGGGTTTGCTCCAGGATCTCCTCCCAGTTGGTCATGCCCAAAACATCTCCAGGAGGCATCCTAGATAAATGCCCGAATTACCTCAAGTGGTTCCATTCGATATGGAAGAGCAGTGGCTGTACTTTGAGCTGCTCCTGAATGTCTAAGCTCCTCACCATCTCTAAGGCTGAGCCCAGACACCCTGAAAAGGAAACCGCTTATATCCGCGATCTCATTCTTTCGGTTGCTACTCAAAGCTCGTGACTATAGGTGAGGGTAGGAAAGTAGACTGACTGGTAAATCAATAGCATTACCTTCCAGCTCAGCTCTTTATGATGGCAGAACAGTACAACGCCCACATAACTGTCGATGCTACACCGATCCGCCTGTCAATCTCCTGCTTCCTTCACTTGTGAACAAGACCCAAATATACTCAAACTTCTCTGCTTAAGGCAATAATCCATCCCCAACCAAGACTGAGCAATCCACCCTTCACTGGTTGAGAACCATGACCTCAGGCTTGGAGGTGCTGATCCTCATCCCGGCCCGCTTCGCACTCAGCTGCAAACCGTCCCAGCGCATGCTGCAGGTCACAGCTCAACGAAGCCAACAGGACCACATCATCTGCATGAAGCAAAGACGCAGTCCTGACGCTCCTGAACCAGACCCCTTCCGCCCCTTGGCCACTTGTCCATAAAAGTTCTGAACAGAACTAGTGACGGGGCTGCCCTGGTGGAATAAAACACCCACCGGGGATGAATTTGACTTACTGCTGGCAATGTAAATCAAACTCTTGCTCCGGTTACACAGGGACCTGATGACTCCGTACCCCTTACTCCTGAAGACACCCCACAGGACCCCCAGGGGACATAGTAGTATGCCTCTTCCAAGTCCACAAAACACATATAGACTGGCCGGGCTCCCATGAACAAACTCCCATGAACCCACTAGTATCCTTGTGGGGGTGAAGAGCTGACCCAGCATTCCACGACTAGGACGGAAACTGCATTGTTCCTCTTGGATCCGAGGTTCAACTAACGTACAGACCCCCTCTCCTGTACTCTGGCATAGACCTTCCCAGGCAGGCAGAGGTGTGTGAGGACGGCTAATTGCTAGTACAGGGACACGTCTTCTCTTTGGCATTTCATTGCATATGAACTCTTCTGGCACTGGTGTTTATAAAAAGGATGATGCTCTTACCTCTGCATACCCTGAAGATAACAGAAAAAACCTTATCTGTACTCTCCTTGCTGGGCATTGCATCTGAGCTAGCAAATGGTTTGGATAGTGAGGACATCATACACCAGTTATCCACAAAAATCACTTTTATAATAGGTAAAATTGGAAGGTGTTGTGTTTCTTTTCATTTGGCATTACTTTGCTAATTAGCTATAGCAGAGTCCCCAGTTGTACTTACTTAGCACTTTTTGCTGTTTCTTTCCATATCTGTTTTACCATTTATCCTTCATATATGATTAAAATTTGTACCTAGTTTTGGTTACAGAATAATTGAAATGTAGCTTATTGTTCTATGTGTTGTTCAGATTTTTGCCTTTCTTCAATTAGTTGATGCTTCATGAACCATTTTCTGTATTTTTTGACCCCACTAGGTGGCACGCTCGGTTCGTTAATTGGTCATTAATTGAGCCTTTTTTTGAATAGAGAGCACCATAATACCAAAAATACAACAACTGGTTCATGAAACTCCATTTGGCCATCACTACTGGTCACCAGTCAGATGCGCTACCACCTTAGCCACATCTAGGTGGAGGAGGGTGGTTTGGAGGCCTTTCTAGATGTTGCTGCCCAGGGACACTTAATGTTCTTAATCCAGTCTTGCCACCTCCTCACCCCCTCAAACTTCACCTCCTACTTTGTCCCAGATGCTATGTGCCAGGGTTTGCCAAATCAGCACCCCTTCAGAAGATGCCCGTGTCACCTACCTGCACTGTCTGTGCACTATTTTCCAGTCCCTTGCACAGCAAAGAATATTCAGAACATTGCTGAGTTTTCGTCTGGTGCCATGTGTACAATTCATGGAATTTCTTCTTAGAAAACAAGGTAAGCCGAGAAACTTGAATTCTGCATGCATGTATACTTACTCAGTAAATGGTGTTAACGAATTCAGTATGTGTATGTGCTATTGCCAAAGAATTCACACCTCGAACTAAGACTGAACATTAACTTGTTTCTTGTGCTGTGCCCTAAGAGGCTGAGTTATGCGCGCAAACGATTCAGTTAAGGAATTCAGGCCAGCATGATAGTTCGCAGAGTATAGTTACTGTAACAAGGATGGTCAGACACCCCCAACTCACCACATTAAGAGACATGATGATCATGAAGTTGATGCAGACCCCAGTGCCCGAGGTGGCAAACTGCCAGTTCTTTTTCACAAACTCCCACTGGAATGATGCAAAATGCTCCATGGCGATCAGCCGGAAGACCACCACAGCAAAGACAGCAGTCAGCACCAGGGAGATCTGGTCACGGCGAGATGGACAGGGCATTTGGTGAAAACATATTGCAGCATAATGAAGCCCACACCAATTGTTCCATGTCACAAGTCTAATTTGACTCTAATGCCATTTGATTCATTTTCCATGGCAGCAAATAGAGCTAATGACTAATCAAAGAAGAACTCTGAGGAGCACACTCAGCCAAAAGCTCATCTCCTGAAGACGCATGACTGAGTGCTTCAGGCACTCCTTTGTACCTACCGTCATTCATTTGATCGTATCATAAAACAGAAAATTAAATTATGCGCTGTGTGAAATCAATGATCGGTGCTTCGAATATTCATTTCGTCGGCAATAAAGAAAAGAACAACACCCCCTCCCACCACCAGCCCATTTCTAGAAAGAGTCATTTTCTTTCAATATTCATCCATGTGTCACTGCTTATGTCTTACAGGGTCCTTGGGAGCCTGAAGCCTTCCACAGGAAATATAGGGAAAAAATCAAGGGACTAGTCCAACACAGGACACCAGCACACACAGGGGCACCAGAGGAAACCAACGCAACAAAGGGAGACAAAGCAAACTCCACTGGAAGGGCTATGATGCAGTGGTGCAGCCTCTACTGAACCACCTTGCTGCATATTAATAATAATACGGATAATAATAAGCAGCAAAAGAAGAAATGTACCATGAAGAAGATTCCGGAAACGGAGACCATCAGTCGGCTGAGTTTGTCTGTAAAGGGCTGGAAGGGTTCGGGTTTACCAGAAATGGGGTTCACCCTCTCGACCCTCGAATACTTCGCCTCAAACTGGGGGCGTAGCTCTTCCTACAAAGAAAAAAGGAAATCTTGTATTATTGCATAATGTGGATCAGTCACTTAGTTAATCCAGGCCATATATATGAGTGTATAATACTCAAATTGACAGGTTCTTTCAGATACAGGCATATGCCAAGCTGCTTCCTGCCCTAGTATTATTTTTCGTTCTGGGTGCACTGCCAGTTTGCAGTTGACTGGGCATGCAGTGGACTGCAGACATCGGCTGGATGATGAAGTCTCACTGTGGGTGCTTACAGACACCTACCATGACCCATTTCTGGCTCTGTTTACTCACTAGTCTACAAAGAATTTCAGTTGTGGGTGTGGAAAAACAGTAGAAAGAGGGAAATACGGTCCCTTTTAAACTGGTGTAATTTACACTATTTAAATACATAAACAGGTGATTTTTATAATGGTTTTATAATTATTGATAATTAAAATTTAATAATAAAACTTGGTGCCTGTCAGATTTTATTGTCAGCATGTTTCCTAACTGTGTTTTGTGGCAGTATGTAGTAGGAAGGCCATATTATATAACTAAACATTATTTTTACTTTATTTTATTTACACATTTTGTTTTTATTTTCTCTTCTCCACATCGTACATTGTTCTTCACTTGTTTTAACGTACATTGTCATTCTTATAATAAATGATAAATAAAGTCGTACTTATCAACTACATTGCTGGACAAAGTAACATGATGCATTGTAGCAGTCAATAATATAGAGTTCTACGGGGACATTTCTTTCAACTCTTCATGCTCTGTTTGCCATGCCAAGCATTTTGTTGTTTACATGCGTTTGTTTTCCTCATGCCTCGTGCTGCATGCTTTTGACACCATGAAAACAGGACAATACTTTCAGGGGTGGTTTCCTAGGTGACAGTCCTGGTTGCTACTACAGGAAGTCATCCTGTACAGTATATTCTGCTTGGGAGGAAAGGGGTTGCCTTTCCACACCTTCGTGAAACTTCAGTCAGTCTAAAACCATTAAGCCAAAACATGGCCTTTCTCTACGTATTATTTTCATTAGCAAGGTGTCACGCCAGTTCGAAAAAGGAAACAGACAGAAATTTTATAACTTAACATATCACCTGGTGGTAGGAATCTTACACTACATATTCTTTTCTTGAGAAATAAACTAAGGATTTCTGTGTTTACATGTATGTGTGTGGCTGATTATTTCAAAGATTTTCTTAAAAGTAATTAGCAACTTATTTTTTAATAACACTCATGCCTATTAAACATAATGTGCATTGGTTTTGTAAAGCGATGCAGTATTGACTGAGACTGACAAATGTCCATCCATCCATTTACCATTCTTGCTTGTCCTATGTAGAGTCATGGGGGTCCAGAGCCTATTCTGGAAGCTATGGGTACAAGGCAGGGATGGGACTGCCAACCCATCGCAGGGCGCAGTCAGACACCATTCACACCAATAAGCATCTTGGCAACTCCAGTTCACCTTAAAATGTATTTAGAATGTGGAGGGACACAGGAGAATCCAGGGGAAACCCCACGATGACACGGGGAGAATGAGCAAACTCCACACATGTGAGCCAAGGTGGAGACTCGAACCCGGGTCCCAGAGATGTGAGGCAACAGTGCTTCCCCCAACATAAAGATGATTAAAAAATTAATTTAAGCATATGAAAAAGAGACTAAAAACTGTTTACATATTACACTACTATTTGCTCTTTAACAGTGCAACAGAACCCTAATAATTGTTGGGTTAACAATAAGCTGTTTAAAGGAAATGCCAGAGAATTGAATAAATGACTCATGGGTAGTTAGTGCTCAGTGCCGACGGCTTAATATATTAGCAGGGACGCCAACTTTGCTCAGCTGGTTGGTGTGAGATTTTCAATTTGAGACAAGTCTGCACACGCATTTACATGTATGTAACAGTTTTATTACCTTGTAAATAGTCCGTAGGGTTTGCGAACTACCCCAGCGATTTTGACGTAGCTAATTTTAGGTTTATAATAGAATAATAGACTGGCCCCAAGATCGCTTGCGTGAGCGCGAGAGTCTGAAAGCGTCTGCGTCATGCCAGGTGCGTGAGAGTTAGCACTAACCCCCCAAAAATGCTGACTCAATCCTGACAATCCTCCCATGATCGCAAATGCCTGCGTCTGTAGAGGATAGCAGGCCATCAAATAGAGGAATTCCAGATGACGAGATGGATGTAAGATGTAATCTTAAAACCAGCCATTCTGGAAATACCAGTATGGCGTCCAAAATAGCAACCATTGTTTATAATAAACGACAGCAAAAGGCTTTTTTTTTTGGCATAGTCCAAATAGAATAATAAGTTCAAGGAGACCTAACCGATCAAATCTGCTGTGTGCAAGTTTTGAGGATTTTTAGTTTGAATAAAATTACATTGTTTTTAAAAGTATAAGCTATATTAAAACCAATTTTTTTCAGGTCAATTGAAATGTTTTCAGATCAATTGATCTAAAATCGGCTGTAGAAAACAGTGATCTTTAACTTAATGTGACTCACTCGTTGACCAGTAAATTGAATAAGTTGTGTGAAAAACATAATCAGTCATATTCTGGAGGTTAGCAAAGGGACAGAACTTGCATATCACCAGTGATGAGTCCGACTGATTTTTTATACCTCCTCTTCCTCCCAGTCAATCAAATCCCAGTCATATGTCAGTTCTGCTCTTCTCCTTTTCCAGAACTCCAGAAACACGGTTGCTGCAAGATAAGAAACAAATGGGTCAGCAACAATAAGGAATATAAGAGTGTTACACTATCTTCATATCGCTCCAGGAGGGATTTCAAATGTTACTCCGTCTGCATGTATATTCAGTTAGGAATCGTTTTAACTCTCCAGGAGAGACTTTAAACTCTCCTTCTCAAAGTGTTACATTATCTGCCCACTGAAGATAATTATATGGAATCCTAAATACCTTAATAGTAGGTTTTTTTCTTTTATAGAATTGAACATGTCAGTTTTGGCATAACTTTCTGAACTTGAGGTTTATAATGAAGTATATCATGAGCAGAGAGGAAGTTGAGAAGAATTCATATTCTGGCTAGACCAAAGGTAAATACACAAATAAGGTTAGGGCAAAAAAGAAACTGCGTCATGTTTATGAAAATATGACCAGTTAGATGAAATATTAGCTTCACAGGATCAGCAGAACAGTAAACATGAGCAGAAACTTCCTAAATCATTGCTTCTCTATTGAAAAATGTTCAATGCATGTTTTGAGTGAAAAGTAAAAAACGGCTCCTAACATTTATCAAATATTTTATAGTCTATAATATCATTTAAAGATCATATTTTGAAGACTGAAAGCTAACACGTTGCTTTGTGAATGCTAGGCTTTGCACACACTCAGACATGCCAAAGTGTCTGTAACCGAAACCTCAAATACCTAAAGCAGATGCTTTTGTGACTGCCACAACAGATAGCCTTCCTGCCGTGTGACGGAATGCCTATTGTTTTCCAAAGCTGCATTACTTTCTGTTACTTCTGGGTGAATAGCACAGCCCTAGCCCTAGTTTTACCTACTACTCATTCACGAGTTGCTCTTATTGAAAAGAAATTAATTTTCGTATGTGTGCTTGAGGATGACTGACAGAGAGCGCTCCATATTACGATTGGAGGAAGTGTTTTTACCGCTAACTGTTTCAAAATAATGTCCAAGCATTTCATAAAGAGCTAATATGACAAGACATCAAGCATTGACATGCTAAAAATTTGTAAGATCAGAATCTACTCAAAGGGAAAAAACTGTGTATTTTTCCCAATAAACAATTCATAGATGTGGAGCCTAAATTTAGCTGCTTCACATACGATATTGAGCTAAAATAAAGTGAAATTCCTTGACGTGCCTTCAGTATTAGGTTTGAATATTCATAGGAACATTACGGAGATGTTTTGCCTTGACTGACCGAATACAGCGAGTGTGATTAACAGGTGTGAAATCCAGTCAGGCAGGTTCTCAGGTGACCATAGGTGGTGTTCCCTCCTGCCGCAGTCAGATGCCTCCCTCCTGTCGACCTTCCACTCCTCTTTCCTCTTATAGGTCCACGGTCTTCTTATCGGCAGACACTGTTCACCTGCTGCCTTTATTCCGACAACACCAGCACCTCTCTGAGCTACATCTGAGCTGGTAGGTGGCTGTATTTCACCTCCGTCTTGACCTTTACCTCTCCCTCCTAACATTTTTGCTAAATGTCAAAAAATGTTCAGATCTGATTATATAGAAGGACTTTGGATTTTTTAAAACAAAGCTTAGTCTGACAACGGGATGGATTTATTCTGAGGTGAATAGTTTTGAGTTTTGTATAGTATATAAACAGTATACAGACACTTCTCTACTTACAAACGAGATACGTTCCTAACGGCCATTTGAATGGGTATTCGATCAGTAGGTAGGTTGAGGCCGTGGGAGAAATCAGAAGCATGGGAAGGTATATCATATGTCATTCACTCTCCCAGCTGTTGACCTGGACTGGCTATTTGGCATGCTGGGGATTTTCGCAGTGGGCCAATGGGTTTGTGGCCCTTAATATTGTGGGGAACATACTCGGCATAATTTTATGGTGCACTATTGTATGCAGCTAGGCCGATGTGTATGCGTGGGGGGCCTGTCAGGTCAAATGTCCAGGGCTGATTATTCATTACAGTCCAGGCCCGCTCAGCTGTGGGTTCAGTCCACTGGTGACCCCCCTCCCACATTTCAATGAAGACAGACATATTACTAGTTAATAGCTTTGTTTGTGTGTTGCTACGTATTATACTGCCCCAAACTGGTTAAAGCAGGTCTAAGACTTTCTGTTTCTTGCCCCTGAATGCTTGAAATGAATGGAATTCAGTTTATGGTCTCTCAATGCAAAAGCATAATCACACAAGGTCTTTATTTATGGTACTTAGACAAGCTGGGAATCTATACAGACAGTCCCCAGGTTAAGAACACCCGACTCACGGACAACTCATACTTATGAACAGACTACCTTAAAACCTATTATACTAAAAAAAATGGGTTAAATACAATTGTTCGTAATAACAAAGTCACGCACTGCTTTGTAACATTGTGTGGCTTCAGCAAGTTCGTTGGCTCAAGGTACAGTACAGTACCATATTTAATTACTTTTATTATTAATTTATAATTATCAATAATATTATGTACTTTATTATTATTTTCCCGACCAACCAATTTGACTTAAAGACAAACTTAGGGAAAGGATCTCATCCACAGTCTGGGACTGTGTGTAACTCTCTCCTCTGTAGAACATCATCTTGACTAAATTAGCACAGTCGTTTATAGACAGTTCGCTATAGTATGACTGTTTTGTGCGCTACAGTGACTTGGCGGATAGCACTGTGGCCATATACCTGCCAAATCTGTAAATTCATTTCCCACCCGCGGCTCTGTCTCTACAGAGTCGTCATGTTTCTCTCTGTGTGGGTTTCCTCTGGATACCCCAGTTTCCTCCATAGTTCAAAGACATGCGGTTATGTGAACGTGGATGCCTGCGTCGTCCGTGGTGTGACTGTGTGTCTGAATGGGTGCCTTTTGATGGGATGTCATGTCAGCTGCCTCACAGCCACATTACCAGAATAGGACCCAAGCTCACAACAACCCTGTATTTGGAATATGGACTTTAACCAAGGAAACCTCCATTTGAGCCTTTTACCAGACTCTATAACTGCAGAAGTACGTCTAAGGATAAGGCTTAAGTTAAGGCTACAGTTATTGAGGGGATTTAAAGCAAGTATAATTCTTTATGATATTAAAGGAAAATATTTGGATTGATGAAAACATTACTGTATCTTAGAAACAGTTTTACAATTAAAGGAGAAAAGTTTATGACAAGGGGGTGGCAACGGGGGGACAGTTGCCTCACACCTCTGGACAAGGGCGTAACTTTGGCTGGAACATTGGGGGTTTGAGGTCTCCACCCATTATGGAGGAAACATGATTATTGGGGGGGTTGTATTAGCTGGTTTTAATTTATTTGGGGGGCTGCAACCCTGCTATCCCCCTGTAATTTATGCCCATGCCTCTGGAACAGGGTTTGAGTCTCTATGGGGTGTGAGTCTCCGTGGGGTTTCAGTCTCTGCGGGGTTTCAGTCTCTGTGGGGTTTGAGCTGAGTTGTCCTGTCTTGGGATGTTGGTGCCCT
>JAODJU010000007.1:14872376-14892369 GCA_026776725.1 Gnathonemus echidnorhynchus | reverse complement strand
TCATGAAAAAATGCGATCTGAGTCACATATGAGCAAAAAAATCGGATTTGGGCCACATTTGTCCTGCAGTGTGAACGCAGCCTTAGTGAGTGAAAGTTATCACTTTATCTGTCATTTTAGAGAATCAGACTGAAGCTCCTTACTGTTCTTACTTGACAGATATGTAATAAAATTAAGGTCTTAATAGCATCAACGGACCTCATACAAAAGCTTGCCAGTGTGATGGTGTCCTGACTCTAAACAAGGGGTCTTCAACTATGGTCCTGGAGAGCTACTGTCCAGCAGGTTTTCAATCCTACCTGGCTTCTGATGAGCCACACCTGTTTCTGGTATTTACCTGAGAACAGGTGTGGCTCCTCAGAAGCCATGCAGGATACAAAACCTTCTGGACAGTAGCTCTACAGGCCAGGAGCTAGAGACCCCTGCTCTAAACCCTTCTCCTCGTCTGTTACTCCCAGTGCTCCGTCTGGACAGCTATGAGAACCTGGGAATGGGCACCTTGTCCTTCGACAACCCCATGCTCCAAGGTGACAACATCTATATGGACCACATGGGTGGCAGACGGAACCAGCACTAGGACTGCAAGACGAGTCACATGGCTGAACCATCCAGGGTTTTTACACCAAAAAATCAACACCGGAAGATAATGGTGCTGTGATTTATGTACTGTAATATATTATAGCAAAGAGATTACAAATTGCTTTGCTATTCCTTTCATGTTAAATTTAGTAACAAGGAAGGCCTCTATCCTAAATCTCCCCAAGGAAGCCTCACAGCTCACAAATGAGTCTGTCATGAAGACAGGAACTCTCCCCAGTGCATGTAACTGGGCAAATTATGTGTATTATTTAAAGAAAATCTCTCAATACTTTCTAGCTAGAAATGGCAATTGCTACCTTTTTAATGCATAAAATTTCTGTCAGGCCCAGAAAACGTGCCACATTAATCCAGTAATGGAAATAATATACAAATCAAATGTACTGCGATATACTACAGATGAGTTTAAAATTAGAAGCCTGTTCCATTCTAGTTTTCTAATAACTTTGTAACACAATAGGTGTGGTTGCACATTAGAGTTGGTTTTTAGGATGGATGAAAGGACGCTTGGAGAAAACCCTCTGGTGCTCACTCTCACATGGAAAGCAAAGTGAGGCGATCTCTGCGTGACGAATTCCTCACCCGCTTGTCTGACACGGTTCAGTTCATTAAGGTTACAAGGTCTGGAATACGAAGAACTGGTCATAGGCTCTTAAAGAAATTAAGAATTTATTATTTAATCACTAAATTATTCACACTGGGAACACAACACCCTTCTAAAATCCAGCAGTCACAGGAGTGGATGTAAGATCTGTCATAATGTACAGTGTGGATGATTAATGCGAAATGTTATAAGGTGCCAAATGGTGTTTTTACTAAGGACAAAGCAATGCGAATGGCCTCCCATTCAGTTTCCATGGCAATAGAAAAGGAAAGTGGAGCTGAAGTCATAGACGAACCCCGTGCTTACCCCATATGGCCATAAAGATGGCGAAAAACACTGTGCCGCCATTGTCAAAGAGATGAGTGACCTAGGGAGGCATGGGAGAGGTGATTTTACATCCAGCATTGAAGAAACCCAAAATCTGCAGCTACATATAGACTGCAGGACAGCTAGCCAAATTATATGAGGATAAAGGGATCAGCCCCTTTCAGACAGATAGTAGTTGGGGCTTATCCAGATAGCCTAGGATGGTTCGGATACAATGATCCTTACATAGGAATGGGTCTGACACAATGGCCTTTATATGAAACAATGTTCAGATAAGGAAAACTGTCCTACTGCAGGAACAGCAAACATAAAAGGTGGTGGCTAAGCTCTTCTATATGGCGAAACCGAGCCAAAAATGCCTTTTAACCTTAGAACATAGACATCTTAATCTTAACATACTGCACAAAGTACATGGCATGTGGTCAAGTGAAATGTGTACTGTAATTTTAAATGAAAAAAGTCAATACAAAGACCAAATATGATGAATTCAGCACTAATAAAAATGTAATTTTTTCATTTATGATTAAATTTTGTGTGAAGCTTTTTAGTAAAAGAACCTTTATTTGTGAGAGTGGACATTTTTGATATGTGGCTTATGCCTTGTGGTGTTTCATTGTGTGAGGTGTTATGACAGGAGCTACATGGTGACACAGGACTCGTGGGAAAGCCCAGAGGCGGAGGTCACCTTGGCATAGATACAGCTGTCACTCAGCCTCCAGGGACTGCAGTTCCTCTCACACATCGGACACATAATGGTGGTATTGGCCTCGCAGATCTCCCTGCTAAGGAAGGACACAAGGACACACAAGTGGGATTCCATCTCAAAGTCCTTCTGAGTAACATCTGTTACATTTATCTGATGATTAATCCCAAGCGACTCCCAGTAGAGAGAATGGTTACAATTTATTTGTGCTCCCTGGGATTTGAACCCATGACCTTTGTGTTGTTAGCAAAACACTGCATTTGTTGAGCTACAGGAACACGACGTCAACAGACATCACAGCTGCATGACGTGCAGAACCGTGGCTTAAGAAACGATATTCTAAAACGACGCGCTGCAGTTGTGTAAGCAATAGCTGGCTTCCCCTAAAGATCACTGCGAAACCTCGGAAAAATATCTCTTCATTCATTTTCAACGTGAAAATTGAAAACATATGCAAATGTATGCAACAGGAGAGCAGAGGTGTCGGTACATGGTGCTGAGGCAGAGTGATAGAGGTGGCACCACATAGCGTGATTCTGACCTCACCTAACTTGGCTGGAGTCCATGGTAAAGAGACCGTAGAGGAAGACAAAGAGGCCCACTAGAGCAGCCGGGATTAGCATGCCAGTGTACCAGCCTAGCCAGGCAAAATAGAGGCCAATCTTCTCTCCAAAATATCGCCTGCCAAGGAAGAAGGATGACAGGGACAAGGGCATGCTGAAACGTTTCTTAAACATTACCACAGAATTGACATAGAATTGCTTTAAAGGTCAATAAGTAAATTCCTTCCCTCGATTTAACCTGGACTCGTTGTGAGGATGTGCCACATAGATCATAAAACAGATTTAACTATTACATATTCTAGTTTCCTAAACCGCTATAATATTTGTATATGGGAAGCACATTTTCTATATATGTCCTTATATATTCCATAAGTTGCTATATGTATTAACTACGGCCCAGGTGCTGAGTGTCAGATAAACTGGTCCAGACAGAGGTGCCAATAGGGATTACGAACCAGATGAAAGTATATCATATTGGGCCCCCAGACCAATCCAATTATTTTCCAAATTTTTTAGGACCCTTGTCACTTGAGGGCCCTTGGAATTGGCCTAACTTCCCCCTCTTTACGAAGCCTGTGGGAGCTCATCACTAGCCAAGTTTCTGACTCTATGTGCCATCTGCTTACGACAGCCAGCGGCCCTGCATACCTGATCAGGTCAAGCGGTTGGTACTTGTACCACATCCCCCACCGGGCCCACCTCTCATACAGCAGGTGCCGGTGGTTCTGGGCTCCATGCGTCTTGATTGGGTGTCTGCTTCTGTAACCACCCTGGCCACAGAGATATTTGCATGTGGTTATTTAGCAGAAGCTTTCATGAACATGCAATTAAGAAAGCAGGGTCAGGGGGTCCCTGGAGAAATTAGGGGTTAAGGGTCTTGCTCAAGGACCCAACAGTGAAATCACTCTGCTGACTCTGGGATTTGAACTGGCAACCACCTGAACACAAGCGCAGCCTTAACCTACAGAGTCACACCCTACCCCCCCACAACATCACACTTTGATGCCATTTTCCTGTGTTTGTGTATTACTGCAACCCCAAAAACATTACCATAAACAAAATAATAATAATAACAATAATAATAATAATAGCAAATGTCAGCTGTGTTTGTAGTTCTTGTATACCACAGGTATACAACTGTACCAACAAGAATGTTTTATTTATTCTTATCTATGTACTTTTGCAGAAAGATGATGTTGCGTTAAACTATACTTTGTTAAAACAATTAATAAAATCAAAAAACCCCTTAATTTTGCTTTAAACATGAGGAAACTGTGTTATAACAGTATACTTTGTATCATGTTTAACAACCTCTTATAGCTGTGACCAGTGCTCCCTCACAAGCCTTTCTGCTTTAATATGGCAAAAAGCAGCAGAAGCACACAGATTATGATGTAATATTTAATATAGAATGAAGAAAATTACCATGAGATACTCTGTTTTTACATAATTTCCTTCATTCTGCTTTTTGGAAAAAATGCAAAGAACACAAATGAATATAATGAAGGATACAATTTAGCTTTGAATAATGTGTATTCCGGAAGCTGAATTGAACCATAATATTAATGATACACATATAGCTTGCATTCCAATAAGGCAGATGTGTGCAGTTTTGTTCATTCCACATGCTTAAAGATCATTATCATTGTTATATTGAAATACCCGTTTTACTTCATTATGTGCGAATATCACAACACTATGCCATCATCTAGTGGACAGTGGCTCATCATTTTAATTGCCAACAGCTGAATTGCTCAGCTACAGTACAATGTTTTTTTATGTGTGCTATTACTGAACAAGCTAATAACCAAAGTAAGAGTTTGTGTATGAAGAGATTGGATGATTATATTGGAGTTTTTATGTAATAGTCATTAGAATCATTATTTATAATGAATGCAAGCACATCTGCAGCTGTGTACTCTCTCTGTGTGCATTCAAAAGTCAGATAAATCCCTAAAAGCTGCTCATATGCTTAATATGAATGAATTGATTACAATTACAATTAACTGATTATGAAACATGCTCTTTGTAGTGCATTAATGAGGTTTATCATTATGATAATCACAGCTAAATGGACTAACTCTCAAAACTGGAATATATTACATAGCATAGGTAAGGGCCTTGCTAGAGATTTTGGGCCCCATGACAGCATATCATATTGGGCCCCCCAGTCCAAAACAATCCAGTTATATTCCAAATTTTTTAGGGCCACAACAAACATTTAACATAAATAGCAACATTTCTAGAATTAGGTGGGTCCTGCTTTTGAGGGCTATATATATAACATAGTCAATAGTGATAGAATTCCTTTCAGTTTCCATAACATACTAGGATCAAACTAAGATTAATTTATGGTGTAATATGAATGTAGTAATGTTATGTTCGACTGTGAATATCTACTTCACTTGTACATTAGAAATGCAAAAAAGCCATAAATGTATAATTTTCTGATACTGCCTTCTTAGGTACCTTTTACATTTCAAATGTGTTGATGAATGGGGGTCTGTTCCTACTCTGTAGGTAACATCCAAAACTGCTTAAAATAAATTGAACTGCTTATCTCAGGTCCCATCCAGAAGATCCTCCCTTTAACTTGAACACTGATGAAAGCCACTATAATCTTCACTGTTATCTATGTTTTATGGGTCCCTCAAACAAATTTCTGGGTTTTATTTTTAGAAACATGGAATATGAAACAATCAGCAGTATTTCTGGTTCTCAGAAGAAAACACAGTGCTGAGCTGTGAATCATAACCTCCACTTCAGGCCTCCGAAAGTCAGTTTTCTTACCTCATGGGGTGGAAAAGCAGCTTCATAAGTCCCATTGCCAAGCAACCGATTGATGCCTAAGAAGACGAATGAGTCATTAATACAGCTGTTTGCCAGACACACAAATCAAAATCGCAATCTTTCATATTCCCAAGGAAACACCTTCTGCCATACAAATATGTCAAGTTTCAGTCAAGTTGATTAAGGCAAGAGAGAAGAATGGTGGATGTCCACAGAAGATCACCTATGACCTAAGCAATTGCACCTTAAGGTTCTCACCTAGAGGGCATACCCATGTCCATTTTACTTGCTGCAAAAATTATTTAACTGGAAAAAAAATTATCTTACTATAACACCCAGTATATTAACAATCACAAATACATATTTAACATTTTTGTCCATCGATTCAAATTCTGTTTTCTATATTATCATTTTCAGACTTGAGTTCAAGTATGTATTATTGGCTGATTTAAAATAATGACAAATAATAAGAGCCAAATAATTGCTTGTGAAATGCTCAAAGTCAACTGCTGTTGTGTTTAAGTGTTAGAGAGCTTATTTCATGGAAGTACTGTAGGGTTCAGCTACCATAAAGGTTGATTACAATGGGACCCAGTTACCATGGGGACCAGATGTCTTGGAGATAACTGTCCATCATTTGAAAGACAACACTTCAGCAGTATTTCACTTACAAGCATTCTAGCATCCTAGCATCAGACAAAGAGTAACTACTAGCAACATAGAAGGGCAGTAGACAGAGGGTAGAGGGCTCATCACTCAGTAAGGGAGTGTGCTACACTACCAGTATACAGGTGTTCTGCTTCAGCAACAAACTAGCAATGCATTTGTAGGAGAATATAACATGTGTGGATGCTAAACCAGTGTTGTTTACCCTTGTCCTTACCCATCTTGGATTTTGTATCCTCATATTTGGTTCGCTGGAGAACGTGGTGAACTATCCTGCTCCTTGTGGAGTTGGAAAAGAATGTCTCTCTATTGATGATTGTAAAACTGAAAAGAAAATGGGATATTATTACTAGACCACGATCGCTAAAGTTTTTCAATCCTTGGGGATGAACTGAACAACAACACTTGGCAGAATTGCAATGTAGATGCCTGACTACCAAATCTGCAAATCAGTTAATTAGGAAAGAATATTTTAAATATAATTAAAGCCAACCAATCAAAAAAGTGCAAGAGTCATGGATGTATCTCAAGTCCATTACCATGTGCCTAGATCAGCACTTCAAATTGTTTTAATACAATAAAAATTTGGCAAAAGATCATTACAGAAGTTGTATAAATAAAATGAAAACCACAGTGAATCTAACTTTTCCAAGAGAATGCTTACATTCCAGAAAAAGATCTCAGTACACTATACTAGATTAGCAATAAAATATTACACAGATTGCAATCGCTGGAAGGTTCTGAAGAAATTAACGCATCCGTGGGCTGGGTAGAAACGTCATAGTGTGATTAAGCATGGAATTAAGCAATAATGTCTGAATACCTTCGGTGTGAGATATTTTAAAAGCAAAATATGAGAGGAAGGAGGTAAGAGAAGATTGAGTAAATGGATTAAAATGTGTCTTAACTAGGAGTTAAGGGATGGAGGGTTTGTAAACCACAGCTGCTGTTGTTTGCATCTCCTGCTTTATAACCTCCAGGCCCTAGGCCAGAGAATGACTTGGTATTTCCATTCCACCACAGACTAAACCTCTCATAATCTGTGGGATTGAAGGATTGAATGGGAGGGGAGGGATGCTACCCTGGACATCCAGTCTGTGCCATTCCAGGTCAGCCAATGAGAACAAGGCAGTCCCTCTTACCCATGATCCACCAGGCCATGTGTTTCAGGCTATCTCTTATCATAATTACACTCATCATTGCGCGACAGAGATGCTGGTTTTTAGCAGAAACATCATCTAGTATGGGATGGCTGCTTTAAAGGTTAGGACATTAATTTTAGAGATATGGATCAGCAGTTATATAGCTTTGGCTCCACAATTGCTTCAGCATGTTTTGAAATGATTTGTGGGACTGAACTATAAGGGTAAAAAAAAATCATTGCTGGCCTCACTGGTGCATTCTGGCCCTGCTGAAGGGGGCTGTGTAACAGTCAGTTTCCTCCAGATCAGGGAGTGCCTGTTTGTCCAGCTTCATGGGATTCTTGGGAAGCCAGCTCTTCACCTGACGCAACCGGAGATGAAACCTGGGGGGGACACAACAACATGCCCACAGTTCTGACCTTGCTTCTGGGTCCGCAGCAGGCATTGTCCATACAGTCCTCGTTAGGTCCATAATATTGGCCTTTCCCGCAAACACTCTCCCCCTGCTTTGTCGGCAGGATTTACAAAATGTTTCTGCATCTTTCCATAGCACAATAAATTAAATCTGGTTCAGTTCTGATAATAAATATTCTGGCCTCTTGCCTTATTGCATCTGATTAGGGACTCAGTCAAATATGAATTGTGGCCAGAATTAGACACAATGCTAAGAAATAAGAACAATGTACAATAATATTGAATAGTGTAGCATAAAATAATACTGAAACTGACATATCTTCTGAAAGACAGACAGATGGGTCACCCCACACATACCATACCTGCCCCTAGTCCTACTCTTCCAATCAGTGAAGTAACATTTTTTCCTGAAAATTCAAAATAAAACTAAGTAAAAATCATGCATCAAATATATGAATCTGTAGCAAAAACAGCCAGTACTATGTCGACGTCCATTGACTAATTAACAACACGATATTGACGAATTTTTCGTGAAGTGTGTGGCGATTTTCTTTCTACAAACACTGAATATAATGATTATTGATATTGATGCAGACAGAAAGTAGATTGAGATTACGGTTGGATACAGAATTATCTGCAATTATGCAGCAAGCAACAAAATATATACTGAATACAGAATAGGGATCAAACTGAACGTAAAAAACCTACAATAGTCCCAAAATGTAATAGACATTATAAATGAATCACTTTGAGTGTATATTGTCAGCAGGTCAGAACTCCTGTTATTTTCTACAGACTTCTTTCAGGAATGCAGATGTGTGATACTGCCCACTACGCACATTAACAGCCGCACTGCCCCTGACTCTGTGGGGGCCCGGCAGGCCTGAGAGTCACCTGAAGGGCATCCGTATGTTCATCTGCTCGGCGTATTTGCACAGCGTGTCCCAGGGGGCGTGGATCTTCACAAACATGATGTCGTTGTTGGTCAAAGACGGCTTCAAAAGAGACAACCAATGTGTCAGCTCAGGTTGCTTCTCACTCAGCAGGTAGCGGCATTGTGCTTGACAGCGAGCCGCGGTACTCTACACTAATAAACTACTGTACTAATTTGGTTCTTCTTGTTGCTATAAGAAAAGGGAGCCTCAATTTGCATAGATATTTTTAGATCAGAAGTAAGCAATAAAAAAAAATTGGATATTAACTTTTGCTGTTAAGGTTCTTTTGGTCTTCTATAAAAGTCATACTCACATATAAAGAAAAAAATGAACCAGCCTCCGTTTTTCCCCAATTTTTTCACTTATAGACATGCTGTAGCTATTAGAACCACTAACACAGACTACATTACCCATGATACACTGGCCCCATACCTCCTTCTCCAGCATCAGCCCCTCAGCTCTCAGGTTTCTCTCAAACGTGCATCGCTTCTCCACCTGTGGGCTGGACTTCTTGTAAACCAAGATGTAATCAATTCTCTTCTTCCCATCTTTGAACGTTAGTCCAGAATGGGCTGCTCTGTTGCGCTCCTGTAGAACAACAACTAGTTTCATTCCGACCTTCTTCCAACAAGACCAAAGGTGGAATACAGCTATTTTTTGTAACTGAGATGCAAATGGAGGCTTCAAAACCAATGGTTTCCAAGCTTATCATGTTATGTCAATCATCAGTTGATGTACTATGTTCTAACACTAACACACTGGTTTTATTAGGTAGTAGCAGTCAAAGCCTATGGGATGCCCTAGGCAAGCTTAACCCACCCCCCCAAGCTGTCAGTAAAACTTGTTGACTGGGGAGGTGGAGGAGGGGGGCATTTCTACGGTGATACCCCCTCAGAAGATGCCAGCCTGGGCAAATGCCCATATTACCCTTGCCAGGATCATATGCCACTGCTATTAGGTCAAAAGAAGCAGTGATTAATTGCATGTACTAATCCTTCCAACTTTGAAGTCTTAATTTTCAGCTCATAACAGGATTACTCTATTTATGGTACTTAAATGTGCATTTTCAAAGCAGGTAAAAATTGGGTGGAGGTTAGTCGCTACCTGCAGTGACTCAGTGCGCCTCTCCAGCCGAGGTCTGCTGGAAGGTTGCTGGATCAGAAGCGAATGGTCAGTCCTGGACCCATAAGCTCCCGTTTCGGACTCCTCAGTGTACTGGTCCCGTCCATCCTCAGCTGCAGACAGGAAGTTAGAACTTCAGCTACATCTGTACCACACTTGAAATGTAAAAGTTATATATTTAACCACTAACAATAATTTAAGGATATTTTCTTCTAACCAGAATAAGGGCACATAAAAAAGGCAGCATGACTTTAGTGATGTTAATCTCCACACTGCAAACACTTCTTGCTGTTGAGCTGAAGGCCTATCCAGACACATCCACTTCATCTCATAGGTGAAGCTGCACATCATCTCTGTCTGATGAAAACCACATATTTCATTGACTTTGTACTATAGATGGGATATGCCCATTTTCCTGTCTACCAAAAGAGTTCAGCATCTACTTTATTATTTAGTGACTAGTTGTTATTGTTGACACACCACAGCACAAAACAACAAAATGTGTTTTCTGCATTTAACCCATATGTGATATAGCAGGGGGCTGCTAATTCAGCACCCAGGGAGCTGTACCTTGCTCAGGGAACCTCAGTGGTGCCTTACTGGTTGGGGATTTAAACCTGCAATCTTTCAATTACAAGTGCACACCCCTATCCATTAAGCCACCACTGCCCACACTTAAACAGAGCAATGAAAAGATGGTTTATCCATCCATCCATTTTCCAAGCCGCTTATCCTACTGGGTCGCAGGGAAGATGGTTTATGAAGTCTTATATTCAACTAACTAATATTTGTGCAACTCAACATTTAGATGATGATTGTTTGTATGGATTACTTTGCATCGGTAATTTTAGCAACTTAACGTTGATAGGTAGATAGCTAGCTAACTAGCAATATTGTTAATTGTGGATAAAAAGTAAGTTTAGTTTGTGTCTTGTTGGCACTGACATCCTGGGTTATTCCCTGGGTATGTGCTATAATTCAATCCAACATTATTTGCTTCCAAGGGGATCACCTAAAGTGTTTGTCAATATTAGAGATGCTCTGTAATGTGTAAATAAAGATACCACTTTAATTGCTCCTCAGTAATTTCCCTCCTAGCCTTTTCCTTAATTTTGTAATTGGAACAGCTAATTAGGATTCAATTAAGTGTCATCTTACTAGCTGGCTATGTCATCTGTGTCATCTGCTAGGGGCTTAATAATTCTTGGGCGTTTTATAAATCATTTGAGCAATTTCCTTTATTTAATATGACACAGTGGTACAATAAAGGCATTTATTTTATTTATTTAATTTTGTTTGTTTTTAGAAGTGTTTTGGTGGTATTTGACATTTCAGCTCCGTCGTTCCATCCTCTGTGAACTTTAATGAGATGTACATAAATCTCATATCTTCAGAAGTATACCTTGGATGTTTACTGAAGAAGTCCCTCTGAGTAGCAACAGTTACCCTCATCTGGTCCAACCATCTGGCCACAGCTGAAGCTTCTTGACGACGTCACAGTGCCACCTGCAGCTACTCTGTGTCGTGTTAATCAAACTGAACATATTTGGTCACTTGGCCGGCTGGCAGGTGGTAACTGCCCTGCAATGTACAGCTAAGGACCTGGTTTATGTAATATTTAACCTTTATATATGAAAGTCACAGAAGTAGGGCTATAATCATGTTAAAGGCTAATTGCCCATCAGAAGAGCAGTATGTCAGGGGCTGCCCTTTGTCTCAACCTCATCTAGTGTCATTATCTGGACTGGTCTTATTACTCTATCAACCAGTGAAGTATTTAGGTACATTCTGTAATGCTTTACAGGTGTGAAGAGGAGATTAAGCTGTAGCTGCAGGCTCAGACCTTAGCTGTACATTGGATATATTCAGCAACTCTGAGGACAAACCACAGCTGAAGACATCCTGGGTCAGTGGCCCAGCTGATAAAGCACACTACAGATTTCACTCTCCGTGCTCAGGCCACACTTCAGGTCTTAATAATGTCATACAATAAGTGGATATGAGAGACAGGAGGTGGTGAAAAGTGACTGTTATCACTCTGCTGGATTGGAAAGGTTTTTGCTGGCTGTGACACCAGTACCTCATTTGGAGAGCAGGCATACAGTGAGGTTTCTACCTGCCTTACATCTAGCGTGAGAAGTCTCACCACTCAAACATGCTCTGTCTGTATACACACTCTCTGATGTAAAATATAAAATTTTTAAAGAGCATAAATAATTAAGAAATGAAAGTTTCTTGTAAAAGAATAGTTTTGAAATGCCACATTTCATTTCAAATTAGGTTCTGTACTGTAAATATGATGTTTCATTTTTTTTGTTTTATACTCAAGCTTTGTCAGTCATTAAATATCCATCTACCCAAGCATTCATCTTTGAAATGTTTATACTGGTTGGAGTTACTGATGGGGGGGGGGGGGGCTTTAGTTTCAAGGTTTTCTTTTCTCAATCTGGTATTTCTCAGTATTTTATAGCTGACAGTGGGACGCCTCCCCCAAACAGGACCGATAATTATGCTTCTCATTCAAAAACCACAGATATGGATAATTACTTCAATAATGAACTAGAACTGTAAACATCCAGTAGCGAAACCATATTTTTGTTTTTAAATAACACTAAGATGTGTTTCATAATTTAGTGTTTAATATCCTTACAGTAACACAGTGAGAACATATAGTATACACTATACAGAATGACTGACAGTGGTTAAAAATAAGCTTAATTTTCTTGGACACTTGTCATTCGTTCTGACTGCATGATGCATCCACAGGGAATATTTTAATCACTCTGTTTTCCCTACAGCCTCTCTCTGACATTTCCTGTCACCCTTTTCCTTTCTCTGCTATTCCGAGCCATACTCCTCGCAAACCATTACCATAATGCTGGAAACATATTTGAATCATTAATTAATATTAGTGACCTTATAATAAACCCTCAGAGTCATCCCCTAGCATTGCATAATGCTCATAATGTGAATCTCATTTGTACTAAAGGAGACTACCTTTATGAATCTCTTTCGTGACAGAATAATAATATTTTGACTGTAGGCTGTCACTGTGACACTGTGGGTTCGCACCTCTACAGTTGTGCTGTGTGTGTTCCAACATAGTCAGGGGTTACTCTGATTTCCACATTCCAGTGACATGTTCTGGTATCTCAAAATTAACCTAGAGTGAGACTAGCTGTGTGTGTACCCTCCCATCCAAGGTTTCCCTCTGCCTGGTGTGACATTCGGGCTGGGTTACACTCTGTAACCCCTCTGTGCACATTAGCTAGATTAACAGCTGGAAAACAGGATCATGGATTTTAACTGTGAAGAACATCTTGACTCCAAAGAACATCTCAAATAATGTTCCAAAAAGGTTGGATGACCCAGTTTTGTATGTTTGAATCTTAAAAAATATATATGTAATCATAACCTAAAGTAACTAAAGTAAGCAAAGTTAATACATTTAGGTATAATTCATAGTTAATATATTTTAAGTACGTATAAAAACAATTTACTTTGTTATTGAACAGGAAGTAAAACTTTCCAGAGGGGATCAAATTTTACCCAGGATGGTCAATTATACCAGTACAATGACTCTGATAACAGGATCCTTTGGTGTCATATTTGCGGATTCTTTTGAAAAAATGTAGGTAAATTGCAATCTTTAACTATGATGTGCTGGTTGAAAGGATAACTGTATTTCATGAAACATTTCTTTTCATGGGCCATTGATGCACAAGGTTCATTCACTAGCCTGGTTGAAACATCAAAAGGATTTGTCACACCCTGTGTCCTTTCCCCCTCATTCTCTCCGTTATGTGGCTTTAATGAGCTACACCTGTTACTTGTTTAATCTTGCCTCTCGTTACAGCCCTCGTGTGGATCACCCCAGGTGCCTCTCGTCTGCTCCCTCATCAGTGATGTATATAGTGCCTCCCTTTCTCGAGCTCCCCAGTCCAGTCATTCATGTTACCGCCTATGTGTGTGCTCTCTCCAGTTTGTCCTGCATCCTGTGCTCTTGCCTTAACCCCCCACCCGTTTTGAACCCTCATGGTATGTTCCCTTTTGCCCTGTCTGTAGTTTCATTTAATAAAGCCCCTTTTGGTTTTCCCCACGCCTGCCTTCACCTCCTTGCCTTTGACATGACAGAATTTAACATTTCGATGAGGTTTTTTCCCTTTTAATCCTTCCATGTACAACATATGTTCTCTGTGTCCTAATGTGAACATACGACATGTGACAGGCTACAAGATGAAAAGGGTTACTTAGTTACCAAATAATGAATAACTGATCCAACTATCCACCTTCTGGAAAGAAGAACATACAACTTCTGATTTGGGGTAGTTATTCAAATTGTTTGAAATCTCACAAAATCAGTCAGAATTGAATGGAAAGTCTGTGCCTTCTGCAAGAGAGGAGAAGAGACCCAGTGATACTGTGGAACATAACAGTCCGGGCGTTCTGTAGTACTAATCATCCCAACTTGAATTCAGTGCTTGTACTGTATTTATACTGAAACATTTGGCTGCAAATAAGAACTGACTCTCAGCAGGATTCCACGTCACACTTAAAATCGTTGTGATAGCAGTACAAAGACCAGCTTCGCAGTTCAAAGACGACCAGAAATATATCCAGGGTAGCTTCATTTATATGCAATATACAGTATAACCAAGATTTAATTACATTAACCAGGATGGTAGGTAGCATGTTGGGTAATGATGCAATGTGTGTTTTCAGTTCAAGGCACAGGGCCTGCTGTACTGTTGCATTTAGTATGATATTATTCACCTTAAACTGTTCAAAAAGATACACAGAAAATGGGTAAATGTTTAAAAGTGTGAGTCATTTTGATGTCATTCAAGAAATGAAAAAATAATTGTATATGTTTTATGAATGAATTATTGATACCTAATTATCTAATGAAAGGTCGCAACAAATAAATTCACGTGCTACGGTGAGGCAGCAGATGGTGCATGACTAACTGCAATCAGCCATCAGTACTTAAAGTACGTGCTTTTGTTACTCTGTCAAATTGGACTGCCGTGGATTATTCCACTCCCAATAATTTCTCAGCTTTAATTTCTTTTTGATCTTCTCATTCCATCATTGTGGTAGATGACATAGGATGATTAAGCAGACTGGCTATATGCTTGTGGTTTTATTCTACATTTTTTCCCGTTGACTTAAATTCAATTGAATGCTGAAATTATATATTTCATTTTAGTGGGCTCAAAAACAGTTTGACCAATAATCATCCAAACACCTGAACCATCCACTGACTTTATATTGAATATATTTGAAACAGCTTTAGAAATACATCTTTATAAACTTAGGAGGTGAGAGGCAGCAGTAAAAAAATAGCAAATAAGCAGTTTTTTTCTCCAGTCTTGTCTGCCCCTTGCACCTATAATCATCGCTGAATTTTGAGTGGCAGGTTTTGATGAATAAGTGATGACAAAAGTTCAAGCTGTGGTTAATGTCACAACTGAAATGCACACTGTAAAGCTGTGGCATTTGAAAATTGCATTTTCTAATCATTTTATAGCATTTTGCTGTCAGATAATGGCATCTGGATTAAAACAGTGAATATAGTGTTTCACAATTAGGTCATTGCATTTTAAGGAATATCTTGTTTTCTCTTCCCTGATATATGGCTTTGGTCACTGAACTATTTCTCTACACTTGGCGCTCACTGAGGTTCAGCTAGTTATTGACAATAAAGAGATCTCAGGGCTCCAGGCTTGTGCTCAAGTGAGATAGTTCATGAAGCTTCACTTATCACTGCATTGACTGAATTAATTGACTCCCCTAAGCACTCTTGGAATCTGTAGGTTCAGACTAGAGTGAGGATATATACAGGCAGATATAGAGCACTGGCTAACCCTCTAGTGAAAGCTGGCACGTTCAAAAAACAATTAGAGTAATTTTTCACCTTACCCTCTTAATTCATCACTGCACTCTTTGACCCAAAGTGACTTGCAGCGCTTCTAATTTTACAGTTCGCCAGTTTTTGCAGCAAAGTTCAGGTTTAGTATTTGACACAAGAAATTGAGGTTTAGTGCTTTGCTCAAGGGCACAACATGAGAACCTCGATCATTTTTGCATGCGCAAACTCAATGGAAATCCAGCTCCTTGAAGCACGTAATGCTATTATACAGTATCATGGCTTAATGGCATTATTGCTTATTAAATAAATACTGAGGAGGACAAAACATTCACTAGTTCTGGTTTAGCTTTAGTTTTATTTGAAATGTGTTTTTAAAATGCATTCATTTTATATTTTCAGCTGTTTCGTGTTTTCTGGCTGTAGTACTCGTAGTGCTGAAGTAATGGGAAAAGCGTGTGGGTCTTTTTCTTATACTACAATGGAGGCTGGCTGAAATGAAACAGAAAACTGGGTGTGTCACTACAAAGGAACAATCCCTCTATAGAAGTTACTGCACTGCGGCTAGATAAGACAGGGCGATTGTAACTGCATGCTGGAAATGTGATAATACAGGCAAGGAAAGAGAAGTTCTGAAGGCAGGCCTTGGGATAACTGGTACACCTGATAAATAATGCAGGCCTGGCGGGGCTCACATTCCGGCAGATTGCCCAACATCCTCTGTCTGACACCCACACTAATACATTACTCTGAGATACTGGCAGTATGACAAAGACACTTTCCCCACTGACCAATAAAATCATTATATGAATTACTACATCTCTGGTATCTATAGACGGGGGCTTGTGTTTGTGTGTTTATCAAACGTCAAGACAGCATGTGTAGCCTGT
The DNA here is from genome assembly GCA_026776725.1 of Gnathonemus echidnorhynchus. Classification (NCBI taxonomy): domain Eukaryota; kingdom Metazoa; phylum Chordata; class Actinopteri; order Osteoglossiformes; family Mormyridae; genus Gnathonemus; species Gnathonemus echidnorhynchus. The sequence goes on along the minus strand of JAODJU010000007.1, from coordinate 14,875,747 downwards.
AGGAAACCATTTTCAGTTCATCAAGTTAACTTAGCTGGTCTGGACCCTGTGTTGAAAAAAAATCAATTGCTACTGATTTGTGAGAACAATTTAAAGTATTTCTCTGAAGATTTGTAGAAACTACTTAGCGACGAGGAACACAGTGAAAGTGTGAAAGACAATCTGGCCTCTAGAGGAATGGGGCGTCTGACTTGGGATGGTCCTGCCAAATTTCAGTAACAGTCAATGACGCAAAAAAATCATTTGTATTGACGTTGATAGTACTCCTATCGCTGTCATAAAGAGAACAGCCGTGTGCTTCACCACTCTGTGCCTCAAACAAATATGATTGCCATTCCAACAGTCTAAAGGAGTCCTGGCCTTTTGTTTAGCAGAACTGGTTTTTCCAGCTCTTTCACGGAAAAAGAAGACGGAAGAAATTCAGAGGAAAATGTCACTGAACAATCTTATTATATTTCCTCCAACTGAAATTAGAAGAGAAATGGCATTCTTACAGAAGTACAGAAACATGCTCTCTTACCTTACAATTGGTTTACAGATCACGGTTTTACTGCTTTCTGCATATATTTTGTGGACTGAAAGTTGCACTAGAAATGTGCACATAGTAAGGTAATTCTATAACCTTATATCACACAGACAGGCATTCAAGATAAAAGGACCAGTCCATTAAGATACAGATCAAATTCCAGTTTCAAGTTAAATCGAGGTCATCATGTCACTTCGGAGTCAGTTACACCCAAACGAATGTGACGCCAACGGCAACCTCATTGATAGCTGCCAGGCTGTAGAATCTGAATCTCAGCACCAAAGTGACTGGTGTAGCTGGCATTGTCACAACCAGGAAAACAAACATGCAGCAGGTGTGTAATGGATATGCACCTTGCTGGGGGTATGTGAGACTTCAGGTTCCCACAGTGACAGCTACTGCTACCTGCTATGCATAAAAAAGGTGCAAAGATACCAGGATTGTGTCTGTGAGATCCTGATGCTCAGTGATCATTGGATTGTCTGAGCTGACTGTCAGTCCATGAACTGAAAAGCATATGTTCCTGAATTCCTACAACTATGTCAGTAGTCACCAAAGAGCAGTAGCTGTGCACCTCTATGGAATGGATGTTTGTCTATCCTCCATGTTGAGAACTACATGAATAATGTACAGTTCTTGGCCTAGAAGCAGGCATCTGTCTTTGGCTACACTGCCAAAGATGTGCCATCCATTTTGGGCAATACATCTGTGCAACAGCAGATGTAACAGTGGGTGTTCTATGAAGCTGGCTAGAAGATCTATGTTTGATGGACAGACCAAACAATGTAGTTTCCACTGTACTGGCGCTATACACATCATTCTACTCCATTACCTTAACATTCTGGACTTCAGAAGAGAAAAGGATCCATCTGGCTTCCATATTGGTGGAGACAGAGATCCATAGGCATTCTGCCAAAGTCATAACTACTGTTCATATAGCATTAAACGATTCTTTTCCTGAAAATCACTGAAAACATTTAACTCATTTAATAACACTTTTATTGATCCCTGTAGGCAAATGGGGTGGTGAGTGGCTCAGCAGGCTGAGATACTGTGCCTGTGATCAGTTGGTCGTTGGCTCAAGCCCCCAGCCTCAACAGAAGTCACACGTCTGTGGGCCCTGGAGCAAGACCCTTAACGGCCAGCTCCAGGGTCAACCACATGACAGTTGACCCTGCACTGTGACCCCCCCCCCCCCCCCCCCAAACTATCAATAGCAAGATGGGTTAGGCAATGGGACAAATTCCTATGTACCTGTACTCATACCTGTGCAATGACCAATAAAGGATTGTTGATATTATTGTAGAAATTCTCTTTTCACCTGCCCCATCTTGCTCTCCATGTCACGCAGAAACATACGTAGGTAACAGCAAGCTCAGTCAGGAGGGGCAGCTGCCTGTAATGGCACCCATGGAGTTGGGGGTTACGGGCCTTGCTCAAGGTCCAACAGACAAGCCTATTCTGCCAAAGCCGGGCTTGAAACGGCAACCTTCTGATCTTCCAAAAGTAGGTAAACCACTGTACTCTGCCTTACTCTGCCTTCTCAGATGATTGATAACATCAGTTTGACAGAACAGCACATAAAAAATGAACACTGGATCCATACCCAGATGGTTTGCATTCTTTTTATTATAGATCCACCATGGGCACAATGGTGAAGTTTTGACACAAGGCCTTCAGTGTGTCAAAATGAAGTCAGAAGAAATGTCTCATCAGACAATTAACGAATTACTAAATCAGATGCCTGGCAAACATAGTTTGTGGATCCAACAACCTATTTTAGACTGGGTTGCAGGAGGAGGGATAAAACCCGGCAGTCCATTGCTGTGCATGTACACACACACACACACAATGGCAAACTAAGAGGTACCAATAAGCCTAACTGCATGTCATCTTCCTAACAGAGATCAATGCACAGATACATACACTCACACACATTCTTGAAAAAAGGAAAAGAAGAAAATAAATCTAAAATAATAGACTCCTTCTACAGTTTAATGGTCTAGTGAGCAAACTACTAGATCGCTATCTTCTGATACCTATTCTCTTCTGAATGTCTTCTGATATTTAATCTTTGCTTTTTACTGCTTGATCAAGTAACCTGGACTAAATTGCTATTGACAGGATTAAAAAGGAAACATGTTACATTTAATTTTGTGTGGCTGTTATTTTTGGAGGAACCTATAAATATAATTTGGGTTAACTGACATAATAAACATCATTGTGTAATTATGTAAAGTGGTTATTAATTCAATTTTACTTATGAGATTATCACTCTATCACATCCTTTCATCACGTTCCTGTTTGACCCAGAGAGCTGTACTCTACTATCAATGCACATCATCAACTCACTGAGTGAACAGATACTGGATCTGTTGCCATAACACTTACGATTCTAGCAGTCATGTACATCATAAAATTGCCTAGCAAATTGCTCTGGCACCATGGGTATCGTGGTGACAAAGCTGCAAGCTTGTCTGTCCCCACACTCACCCTAACACCACATTCAGTGTCCTTTCATGGTGTGCAGAGCAGACAATCACCCAGAGCGTGTACCCACCATGTCACACCCCATATACTTCTGCTCAGTCTGGAAAGGATATAGATCAATTTAACTTGTGGTGAAGTAAGGGCATGTTCAAAATGCTTTCTAAACAAGTTATACAGTGTAGTGTTACGTGCCGTAAGTTTGGTGTTACGTGCCGTAAGAAAAGTACGTGCCGTAAGGGAGATATGTGCCGTAAGTCCAGGGTACGTGCCGTAAGTGTTACGTGCCGTAAGTGCAGGAGGATGTCTACAGGTCCTTCGGACGTCCTGCCCACTCGCCGATTGGTCAACCGCCCCC
>JAODJU010000007.1:14841994-14872276 GCA_026776725.1 Gnathonemus echidnorhynchus | reverse complement strand
CTCTGGTTGTCCTGTCCTTCCCAATCCCTCCTTCCCTTTCACTTTGTTGGGCTCCAACCCTAGACTGGAGCGTAACAGTAGCCAAAAATTATTTGTACACAGTGAAATCCCTCAATGGATTTTCTTGTTTCTTTACACAATACACATATTTGTAACATTTTAGACAGTTTTTAAAGTTTGTTCTCAAATATCCTCAGTTTCACTTCCATTTTTGACCATTTTTTCACAGTGTACAAATAATTCTTGGCTACACTGTAGCATTTATTTAGCACTGCAAAAACCATCTGACACTGAAGCTGACTGAAGTTTACTTGATTAGGAACAATATTAAACAGACATAGCGATTTGTAATGGCAGTTATTGGCCCATTTCCTTCAAATTTGAGCTGGATTGGTGGTTTTGAATTGATGCAGCTATACCATAGAGACTCAACCCACATTCAGATTCTTTGTTAAAACCCTAGATGTCAATGATTGACTAGGAATGGAAATATAGAATTATATTATACCAGACAAAAGCTTTAGAAGAAAATAGTTTTTTTGTGTGTGGACATAGTTTGTTTGTAAGGTACTATTGTAGAACAGACAATGTACTTTAAATATTTGATCTTGTTTCTGAGTTGTTTACTTGTTTAAGGTCTACAGTGGCTTGTTTTATGTTTTTATTCTTTTAAGAGTTTTGAGTTTCTGCTGTGTGAGTAATTTACCTAATCATATTAGGGAGTAAAACACTGTTTAAAATCTTAGGTGGTGTCTGTTTAATTTTTGACCATATGAAGTCGACTGATATTATGGACTGTCAGAAATGCCTGCGACACAAAGTGGGTCTAAAAAAGGAAATAAGTCAATCAGGAACAACAAGACCCAAACTTGGTCCCATTATTCAAACCAAGATAAGATGTCTCAAGATAAGATGAGAACTCTCCGAAGCTGGTCACCTCATCTTGTGTACTTTAAACATTATTCCAGATAAGTTTGCTCGCTATTTAATCAGGATTTAAGATGTAAGACTTCAAAGCCCAGGACTTAGATTAAAGAACAAAATCAGATTTGCATGCTTTATTTCTATCTCAGAAATTTGATAGAATTTTCTAGCGGAAATAGGCAGCTTGGATGGGAAAAACAGAGGGCTTTCTGTTGAGGTAGGAAGATGGACAACCAATTCCCTGGGAAATCTGGGGGGACGAGACTCACCCGTCTTGCTGGTGATGTGGGTGCAGGGGGGGCTGGAGCTCTGAGCGGAGAGGGCCTGGCGCGCCGAGGGAGCCACAGAGAGGACTTGGTTGAGGTTCTGGGGGTGCGTTTGGCTCTGGGCTAAGCAGGGCAGGCTGCGACGGGACGGCCTGAGGGTCTTCTCCTTGATGATCTCACTGATACTGGTGTGCATAGCTGGCAAGAACAAGCAACACCAACACCAACAGTGACTGATGGGAATGAGCCACTAACCAAGAGATGTTTCAGAATGCCTGTTCTAAGGAAAAAATCCAGAGCTACCTTGCTAATTTCTCCATTTTCAATACCTGGCTGTCTTATGCTGGGATGCAGAGTCTACCCCAGAAACAATGGTTGCAAGACAGGGAATAACCCAGGACCATTGCAGGGCACTCGCACCATTCACATACATTATTCACATTTGCACAATTTGGCAGCTCTGGTTCACCCGGTGGAGTGGAGGGCCCTAAGGAAACCCCATAATGGCATAGGGAGAACATGCAAACTCCACAGACATACAGCTGGGCGGACGAATCAAACGCTGGTCTCCAGAGGTGTGAGGCAACAGTGCTGATCACTGCACCTCCATGTCTCCCTACATGACAAGCACCTTCAAAAAATGAGTAAACCAATCAATCAGTTATAAAGTTTCTGCGTCAGTAATGACACATGCTATTTCTGATGTAGCTCATTATAAATGTCGGTACAATTATCGTTCTTGATTGATAGGTTTTATTGGGCGGAAATGGCAAAATGCTCAGCAGTAGTTGGGTCAGTATGCATGCTTGCTGTGTTTTATATCGACCTTATTAGAGAAGCTGGAGCCACCCTTCTGTTTTTCATAAACCCGGGATGGAAATTCCTTAAGCTATATATGAATATAACTGTGGCATTGTGACTGAATTTGGGTATTCTGCTGCTTCAGGAAATACAACCCATTTCTTGGAACCTTTCAGAAAATATTTTCACATTTGGGCAGAGGATACAAGTTTCTCACTCCTGTTTATTTGGACATGATGAGTCAGAGTGAGCTGACAGGCAAACACTTTTGACTAAAGAGTCCTTCAAAACCTATATTGAGTCAAGAGCTGCTGATAACAGTGATGGATTTCAGGCTGAACGATGATTCTCAGATAATGAAAACTCTTCTTTGACATTCAGATTAGGGTCTGAATAGTGATAATATTTTTTGTAAATGTAGGAACTCCTTTGTAGTTGCTATGTCATTCATGCTTTTGCCTTACAGTCCCCTTTCATAATACCAGTCTACAAAGCTCAGGTAAATCCAATTTATGAAAAATATTATGGAAATAAGGACTTATGCTTGCCTTTCCCAAAGCTGTGTTTGAGCTTTCAAATGTAATTAGAATTATAAATTACACAAATCACCTTTTTTCTCTTTTGAACTGGTATAAATATCTATCCATCCATCCATTTTCCAAACCACTTATCCTTCTGGGTCGTGGGGGGTCTGGAGCCTATCCCGGAAGCTACAGGCACGAGGCAGGGAACAACCCAGGACGGGGAGCCAGTCCATCGCAGTGGTAGAAATATTTACACTCAAAATAATTTAACCTACTCACTAAATAGTACAATTGCCTTGTGATCTTGTAAAAGATAAATGCTTGCAAAATGGAAGGATGACAGTACAGAGTCAAGTGCCCAAAATCCAAAATCTTGTGATGTGTAGGTGTTCACAACAAAGGGTAATGCTTTACATAAGCTGAACTTTCACAATGCCTTTATAATGCATTCGTAGAATACTGAGTGACCCTTCGTAATGCATTCATAGAACATTTCTAAACAGTATGGAACCTTAACATCCTAACATTCAGCAGCTTTTGGACCATTAATTTGCTATTAATGTATATTAAAGCTGTTAAGGTATGTAAGCCTGCTCAGGTATACTTACACGCTGCTTATGAATGTTCTAGAAATGCATTATGAATGCATTATGAAGGTATGCTGAATGCTCTATGAATGCATTATAAAGGCATTATGAAAGTGCAGTTAATGTAAAGTGTTACCCAATAAAGTACCAGTCACTTTTGATTTACAGGTTTGATTAAGTAATGAAGGCACACGTGGGGGTGGGGGGGGGTGGTGCTACCTGAACACCTGTCTGTTTTGCCCAAAATACTTGTACTTGGGCTTTTAAGGTACTGGGTGCCCCCCTGTTTAACCACTGTGCACATGCAAAAAAAAAAAAAAAAAAGAAATGAAATGAATAAAAAATCTATTGTGTATCTGCCCTGCAAACATAGGGAATTTTAGACTACAGCTGTTTGTAGTTCATTTTAGGCAGATTATAAACCATAAAGAAGTGAAAAGAAAAAGCAGAGAGAAGAAAGCTGATATCGCATTACCTTAATGAGAAACTCAATGGGGGACATTTCCAATTCAATGAGGCAGCAACCCCCCAGCTTTGCCTCCTGTTACTGATGTTTTCTTACTGTTTATTCATGCATTCGAGGGCCTTTCCTAAAGGCAGAGGCTTTATGTTTAATTGATTAGAAAAGACACGATTACCATCTTCTATTTTTATCTCGCAGGTTTTGACGCAACTCTGCAGACGCTCTCCACGCTGGCGGAAAAGGAGGATCGTATGCCATGCGGAGCTTTCCGCCAGACAGGAGGGGAGGCACCGCGCCGCCCCCCCTCTGCCGAGATGCATAATGCATGCAGAGGCTCCTGGCTTTAAAGGGAACACACCCCGTCCACTGAGAATGAGGCCTTCACCCAGTTCCTCAAGCCACTCATTATATCATTGCATCACACAAAGGAGAGGCACCCTTTCTTCCCTTTCACTTATTTTGATCTGGTACAACAGGAAAATGCGACGACAATGTGCACAAACTGTAATGCATTCTTTTGTATCTTATTTATATTTAGAAATATGATTGATAAATGCATTCATGTTTTTGGAGCTCTGTACACAATGCTATGCGGACACCTAACTGTTAAGATGCACAGACAAACAATAAAGCCATCAGATCACCCGTCAAATGCGGAATCGTATATCGTCATATCATATGTCATATGTGGGTGTTTGATCATCTCGCTGGGCACCAGCAGCACCCCAGATGGTCCTTATTCCGACATTAAGTCTCAAAATGCATGGAACAGGAAGAAATCTATAGTGAATAATACAATAACATCTAAATAATGTGAAGGTGATGATGATTACTATGATTGTTTTTGTTAACAATGACAATGACAGCAACAATAATAATAATAATAATAATAATGTTCACTGTGGTCTCTGTGGACCCACCTGCCAGCTTCCTGGTAAAATATCGACATCTGTGTTTTTCTACGTATCTCCCCCGTCACATATACACAGTAAGTAAGTAAGTCAGTAAGTACGTAAGTAAGTAAACTTTATAATGCCTTTTAAAAACAACCATCATTGACCAAAGTGCTGTACAGAGTAAATGAATCAATAATGCAATAATAAAATATACACACATATAAACAGACAATGCACTCGCAAATACTTTTAAAGCCTGCTCAACAGTTAAGGAGTAAAAATAAGCATTCGGTTCAGTTTTTGAATCGGAAACCGAAGAGGAAGCCCTCATTTGTGCCGGCAGGCTGTTCCAAATCATCAGTGCTGCTCCTGCGAAAGCACAGAGAGCCTCTTACCTTCTCATTTTACACACAGACTGCCTTATTTCCTAACTGACCCAATATTTACTCATACTCATTGACTTTATTGACATATAGTGATATATTACATTACAGTTACACAGCTTACAAACCAGTAAAATGAAGCAGAGGGATGGTACAGTGGCCCAGTGCTTATCTCTGGGGTTGTGGGTTAGAATTCCTGTCCTTGGATGCTTGTGGTGTTTGCATGGTCTCCTCATGTTTATGAGGTACCTTCCAATCAATCCAGATTCCTCCAGCAGTCCAAAAGCTGCTGGTTGGCTGAAATGGGGTCTCTGAATTGCCCGAGGTGTGTAATTGTGTGTGTGTTGACCCAGCGATGGACTGGCATCCCATCCAGGGGGTGTCACCTAGTGTCACCGTTTTCTTGGGGGAGGATCCAGGCTTCACATGACCCCGTACTGATTTAAGCGATTGAGGAAAATGGAAGGATTTACAAAACGTTCCGATTTCAGCAAAAAAACTATCTTCTGCAATACTGTAATTTCACAAAAAAATGATGCATATCCACATAAAATTTTTGTTTGTCCTATAATTTTTTCTAGCACTATATAAGACCTGGCTGAGATTTGATGGCAGTTTGGCCTCTTTGAGCAGACCCTCCCACACTGCATAAATTGCTCATCTCAGACAACACTGGTCACACTGCCAGAGTTATTCACTGGGAGACATTATTGTGTCAAACGTCATTCATTCCCATTATAAGTTCCGACGCGATTTGTGCGGCTTGCTGATAAATCCCACCTGCCAATTCAAACCCAAGACAGTTATAACTCCTCTCAATGGGCCTGTCTGGGCCACCCACTTCCATACCAAGGGCTAATTCGGAGTTCACTACGCCAGCGTGGCATCTCACCTTGCATTCTTCCTGGAACGTCTCCAATTCTACACTCATATAATAATCCTGGAGGCATGCAGAATGTTACTTGACTCACTAAATAGTAGAAACAGATACCCAGTCTATTCTATCACTCACGATACATTATTGGATGACTCACAAGCATTAATCATCACCTCCAGTTTTTGATTTCAGGTAGATAATGAGGAAAAACGGTACCAGGGCTATTAAGTTTTCTGTTTCATACTGGTCTAATTATCATCCATTTATCTATCAGATCAAAACTCTTCATACATACATAATCATAATGACAATTTCATTTTTATATTTTTATATTCATAATGTGAATATAATACAGTAATTTTTGTCTATTTTGGCCATTTTTTTTTTATCCACCCTGACAGCCCTAATTACCTTCCTGCACTAGCAGGCCATCACGACTGGCTGGTTACATTCGCACACCCTGCAATCCAGTGCTGTTCAGCTTCACGATCCATCAGTATCACGACTCAACACACAAGTTTAACTGACCAATAAAAAGTACTTCATAAACGGAGAAGATCAACATGTATACAGCACAAGTGCTTTCTCTTTCATTCAAACAGAATCCAGTATTTTGTTTTTGCCCATCTAAAACGGCTGATACTTGCCCATAACCTCTATGCTGGACTATCTATGTATCATTTATTCTCAGGTATCTGTCAGTACACAGGAGATGTTCTCAGGATCTAATCAGATATCCTGCACTTCTGCTGTCAAACATAAATATATTTATCTGACAGCATTTCAGATCTGCTTTCTGAATTTTTCGTCAGAATTTCCATCCCACGGCTTGGGAATGATTTCAGTCACGTTCCCACAGATCTGTCACGTGCTCCCCCTGTAAATGTGGTCTCCTGTACATATATTACTATATAATTTCCGGCTTTTCCTTATGTTAAAGGCAGTTTCTAATTTAGCCCTCATCATACACACTGACATGCTTATTAGTGGAAAGAAAAACCCAAAGTGGTGAGGCAAAGAAGGGAGAGTGAGAGAGTGAATGTTGGAGAGAGGGAGCGACGTGAGTGTTAGTGAGAGAGGTGGCACCGCATTATGAGCTGCGACGTGAGAGTTTTCATTCGCCCCCTCAGCAGCACCCACGCCTGCGGCCGCAGCATGGACTTACTGGGCTCCTGTGTTTACGGCGCAGGCCGGGGAACCTGAAAGGCCATTCGTTGGCCATGCTGGGGATTGTCTCTGATCCGCTTACACTCCTGGATCCCCCCCAGGATGATGCCAGGGAAAACACAGTGGTGGGGGGGGGGGGTGGATGTTAAACCACAGGAAGCTAACTGTGAGATACAGGTAGCCACTGCAGGGAGTGTCTCCCTAGGTGATGAGAGGCAGACAGACCATGTGGGCCAATCAGAGGTTGCTCTGTCTCCTACATTTAGGTGATACAATGCCTGTTAGTGTTGTACCTATGTCTGTGGTCTTCAGCATATATGTCACCATTGCCCCCATCTTTAGGGGTCCCTCCTCCACCAATGAATGCGTCCAGAAGCACATCAAAGGCATTTAAATACTGGTGCAGACCTCGATTTATCCAAACCATTATTATCACTAGCGGTAACCTTGGATTTCACACTGACTTTGAGCTAGTTGTATGATAATATAAAGGTCCCGTATAGCCGATACAGGACAGAGAGTATATAAGGGATCAGTTTATCAGTTATGTGTCAAAACAGTGCAGCCCGAAAAGGCCCAATTTCCCAGCACAGGATGTCACAGTGACACAAATATAGAGCTGCAAAATCAAACGAGAGAGAGGCTGGTTATTTGAACAGATGGACAAAAACAGTGGGTGTTGCCCGCAAGACCGGAATGCCTGCTTACTGTCTCTGCTGTGTCACACCAACTTAATGGCAGGAAAACTAACAGTGCTTGGTTTAAATCCCGCCGAATGCCAGGATTTGAGATTTGTCCAGAACAAGCGCGCTAATGATACGATGTAAACACAAACAGATCAACAGCTAACCCTGAGGCATCTCATACGGCACAGTAATAACGACCAATAAGAATAAGCACTGCCTTGTTTCTCTATATTACTGAAGGAATGCATTTCAGGTGTAAAATCTCGAAATCAATAGATAGCCATTATTGCATTATTGCGAACCCTTTGTCGTGTTCTGAGTTATCTAGGAGCCCATCATTGCAAAGAAAGGGAATTAAGCAGGGTGCATTCAGCACAGGGCAGCACAGGTAAAGGACTTTTCAGAATCACTAATGCACCTGTCTAGGGGAATGGGAAAACGTGTGAAATCTACACACAGAAGTAAAACGCACAACCATAAAGGTGTTACAGCACAGTGCTATATAAATGAGCACACATGCCAACTGTCCTTCCATTGTAAACAATATCCACAGGAGGGTGTCAGAACAGACATAGACCGCCATAAGCCACTGAAGCTGAATGGAAAAAAAAAAAAAAAACACAAAAAAACACCATTTGACTCACCACTCAACTGCAAGAAGAAACATGGACAGATCAAATGAAGAGAATTGCTAAGTACTTATATATCTTTAAGTCTGAATCATAATGGAAGCCCATAATGTAAACATTGTACTCCCCAGATCCCAATTGTTTTCATATTATTTCAAACAGTGACTGTAATTTAAGCTCTTAATTAAAGTACAAAAAGAGATGTGACCTATTTTTTCAATGTCACAAATGTCGAATAGTCTGGATAGTCCCACAGCAACAGAAGTGTGTATGTGTGTGTGTGTGTGTGCATGAGGGAGAGACAGAGAAAGCGAGAGAGAGAGAAAGGAGAAGGAGAGAGAAAAAAACTGAACAGGAGAGACTGCGTTAAAATAAAAATTAGGTCACACAATAAGTGTGGCATGATTTCATCACTGGCATCAGAGCTGCATGCAGTATACAAGGACTGGAATCACATCCCACCAAGAGGAAACAGCTGAAGAAACAGCAGAAAGTGACTCATGTGTAAAAACACCTAAAAACATCTGACACAGACATTTTTATACGAATAATGCAAGGTGTCCTGCAAACACCTTAAGAGTGATTCTCTACTGTGCAGCTCTCCCCATTTACAACGTGCCAACGGACTCCTTGTTTCCATGGTCTGCAAAACTGGGACAGACACTCTGGACAGAAGTTGCACATTTTACCGCACCTGATGGCTTCAATTTTCATAAAAGCGCAGCTCAATACCTTTTTTTCCTATTTGCCCAAGTGACAGGAAATAATGGAGGTTCACACGTGTCCTAATTGACCTTGGATATCAATCCTGCCTTATTTAGTATAGCGGGTCCCGCAGAGCAGATAATGGACGAGACCGCCCAGTAATCCTCACTATTACGATGCTACCCGGAGTTCCCCTGCGCCACACACACCTGCACCGGCACTGCTGACGCCCGACTGTGTGGCTCTCTGGTGGCGCAGTGCTGATAATGTCATAATGCAGCATTCCACTAGTCCCTGCACTCTTCTACACGAGTTTATGCAATGGACTGTGACGCTTGCTGGCACCGTGCGAAGAGGCAAAAACTGTCTCTATGACAACTGTGTTTCTGAGCATTAGACTTTATACTCTATACGTATGGACGAACAGCAAGGCAGTACGAGGAAAAACAATTAAATACAGCAACTGCTCAAATGAGTGGTATTTAAACATGCATACATTACACTTTTGGATGCGGCCATATTCAATAAAAAAAAAAAAGAATATATTCTTTCTGCTGAAAATTCCTCAGCAAAGCATGAGAAAAACATGTTCATTAACCTTACTTTGGCTTCTAAATGAATACCGTGAAGAACTTCCTCAAAAAGTCTGTTCCCTGGAAGGAAGGTGTTCTGCGTCTTACTGACTGAATGAGGATATTGAAGGGCATAAATTTGGTTTCAAAATTGGTATAAGAACCAATCAGCCCTGAACCCCCCAGCCCCCTAAACACGCGCACAGTACTCCCAAAATATTAGTAGGTATGTGTCTCTGTTGTACATCACCAAATATTCACCCTTGCTTTCTTCAAAGCCAAAACTGACACTAGCCACTGATTTTTATACCAGTCAATGAAGCAAAATGATATCCTAGTATTCAGTGCAGCACTCTGGATATCGTCCTAGTGAGTAAGCCATGCCGCTCTGTTCAGCTGAAACCTGATTCATGAAAGGACGCTTCGCATTTAAGGACAGATCGAAGTAAATATCAAGAGGCATGTGAATCAGTAGGAACAGGAATGTGAATGAAAAGCAATAGACGAAACGTGTTGTTTATCTGGGTTATGTTGGTCAGAGTGCTTTACACGGTGGTGGGGACCTGAGCCGCGTCAGAACCTCCAGGGTTGGATGCTTTTCGCTTCAACTTAGCACTTAATTGCTTTTGTGGAGCTATTATTAGGATCTAGGTTCACCTTGTACTCTAGTGTAAATCAGTCCCTAACCGAAAGATAATCTAAATATCTGGTAATACTACAGCCATTCATGTAAGAGGGTTTCCCACCTCTTCGTAAACAAATAAATGCTAAACAAGGAGCGGAAAAATAGAAGGGATGTCTTTGATGCTGACAGACTTCTCTGTCCCAAGTTCGCTGCTGGTGCCCAGTTAATGTAGCTTCTGTCATATAAGGCGACTGGTTTGCCTAACGTGAAAGGATACGAATGGCCTTTAGAATATGTTTCCACATCGATTTTAAAATGCTTTTTATTGCTTTGTCAGGTACATATACATCTAAAAATAGTCTTTCTTTGTTTGGGCTAGTTGAAATTCATTTAGTGCTACTAAAATCTGAACAATGCCTGGTCAAAGAGCTACCAAGGATGTAGATATCTATCAGCTGCAGTAACAATGTATCCGTGAGATAATTTTCTTAAAATCTGAGAATAATAATTAAATAAAATGAAAAATGGCTTCATAAGAGACAGAAAATCTGCTTGTCAGAACTTCCCCAAGGTGCAACTTGCTCAGGGCACAATTTAGCCATGCAGTTATAGTTAGTGGTACAAACAGGCTCTCTTTTATGTGGTTTTCAGGTCCAAAGCCACAATGCACAATCCTGCTAAAACCCTAATATTGCATCACTGAAAAAGATTACACCTCCCCCGCCTTTCGGTAACGGCCTTTGCCTGCAGATTATATGTTAAATTCAATGTGTCCAGCCCTCATTACCACCCTACAAGGGATTTCTGCAGATCCTTTCTTAAGTTGATGTGTGCGAGATTAAACGGTCCCTGAACACCCTATACTTATTTGGGTTTAGTGAATCTTCCACCCAAGAAAGTGGCCCAATGAGAATTTAAAGAACCCCTGGGGAAAAGTGAAGCATTTATTTTTTTTTTCAATATTCATTTGCTTAGCAAATGCATTTAACTAAAGGAATTTACATATACCATATAACATGCAGTTCCACACTATTGCCTGTTATCTAGGGGCATTATAGGAGGGTTTCACCCTGTTTATTCATTTTGCTTTTCATTAAAAAGAGATAGGATATAATCACTCATCCTAAGTGTAACAAACCACAAGGTTCATATTCTCATCACATTCAGATACAAAGCAGCAGTGTGATTAAAATGACACCGAAGCGGCCCTATGGGCCCTCATTGCCCTTGAGTTTGTGGCCCTGTGGTGATGCCACACTTGCCCTTGAGCTTTTCGCGGTGCAGGTAAGATCAAGTGGCTGGAAGGTCTCAGCGTGTCTAAGTCCTGAACCTTGCAATTTGGCCAAACTGCGACCCTCACATGGTAAAACAGTTGGGGGACGTGTGGGCGGACGAACGTAGCTTGTCCAGTTTCCAACACTGTATCTGAAAACCTTCAAAGAAAATAAATACACATTATTAGCAATGCGCCATGCATTACTGAATGCAAATATTAGTGTCATGGAGATTACATGCAACTGAATATGGTGTTCTCCCATGCCAAGCATAGAGGATGTACAGCACAGCTAATGAACAATATAAACAGGCACTGGCAAGGATGTTCCTGAATAGCTCCTTGCAGTGTCATTATACTTGACTTCTGACACTCGTGTTTCCTAATCCACCTATTGTGTGATGTAAGCAAACAGGTGGCTGGACTGTAGCTGGGACGATTGCACTTTCAAGGGTCTCCACTCCAATAGTCACCCTTTTAGCTGTGGAGAGTCAAGCTTTCTGCCCACGGCATGCGTGTTCGGCCAGCAAGCCCCTCCATTCCAGGGCACAGCATCAAAGCGCTTTCAATCCCATTTCCACATATTTGCCTCTGCATTTCCTTTCAATCTCATGTTTCTGTGTATAGAGGAATTTTGCAAGAAAGATGGTAAGTATGAACAGAGCCAATAGTGGGGTATCCATCCATCCATCTCTCCATCCATTTTCTAATCACTTATCTTAGTCGGGTCAATGGGGAGGGGGGCTGGAGCTCATCTTTGGCAACACAGGGCACCCACCAGAAGGGATGTCAGGCCATGGCAGAGCATATACACCAACACATGCAATCATACTCTGTGGGCATTTTACATACACCAGTTAGCCTTCCTGCATGACTTCAGGAAATCAAAGTAACCATAAGGGAGAAACTTCTATAAAAATGACACAAATCATATTTAATCAGCTAATTCGTCATCTATTAATTGCACTATTATGGTATAAAGTACAATGCAATTGAAATGAGCGTGGAAAAACTATAATTAAACTGCATCATGAATTATTTATAAAATATGGTACTCTCTTGAAGATAAATATTTAATTCAGTGTAAGATAGGGTTATAATTCTTATTATTTTCATTATTCTCTCTATTCAAGAGACATTTTTCTTTTGGGTCACTTTTACTGCCCTTTGATAAGCAAATATAAAGTTGATTGTGTTTCTTATGTTTTTGTTTTTGCATATTTTCCTGTAGCTAAGTGTAGACAATAAAAATCAAGCTGGTTGTGACACTATCCAAGGTTACGTCAGAAAAGGATTAAAAGGCAACCGTTCTTATGAATGATGTGACATGTTACTCTGAGTAAAGTAAAAAACAGACAAAACGCTTAAGTCATCCTGGGGTTTAACAATACACTGCTATACTCATCTATAATACTGCATACAGATCTGGGCAACACCTGTCAAAAAATACTTATACTTTATAGTTGATCCAGCAAAGAAGAATGGGAACGATTCCTTGTGCTAAAGAGCTGCCAAGGGCATTGTTAGAAGTTGTAAATTTACTGAGCAATGACATTTGATTAATTGATAAGCTCAACGCCGGGGACTTTAATGATAGTACTTGTAAGAGAATACAAAATTACATCCAGAATAGAAATATAGTGGAATACAAATTTGAATAACAACACAAAAGGCAGGTTTCCACACCAAAAAAAATCTATAATGTGGGGTTGAAATAAGGTTCTTGTGAGCAATTGAATATGGCTGCTTGAAATGTTTTATGGTGGTGTTCTCCCTAAGCATATGGCTACAAATTTTGCTATATGACTTATATTGCTACTTTATTAGCAGACATTTAGGCCTAGACTGTACTAAAAATGAGCATTAAAATCGTTGCAATTGCTTGTAGTTTTCATGATTAACACGCTGTACGATACTAATGAGCAGTCCTTGATTTTTCAGTTTTCAGCTTAGTGGCATTACTCTTGCTTTGGGGTTGGTGCCTTTGAGTGGATCTTTTGCCTGTACTTTTATTCTCCTGAGGTAGAAAACTGCTACCCTTGCAGAAGACGACTCCCCCTGTGTGCTGGAGTCCCAAACATAAGCCCACCTGCTCACATTTCTCTAGAAGTTTCACTCTAGGGAACAACAAGTGAGCACCCGAGGCATTCAGCTGGCAAAGAAAGAGGTTATACGATGGCTTTATGGCTAAATAGTGGTACATCAATAACCCAAATGCTTGGAAGTCATTCATCATTAGAAACTATATCCCCTACAGTATTCTGAATGCACTGCATAATAAAAACAATTAACATGAATACCCATTCCCATTAATCAGACCTGTGAACGATACAGTCATCATGCAAATGTCGAGATCATTCATTTCCGAAGCTTAAAATATCAAATTTCCATGATGAGAGTTGGATATATTCTAAACAGTGGTGACAGGGACACAAATTACTAAGTATTTCTGCATTAGTGTAGTGCTAATGTTCTTTGATGAGCAGGACTTGTTCTAGAATCAATAACAGCCTATGGGCAAAGAGCTATGTGCCGAAAGCAGCTTGATGTTTCCCTGAATATCTCTTACTGCAATTGCTTCTCTCAGCACTAAAGTACTGGAGCTTTTCTATTGTGACAGCAGGAAGATAAAAGTGCTGGATGCTTTAACTCATTTCCTAAGTGAGAGAACATCATTTTTTTTTCAAAAGAAATATTGTAAAGAATAACAGCTCAATAGATTAATCATGCAAGACCATTTTTAATAAACTGTGCATCTAAGCATGTATGAATATGTTGACTGTCTACCAGTTTACACTATACATAATATTCATCCATCCATTTTCTGAAGATGTTTATCCTATCCAGGGTCACGGGGGCTCCAGAGCCAATGGGCACAAGGCAGGGAACAACCTATCACAGGGCACCAACCTATCACAGGGCACCAACCGATCACAGGGCACTAACCCATCACAGGGCACTAACCCATCACAGGGCACCAACCCATCACAGCGCACACTCACACACCATTCACTCACACCTACAGGCAATTTGGTAACTCCAATAAACCTCAGCATGTTTTTGGACTGTGGGAGAAAATCAGAGGAAACCCCATAAGGACACAGGGAGAACAAGCAGAGGGCACACAAACAGAACCCTACACGAAACTCGAACCACAGTCCCAGAGGCGTAAGGCAGCCCTGCACCACCACGTCGCCCACTTGATATAACAATTTTGGTCAATTTTCATGAATCATGTATTAAACCTTAAAAAATGTTCAGCATCCCCTCCTTAGGTTCTACAAAAAATATCTTGCCTCCTGTATACCTACAGAATAAGGCATCTGTAACCATCAATAACATTAACATAACTCACAGGTAAGTTGATAACATGAATAACCTTTTCTCTTATAGGCAAAGCCAAAAGATTTAACACCAGCTTGTTTACAACACTTTTACAGATGCATAATGAGGGAAGGAGACTGTCTGAATCCAGGTTACTGTGTGCTGTTGTTTTCTTTGTTCCATGGGTATAAATTAAAACTTAACATATATTTAAATCGATACCACATGGCCAGTTGTTACTGGTTACCAATTAAAATATCTACAAGAGAACATGTTCCAGGGCAAGCAGTTATATAAATACATAATTTCATACCAGCACCAATTTTACGTACTTAAAAATGATTTTAAAAGTGGTGGATATTCTAAATTTCATTGGAATGTGCGTCTAATATGAGTTTACACAGAATCGCATGGATACAGTTTTGTCAGTTTTATTTACTGTCAATATTTAATTTTTTCTCCTACCCAGAAGTTAGACAAACAACACAATCAAACAAATAAATTACAATGTAATATTACGGATACTGCAGTACCAAAATAGGATGCGATTTAATTTAACAAAGGCCTAACATTCAAGTCAATATATATAATGAATGCAAACCTAGTTTAACAAAAGTCATTATTTAGTACTTTCCAAGAGCGACCCTCAGTGAAAAAGTATCTGACTCGCCGCCGCACGCGAAGCTTCACGCGCACCTTCCCCAGCGCATCCCGCTACGCCAGTATCAGCGGGGAGCGAGCCTTGGTACTCACCCTTTGGGTTTTTGAAGGACTGGAAAGACCGCGAATGGTGCACCATTGTGGCTTCTGGCAGAGCTAACAACTAAGAAATAATCAATTTTCTACGTCTAAGCATTCGAAGACGTGAAAATTCTATGATAGGACTGCGTGGGTGTCTTTGCTCCCCGACATACTCGGCGCGCTGTAGCGATGCGCGGCGCCGCTCCGGCTCACTAAGCTCCTTCATCCATGACTGTTGTCATGGCAACGTACCGTAAGGGAGGTCTTGTGTCGGTACTCTATGGTACCTCTTCGTGAAAGCTTTCCTAAAATATTATGCCTTCGTGCAGTCAAATGTCATTATAAACATTTCGGTTAAGTGAGAATGACAAAAGTGGCTGTCGCAGAAAAAAAAAGTGCGCGATGAGCATCTCCATTCCCCGGAACAACGTGCCATGCAGTTTGACTTTGAGTTTGACAGAATCTCTGCGAGTTTAATGCCTACTATTTCTGGCTTCTTTATTGATTATTTATTTCAGATCATTATGCACGCTGTTAAAAGCGGACCTGCTTGCTTTTTTTGTTCTACTGATTGTTTAGGAATATCCGCTACTTTCTTGTCACTTTTTAGTGATGCAGCTGATAGTGATGCAATGCTTTTCGAACGGATTTTATGAATACACTGATTTTTTTTAGCACAGGGTGAGATGTTACACAGCATCAAATACAGTATGTCATTTGCTGGAAAAAAAAAAAGCCAAGATTAGTTCAGAGGTAATGGTTTACCTTTGCCTACTGCTCTGCATAGGCTCAAATTTAGATGATAAATGTTTCTTAAACTGCCAAGCACATTTGGAGGCTGCAAGCTATAGTACAGCTGCTGCACGTGATTTGCACATCAGTCCTGGTTCCTGTTCAGCATGCTGTCATCCACAGTCCACCAGGATGACTTTCAGAACCTAATGAAACTCCAGCTGAGCCAGGGTTCTACAACCTGTCACTGTGACCACCTGTGGACCCGCAGAGTCCCTTTGCCGTTAAAGCAGCACTAAGCCAGCTGCACGCCTTGGACCACTGCTAATGGAAATCGACCGATTTACCCTAAGAACAGGAAAAATTGCCCGTTTATCTCCCAACATCTTAATTGTTTGCAAAATTGAATTAGCAAAACCCATGGCGGATAACAGAAACTGTTGACCTCTATAACAAATACAAAAGCAAAGCTAGGATTATCCACAAGACTCATCTGCCATATGTGCATTAGTTGGGCTCTAAATCTACATTTAAGCCTAACCCTAACCCAAACCCTAATAACATACCTAAACTCTAATCCTACATGCGACCCCAACCAAAATTCAAATTCTAATCTCACTTGCCACCCTGGCCCCACCCTTCATTGTAACCCTAAGTGTTAGGGCCTTAGGGAGCTGCAGGAGAAGCCATCTTCCCCTAACCTTATCCCTGATGCTAATGGAAAACCCAACCCTACCACTAATCCTAAATGCAGCCCATTAATATTTAATAGGTATGTTATTGTTTTAAAAACCCCGTTTAATACACTTTACTGAAGTTGAGTAAAGCTGATAGCCGTAAAAAGGTCAGAGTGAATTTGGGTGGCAAAATAAATTTAAATATTTTGTTTAATTGCATTGTTTACTTCAGCTCCTAACAGGCATTCAAGTGTTAAGCTAGAAAAAAAAACACTGCTACAGATATGAAATAACATTAACATTTTATTAAACAACATCACCCATCATGTTTCCATCTTCCAGTTACACCTAGGATTGGGGAAGAATAAATCCAAATCCAGATTTCTTGAATTCCATAGATTTTTTTTCTTCTAATTAATTTTCCATAACTTTTACGATAATTGGAGCTTTGGCTTCTAAATTGCACTCACTTTTGGAAAAATTACCAATACTTATTCAGATTTCTTATTTTAAATGATCTGATAATTATCTTGAAAACATATTATTATTTTAGCAGATTGTGTATAAAATTACTCATAATATTTTTCCTCCTACATTCCAGATTATTTTAGCAGATAATTTCACTGGCTCACCATGAGTCCTCC
This sequence comes from Gnathonemus echidnorhynchus, assembly GCA_026776725.1. NCBI lineage: Eukaryota > Metazoa > Chordata > Actinopteri > Osteoglossiformes > Mormyridae > Gnathonemus > Gnathonemus echidnorhynchus. Next base: position 14,854,780 of record JAODJU010000007.1, on the reverse strand, counting down.
GCAGTAGCTTTGCCTTTTTTTAGCTCGTTGTCCTGTGGCAGTAGGCCTATACCTTGTCTTTTCAAAATGCTAGTTTTAAATGCTTGTTTAGTTTGGAACACTGTTGCTTCCCAGGCTGTTGCATTCAGTGCCCTTTGTCTTATTGTCTGGTGTCTTTGCCCTTTGTCATTATGTTCTTTTATGTTTGTTTTTTGTTGCCTTACTATAAACACAATTGCCTTCCGAGAACAATGAAGTTGAAAGTTGTTGAGTTGTAGTTTGTGGAACTAATGAGGTTTGGCCAAACACAGCAGCCTGAGATTAGCTCACTGGAAGATATTTTCCAGTTTTTCTACATTTTATCTTTCTTAGTTGTACATATGATATGTGTATTTGTTTCAGTTGTGCTCTGCTTAGTGACGTCTGGATACACATTTCTTTCATCTGTCAGGGATGTTTGCGTGTAAAGATCGAGACACCTAATCTTCCAGCCTTTGATCAAGCTTTGGTCTGGATTTATACTTTTGAACCTGAACTTTCCACCCCTGGTTTTAACCTCTGACTGCTTCACTGTATCCCATAATCCATTGGTGTCAGTAGGTGGGGCTAATATGTCCGCTTTGCTCTGCCTCATTCTTAGATGGTTGGGATTCCCATTGCTGAGTTTGGTCAGTGTTATTTGTTTTTTCGTGTTATTTGTTTTCTGTGAAACTCGTCGTTCTTGTGGTGAATATTGTCCATTGCAGCTATTGACGTGTTATTCTTTAATTCACGTGTAACTGACAACCTGCGGGAGGCATCATAGTATCTCATTGTACAAAGAACATAAAACAATAAACTTGGTTTTTGCGCGAGATAACTCGACGCTGTTAATTTGATTTCCTCTGTTGGCCCCTGGAGGATTGGAATCCCCCTTTGAGTCTGTTTTCTCCCAAACTTTCTATCTATGAAGGGGTTTTTCCTTGCCACTGTCGCCTCTGGCTTGCTGATGTTAGTTTTGTCTAAAGTGCTCCAGATGCTGCCTTTAACTGAGTACTTTCCAGGTACTGTTTAAACTTTCTGTTTTCTTACCATAGTTGTCGGTATTATAGCTTCTTCCCTATCTGGGTGTTTTTAAGTGTGTCCAAGTCCTTCAGTGCCATCTGCTCTACGCTGCATGGATACCCCTTTGATAGAAATCTAATTACACAGCGAATATAGCTGCTCTTCTGAAAACGATACTACTTTAGGCACGGTGAGGCAAAAAAAAAAGAGAGATACTGACATCAAGTGGTGACTCATCGTAACTGCATCCTGATGGTGCCTACAATGCGCGACATTGAGGTTGAAGAAAGTAAAGGTCAGTTGTACTCTCGGTGTCATCCCCACCAATCCGGGAGAACAGAGCTTTCTTACCAGAGAACAATTAAATCCTTCTTGGCAGTGGGTGTCACCTGGTGTCACCTGGTAAATACAGCATATACATTTTAAGGTTGAGTGAGAATTCAGTTTGAATTCACAGGAAACAATTTGATCGGATCACAGTAAAAATATGGGGAGTTCTAGGGAATGGAAAGTAGAATACACGGGGCAGAGTAATTGTTTATGATTATTGAGAAGTCTGTGTGTTTACACCCTCGCATTTCCAGTCATCTGTGCACTTTGGTAGGGGTCTGATTATTTCAGGCACTTACTTGTGTATCATCGAGGAGAAAGATAGCATTTATCATGGTCACGGTCATACAATATCCAAACACAAATGCTGTCAGAAGCTATTGCTGTCCTTCCTTGGTTTCTCTGTAAATTTTTGCATATTTCCAAGACATAACCACTGAGTAGTGTTAGTCAACCCTAGTCATCTCATCTGTTATCCAGCTCTGATTTCCCAGTTCAGCTGAGCTCTTAATTATTTTTAAAATTAAAATATTAAAAGAATGGATGACGATACTTGAATTATATGAGAAAATATACTATTTAAGAGCTTCTATATTAAGAATTTAATGAAACTAAATAGATTCCCTTCTTTTGATCATTTGACTAAGTATAATGAAACATAAAATAATAATTAACCAGTTTCTTACTGATTTGCTAATAGGCTACAAATGAGTAGTTATTGATTAGTTGAACAAGAATTAATAATGGACACAGTTTTGCTTTAAAAGAAAAAAAATCCAAATATATTTAGGAAAATAAAAGTGTTTCTCTGGCATGATGGCTCAGTGGGGGGTGCTGTTATTTCACACCTTCTGAGATGAGGGAGTGGAATTCCGCTTCTGCTTTCATACTTGCCAGCATTAGGTTGTGAAAAAGCGGGAGATTATGTTGGGGGGGGGGGGTGTAAATCGATTCTCACCATCATAAGAGCATAAACTGGGACTAGGGCTTGGAAATCAGGAGAAAGGCGGGGAGCTTGGGTGACTGGCAGGAGGCCTGTGTGCTTTGTGTGTGTGTGTGGGGGGGGGTGGCGACTGCATGCTCTTCCTGTGTTCTGTGAGTTTCCTCCAGATTGCAGATAATTCTCTGTATTGCCTGTAGGGTGCATATGTGCCCTGCAAATGGACTGGCATCCTGTCTAGTGCTATGTCAGTGTTACCCGAAGCCCCCCCAGACAGTCTGTTTTTCTACCGGGGCCTGGGAGGGAGGTGGGCTGGCACCCCATCTTGGGCTGTTTGCTGCCTTTTGCCTGTAACCTCTGAGATTGGCTAAAGACCCCCCGTGACCCTGAACAGGACAAGCAGTTTCAGAAACTGGATGGATGGATGGGTGGATGGATGGATGGATGGATGGATGGATGGAGCTGGGAGGGAGCAAAAACATGGATTGTCCGGCAGGGAGCTGGGAGGGGGCAAAAATGTGAACTGTTGGGGGGTTTGGAACACCACTCTCTGTAGAAGATGGACGTGTAATCCTTTTAACATAGTCCCAACAAAAATTAATATTGAAAATTAAAAAAATATAAAAAATGAAGCTGTTTGTTCATCTGGAAATTGCCAGATGTGGTAGGCGACAATGACTAGGCCTGGGAAATGCTTAACTAAGTCGCTATAATCGTTGCGATATATATACTCTCCACTAGAGGTCACCCTTATCCAACAAAGGAGAGAAGTCTCAAGGAAGGTGTTCAGCATTCATCAAAAATGAGTCAGATGATAATTGCTCATGGCCTGCATATCTAAAGCAATGATGCAATGATCTATGCTTTAAAATGTCCATTCAGTAAAATTACCAACAAATGTGAGCATAATGTATCAAGAGTAAAGGGCTATTTGTCACATCATTTACCGAATAAAATCAAAAACCCTAATGAGATTATTGCTTTGTACAATAAAAACACCACTTCAGAGCCTGTCTTTTGCCTGATTCCATCATATCTCATCACGATTAATTAACAACACAGAACTCTTCTGGTTACTGTGTGGAATCTTCATAATTTACCTGGTGTGGTACTTCTCAACAGGGAATACAAAAAAATAGCAAATAAATTTTTAGTTCTCTATTGTAAAAACGGATGTTGCTGCAAATAATCAGAACCCGCAAATATATCATTTTTAATCATGTGACTATTTCAGACCATGATTTTGTGGAAATGGTGAAACAGTAGCATAAGAATTTCATTGCATTGTCTGAACACACATAATGAAAACATGAATTTTGAAAACTTATCAAATTAAAGGGCCTTTGATGTTTTATGAAATAGAGACATGGAATACAGGTACAGTTCAATGTGAAACCTTTTCTGTCATAATCAACCCTCCAGTACATTAGGGGGCAGTGTGCACCTTTAAATAGTGCTTTTCCTGCTCTTATTTCTTCTTAGAGAGAAGAAGCCATGTAATGCTGTTATAAAGTTGTTTCTCATTTTTGTCTTACTGGAAAGTTGCCTATATAGTTAGATGTGTTAATTGCACACACCACACTGTTAAATCCCCTGTTATATCAGCTCCAAGTTCAAAAAGGTCTGTAATTGCCTGTTGAATGAGAATGCCAGTAGGTTAGAATGGCTAAATGGTTGTGGAGTAAACAAATGGCTTGAAGAATTGCTGCTGAATATGTTTCAGAACAGATTTCTGAGTGAAAACCCCAGTGGGTTTGCTTTCTAGTGAACAACCAGCAACTTTCAGTGATCTACAGAGAAGTAACAGTGTCTTGCACAAAATCTTGCTACAAACAGCTTTAATATCCATCTGTAGCAACTTTAATCCATTAAGTATAATAGAATAATTAAGAAACTGACTGCTTTTGCACCATGCTACAGGTGTAACGTTAATGGTGAAGACAGGACTCATCGCGCAGTGCTGTCTATTCTTTTCTGATCATGGCCTGGTGGAATTCACGTGAAATAAAGCTGTGGGTCTGATTGGTAGGCTCTATATGAGTAAGGTGTCTCCTGGGTGTCTCGTGCTGGTTGGATGGAATGGGGGATGATGTGGGGTTTGGCTGACGGTAGATCAATAGTGACAGCACAATAAGAGGGGGGCACTGATGCTCATTGGCTGTGGAAATGGTTATAAACCTAACGGCTGTAAACCTTCTCTCAGTGGCATCTGTAACCATGGGACCATTGGGACCTTCAGATGGACGACCATGTTCCATAAGCTCGGTGGTCCAGGGGGTGGTTCCCAGTTCCCAGTTGTTCCATCTATGTAGACAGTAAAACACTAACAAATTTAAGTGTCTTGCTGCTGTTACTAAAACAATGTGCAGTTAAAAAAAACTGAATATATTGCAGCTTAATAATTTGTACATGATTTAAAAAGATTAAAAAGTATATATGGCTATGGAAAAAAGTAAGAGACCACAGCAAAATTTTCAGTTTCACTCATTTCTCAATTTATGAGTATGCACCTGTGTAAAATATAATTTTTTTTGCAAACTCTAGCCTGGCTCTTCCCTGCTTCTCATTGATGAAGGGCTTCTTCCTGGCTTTATGGGTCTTCAGTGCTGCTATTAGGAGCCTGTTATGAATTGTCCTAGCAGTGCACTTCACACCATTTAATGTTTCCCATTCTTTCTGAAGGTCACTTGAGGTCATCCTCCAATTTATGAGGCACTGCCAGATTAGTGGACGGTCGTCTCTGACATGACAAGTTGCTTCTGCCCTCTGGCTGGTTTTTGGTTATTGCCAGTGTCTCCTGCTTCCTTGTTCTTGTGTACTGCTGTCTTAGAAACTTTCAGCCTGGAAGCAGCCTGCCTCGCAGTGTAGCCTTCTGCCAGCAGAACCAAGATTTTAAAATACAGATTTTTTTTAATTTAATTTTTTACAGAGCTATGGTATAATGAGAATTTCCCTTCACTGATTTTCATTATATAGTGCTGTCATTTAAAATGAAAGTATCTTAGAGAAGTGACTTTTGTGTTGTAATTGAGGCTGATCTTTAATTTTTTAAATTTCAATACAGGTTCTTTAATGTTTATGCAATAAGGCACCAAAGGGATACTGGTCTTGATAGTTATTAGTTAGGCACAATTATGCAACCTGTTGTTATTTCATATTAGCAATTGTGCTTGTAATGATGATTGATGAATGAAATTTAACAATGTTCCTTTTCACAGCAACCACAACTGCACGTCATACCTTTCTCAATTAACAGTACAGGCTCACTTGGCTCTACTTAAGGAGAAACAATACGATAAGCTTTTACAAATAACGAACAACAAAACCTTTGCAGACTTTGCTGTTCCCTAAAATCACGAAAACAAAAATACAGATAAAAGGAGTAGTTTTAGTCTGATCTTTTGTCAGGTCATTTGAGCTGGTTGTAAGTATTGCTCCTCCTTAAGTTCTCCATTGTTGACTTGAATGTGACTATAACAAAAACTGATTGGTTGATTATTGCAAGAACAGAAGAAAACAATGTTCCATGAAAGTTCTATACCTCTATCCTGTATTGAGTGCAGAAAGAGCTACATTATGATGTTGGATGGCGCTTCATCATATACATTGATTATTTAAATACTGAGTTTGGGTTTTTTATTGTTGTGCTCATGTATCATTTTATTTCCTGTTTTGTCAGGAAGCTGATGAAGCACCTAATGAATATTCAGCTGGTTTTCGGAAAACTGTCCGGGGACCATGAAAAGGAACTTTCCATATTTCTGTTTTTATTTCCTGTCAGTTATGGTTTTTCTATGTGATGTATTTACTCAATTAGTTGTGAGGTTTCCTCAATTGGGAAGCTTTCTAAATTTTTATACATTACAGTCTTTGGTGCCATCACCATAATCCAGTTGTAGACAAAGTTCCCTTTGCGAATAGCACTGACAAAGCTGCATTCATCAATCAAGCTGACAAAAGGCAAAGCAACTATTAAATTAAATAATTCCCTTTTGATCCTTGTCAGTTCCTCACAAATGCAGGGTTCACATGCAAGAGTTACAGTTAATATCCTGGCTGCGCTAAGCTCTCAGTCTTCTTGAGACAACTTTCCCCGATGCCCTTCAGTCAAAAGCAAGGCCACCAAGTTGGAAACATACAGTCACACAGTAGTTACCAGTTTCAGAAGGCTTAAAATACAATGAACCGCTGTTTATGCCCACCCCAAGTGGAGTAAAGTGTAGAATTTAGTTTTTGAACTACGTACCAGGTCATTTAATGTAATATTCTGTCACCAATACAATATCACAGAGTCATCCAACAACTGCCAGAACCATTGTGTCATTCCAATAATATTCATAAAATGGAATCCAAAGAGAATGGAAGTACAGCCTGCATGAAGGGCAGATAAAGGACAACCAACCATCATAAGGATATTTACCATTCTGGAACTCAAATTCATTGACTTAATGTGGAATTAGCTCAACAAGGTGCAATTTGTCATTGCCTGAGGCAACAGCAGCATATGTGTTGGGGGGGGTGAATCATAAATTGTCGGAACTCCATTAAAAGGAGGAAAGGCTGATCGGGCAGGATAATTAAATACTTTAGACAGAATTATTCTTTCCCAAAAGTGCATATCACACTGTAATTTCAGCTACTGACTTGATACATTTACCTTTTAACGGAGGATGGGATGACAGATCCCAGCAGAACAAAGCAGAGTATAATGTGGTCCTTATGGTATCGTGGGTAAATAACTGCAGGTGGTCTTAGATGTAGAGTCATCATATCACAATAAAAATACATTTTGACAGAATATAACCGTCACATTATTGTGGTGGTGCTGGCCATGGAAACATAAAAAGGACAATATTAATGATGCGTACAAAGGCTGTGAATTCTTGTCAAAAGTATGGTGATTAACTTTTATAACAGCCATCATGATATTTAATTAAAGGATTGGGGCAGCATCCTTGTTAAAAAAAAGCATGACCAGTCAGTTGATAAAGTTCTGGTTGTTGTTAGTATTTCAGTATATTTATCAGCCTTTTTGGTTCACATGAGTGTGTTTATTTTCATATAATAAGTATACTTTCACAATTCAATGGCTCTTTTTCTGATGCCCACTTAAGGAAAACCGTGATCCATTCAACGTTGGGTTTTTATCATCTGTAGTCCAGTCATTCAGACAATTCACGTCACTCATTTGATGGCCATTCCCTTATGTTATAATGAAATAATTACTAAATACTAAACTATGGCAACATTTTATTTGGTAAGAGATAGGAGGAGGTAAAGCTCAGTTTCGACATCTATTTATATCTTAAAGTACAGCGACTTTTATGTCCCACGTTACGAAATAATTGTTCTGCACGATGAATGAATTTACATTACTATTCTACTTGATAATGATGGACAAAATGGGACTTCATGAACCACTTGCTATATTTTTGGACCCCACTAGAAGGTGCTCTTGGTTTGCTTTGGAGCATGATCTGTGCCCTTCATTGAACAGAAATCTAGTAGGGTGAGAAAATGCAGCAAATAGTTCATGAAGCTTCATATAGCCATCGATAGTTGTAGTCTATTGGGTAATTGAAAATCATGTACCCATCTGCGCAGAGTACATACACCCTACATTAAATCTCACAATTTGTAGCATACAATCCCCGTTTCCTCAGTGATTTGAGCTAGCTAGCTAGATAACTAGAAAATCCATCCACCCATTATCTATACCATTTAATCCATCTGGGTCACAAGGAAGCTGGAGCCAATCCCAGCATCTTCGGGCGAGAGGCGGGGTACACCCTGGACAGGCCGCCAGGCCACCACAGTAACTAGAAAATGAAGTGGTATTTTCAAGTGCTAAACCGAAACCCCAAACAAGCCCGCGAGAAAGAAACTAACTTTTAAGGCAAAATAACAGCTCTTGTCCTGTCACTGGGACAGGGAAGCCCCAGAAAAGAACTGGAAACTTATGTAGTGTTTGTCTGTTTTTGTTCTCTTATTTCCTTAATTTAAATTGAGATTTGCACTGCTAATTTGAATATAATACTTATAATACATATATTCATTCATTCATACATTCATTCATTTTCCACTGCTTATCCAAGGCAGGGTCATGGGGCAGCAATCTAAGCAGGGATGCCCAGACCATCCTCTTGCCAGCCACCTCCTCTAGCTCCTCTGGGGGAATACCAAGGTGTTCCCATACCAGTCGAGAGACATACTGTATCCAGCATATTCTGGGTCTGCCACTGGGTCTCCTCCCGGTTGGACATGTCCGAACCACCTCCCAGGGTAGCATCTAGGAGGCATCCTTGGTAGATGCTCCAACCACATGAATTGGCTCCTTTTGATCCGGAGGAGAAGCAACTTTACGTTGAGCCCCTCCTGAATGTCCGAGCTCCTCACCCCATCTCTAAGGCTGAACCCAGCCACCCTGTGAAGGAAACTCATTTCTGCCGCTTGTATCGTTCATCAATCATTCTTTCGATTACTGCCCAAAGTTTGTGACCATAGGTGAGGGTACGAACGTAGATCGACCGGTAAACTGATAGTTTTGCCATCCGACTCAGCTGTCTCTTTACCACAACAGAATGGGACAGCATCCGTATAACTGCCGATGCTGCGTCAATCTGCCCGTTGATCTCTTGCTCCCGTCTTCCCTCACTCGTAAACAAGACCCTGAGATACTTAAACTCCTCTGCTTGAGGCAGTAACCCATCCCCAACCGGGATTGAACAATCCACCCTTCTCTGGTTGAGAACCATGATCTCAGACTTGGAAGGGCTGATCTTCATCTCAGTCATCTGCATTCTGCATGTCACAGCCCAATGAAGCTCACCGGACCACATCATATGCAATAAGCAATGACACGATCCTGAGGTCACCGAACTGGACCTTCTCTGCCCTTTGGGTACACCTATAAATTCTGTCCATAAAACATATATTGTTTTTCTATAACAGTTATGTCCCTGCAATTTACCATTATGCACAAAAAAAAGAAAATATCTGCAAAAATTTCATGTTAAGGTTTGGATTTTGTGTACCCTGTATGAAATTCATGCCCTTCGCCAATCACATACCTGTTTAAGTAATGAAATGCACTACTTGTGGTTTCTAGAGATGATAGCTGACATTTTATACCCGTGCTAGAATTTTGTGGCCTGTGCTACAAAACAACCAACTTCTGTGGCACCAGTACTATGTGCAAAAAAGCTTAAAGTACAGCCGTTAACTGAAAGCTGTTGGCTGTCAACATGGAGACCTAGCGATTACAAATTAAATGAAATTGCTCCTATATTTTCTATACATCACTGTGATGGTTCCATCAATCAGCTAATGTAAAAAGTTCTGCTACTCTGTAAATAGAATAATTACGGCTCAATCAAAATATAGAGAAAAAACTCATTAGAAACAGTGAGGAAAATTCAGGAAGGGAGAACTAGCATGATGACCAATTCAGGAGGAGTATATACTCTCCATCCATTTTCTGTAACCCCTTTGTCCTATTTACGGTCACAGGCGGTCAGGAGCCTATCCTGGAGGCTACAGGCATAAGGCAGGGAACAACTCATGATGGGGCGCCAGCCCACCACAGGGCACAATCACACACCATTCACTCACATAAACACACCTACAGACAATTTGGAAACTCCAATCAGCATGTTTTTGGAGTGGGGAGGGGCAAACCAGAGTAACCACTGGAAAGCCCACAATGACATGGGGAAAACCTGCAAACTCCACACACATGGAACCAGGGTGGAGACTCGAACCCGGGTCCCAGAGGTGTGAGGCGACAGTGCTACCCACTGCACCATCATTCTACCCTCAGCAGTTACTGTATACTTTATAATCCTATATTGTATAATTCATTAACTGTAATTTTCCATTTGTGTCTCTTGTTCGGCATTTTTTGCTTTGCATCTTTGCTTAAGAATCTAACAAAAAAATTTTGCAGAGTTTATTGAAGGGTATGATGCATTTTGCAGAGCTGTCCGCCATAATGTTATTCTAAGCTCCCACGGGTCAGAGAGGCTATGGTCTAGCATGGTTAACACACCCTCTTCTAGCTTCTTTGCTCACACCTCCATTGCCATGGATACCATCTGTTTAGCTAACAGGGAGACATCCCAACCTTTGAGTGACAGGTCCATTAAAGTTTAATCAAGCTTTATAACAACTTCAACAAAGGATTATTTTTAACTAAAGAGATTCAGGCATCATTGATCAAACTACATATTAATAAATGAGATAGTCCACAGGTGCTTCTGTGGCACAGGAAATTAACTAAAAGAGTTTCAATCTGTGAACAGAGAATTATTTTATTGGGGTTTAATGAATAAGTGAATAAGTAAGTCAGACATATGCATAGATAATCTCATTGAACAGTATTACTTGACCTTATACACATAGAACATATGGCAATCTAACAAATGTTAAAAAGTATAAGAAAACAAGTACAATACTTACACAAAAGTATTGCCACTGGTTGGAAAGCCCTGCAACAAGTCAGCCAAATAGAGCAGCAGCCAATGATTAGACAAACAGAGCAGCAGCCAATGATCAGCCAAACAGAGCAGCAGTCAATGATCAGACAAACAAATTGGCAGCCAATGATCAGACAAACAGAACATTAGCCTACCACTGACAGACACCAGGGCCATCTTACAATTATTGCCACACACCCAATTCACCCCAGCCGTGGTATGTCCTTGGCTTCTTTCTGTAATTACTGTCTGTATTCTTTCAGTAGATCTTCTCTCTTTCTTTGGTAACATAGATAAAGTGGTATCAGTTTTGACTGACCAGCTGAATTTGCCCAAAATATTTTCCCGAAAGTCACTGTAAATAGTGAATATTGAAGCAAGTTTTTTTTTTCTTTTCATACAGAAAAGTGTGCAATTTATGTAATATTAATAGCAAAGGGGGATGCTCCAGCGTAAGCAAAGGGTAAATCCATCATTTTAATCGATGTGTGCATCTGTAATAGGGATGGTATTGTGCTCCATTTAAAATGTCCTCTAAAACTGACATTATACATAAAATTCTCATATAAATTAACTGTATTTTATCATTTGCTTTTAATTATTGATCTGGAAAGGTAGCAAGCTGGGCTAAGAAGGAACTGCCTTGCTCGCTTTGTTTCCTAGACTCCAGGGTCACCATGACCACGTACTAGATGAACAGCATGGAAGATGGATGATTAATAATAGTCAAGTCGCTCAAGCTCAGAGTAGGTAGCCTGTGTGGATTGTGAACCATGTGAACGCGATTGGATAGCTGCAGGGGAATGTCCTCTGGCTTCATCCTGTACCTTTACTGTGGTTTATCATTGCACAAAGCTTAAAATTGCTTCTGTTGTTAACCAGAGAAGTTCTCTCTGCTGCTAGGGTCAGGTAGTAAGAGGACTTAAAGTTAAGCTCACTGTAACTGAGGGGGAGATCAACCTTATCACCTCAGTCATGATCTCCATTGCCAATTGTGAGAATGGAATCTGTCATATGGACCTAATTTGTAGCATTTTTAAAAAGTGTTCACAAAAAGTTTCACAATGATCAGCCAAAGAGATCAGCAACCAATGATCAGCAAAAAATAAAATCTTGTTAACCCATCAATGGATCACTTGTACCTAAACTTATATAAAGGTGTGGCTCATGTAAGGGTAGTTGGGTAATTATTTCACCCATCTGCCCATCCATTAATCCATCCATACATCCATTTTCCAAATGGTCATGCAATATAAGGTTGTGGTGGAAAATTGTTTCAATTTAAGAGAAATCGGATGTCTAAGCTGGATAGTGTATGCTTTGAGGCAGGCTCTCTCTCTCTTTCTCACTCTCTCCTGGTCTAGGTCAGCAAATGAATAATGATCTCTTTCCCCTTTCTTTTTAGTGGCAAACAGTAGCCAATAAGCATCAAGCAAGCTGACTTTCTCACACCTTGTACATATTCCCATGTGAAAAGCATTCCAACAAAGGTCAATAATTCATTTGTCTTCCCGTTGTTCATTTGGAACAGGGTTATGGTGAGAGTAGAGCTCAGGAAGAGCAGTGCATGAAGCAGGGGACATCATGGATGGGATGTCATGCCAGATAATCATAAAAGATTAAATGATACGAGGATTTTTTGTTGTTTTGCCTGAGAAATGTGAAACAATTCACTGTATTAATGTGCAGCTGGTCTTCAGACTCCATTGAACCTCAGTCCTCAAACTCACTGCGGCAATAAAGAGATCACCGACTCAGGGAATAACTCAAAAACTGCATTTATTTGAAGCTCAATGATAAAACCAGTACTACAAATAAGACCATAAGTCATCTTAAAAGTTAATTTTTCTTTCATGATTTGATCCTAAAAACAGCTAACTAATATGCTGCTTATGAAATAGTTTAATAATTCTTATAAAAACCATAGATGATAAAAATGACAATTTGGAACTGAAAAATACAGTACAAGCAAGAAACTGAACATTGGAGGTGTTTTGTATAATTTAAACTTTTTTCAGT
>JAODJU010000007.1:14795972-14841972 GCA_026776725.1 Gnathonemus echidnorhynchus | reverse complement strand
TGGGGGGGGTGGGTAGCATGCTTTTGTACCAAATTACAACTACATTTTCATCAAAAGTATTGAAAAGTCCTTTGGGATCATTTACATCTTTTCATTCCATTTGCTTCGTCATGTTTTTCCAGCTGTTTTTCTAAAAATCTTCAGAACACTTATCAGTGTAGTTTCCAGCTTGCTGTTGGGTTCTATGACAATATTAAGAATATATGGTCACGAGCAATAGTTTTAAATATATATTTTTTATATACATTCTATGAATATATGGTTGCAGGCAATTATTTAATATATATTTTAAAATAATTTCTTAAATAAACAGCTAATTAAACTCTGTATTACAATGAAGTGTAAGTGTACAGAATTACAGTAGCTTGAAAAATATAATAATGCCATTATAAAAAACGTTTTTGCTCCCAAATAAATCAGATAATACATAAATCAGAAAGAAACTAAAGAAATGAAGTTTAGTATAAAGTTATCTAGAACAGTCCACATAAATTATGCAAACTTATTAAATACATGAAAATTAGCTGAAACATTAGTTGCATATATGAACAGATGACATAATATGTTTTGTAATTCATACTGTGAAATAGCAGTAAACTATTATGGGAAGAAATAATAGTAATCTCTAGACAAAATTCAATAACGACAAAATGAAATAAAAATCACATTTTTAAGGATACCTGATCAGGAGATTGTACTTTATTATTTACTGTTAGTGGCTCAGTTTGAGGACAACTCCTGCTAACCTGTAAGACAATGACGGACATTGATATCAACTCAATATCATCAGACAATAACATTTAATATAGCAAAATGTATAACATTAAACAATAGTGTTTTAAATATTAATGCATATTTTATATCCCCCACTGGCATCCCATCCAGGGTTAACCCAATCTTGTTCCCTGTTCTACTTGGGACAGACCCCAGGCCGTTCTGCAACCTGGATCAGGCCAAATGGCTGAAGTTGGAGGGATGGATGAAAGTGTAATAATAAATATATCCTTGACCATCGACGTGAGGATTCTTCAGTGGTTTTCTGGCCTTACCTTTTCCTTTCGGCAGTCTGTGAACCATTCCTTCCTTGTTGGCTGCACATACGAAAGGGCTTTACTTTTGGCTACTTGTACAATCTTAGGGACGTCCTGTGAAGCCAGATTCGATCATGTATATTTTAAATACATAAAGAACCATCTGCCTTAATCAGCATAATCAGCAATTTCAAGAACAGTATCATTGCTTAAAAATGCAGTCCAACTCAAAGCAGCATAGTACATTTATTGGATAACACCAACATAGGTCAATACATTCATAGCATTAATGTTCTCCTGTTTGCGGTTCCTGAAATTTAAGTGCTAATATGATTCGATCAATTTGCTTGATTCAGTCGGCTTGAATGATTTTTTTTTTTCACTTTTAACAGGGATAGTTCTTCCTTGGCTTTACAGAACACAATTCATTTTATCTTAACAAACATTATGTGTTTTTTCCCTCTGTGCAAGGGTATTTGATACATGCCCAAAGGGTCAAGTCCAGAAAGCTTTACAGCTCTAATTACACCATTAAGAACTCAAAAAGAGTCAGTGACTTTAGTGCTCAGCTGAAAAATAAGATAGGAGTCACTGAAGGTGTCTATGTATAAACAGCATATAAAAGCAACAATATTTCTTTTTGTGAACTTAGGAAAGGATGCATGTAAACGACCTCTTAATGGTTAATGGTTATTAAACTATCCAATTCAAAAAGAATTATGTGCAAGATTTTTAAGGCGTACATCTAAGTACTGTTTCCTTGAAGAAATATTCACTCACAGTGAATTCTTAAGACTTAAAATAAAGATTTCCAATAGGGTTCAATAAAGATTTTTATTGTGTAACTCAGGAACAACAGTGTTCCCAGTTTTCATTTCTATGTAGCCACTGCTATAAAGTTTTGTATATCCTTGGGGGATGTGTCAGTTGACTGTTGTAGGTTTTCAGCCTTTTGTTCATAAATGTTTTCTTTCAATCTTATACTCTTTCCGCAAATACGTTGTATTTTTACCTTATCATGGTGATGAGGAATAGTACGCGCAGATGTGTTAGCAAGTCTGGAGAATTTAAATCCGTCAAAAGATATTCCAGATATGTTGTGGATCTTGGAGGGCTTGTTGGATAGGACAGAAGAAAAACATACATGCACAATGTCCTTCAGGGCCTTGAGCTGGGATTCCTGTGAAAGAGACATTCCAAAACTCATACATCAACCTACAGTATCTGTTTCATCTCTGTGTGAAATAAGACTGTAATTGATGTACCTACTTTGTAACATTAACCTGCCTTACGAAGGCTTACATAGGTTTATGACGTATTTTACCTTGTCCAATGCAGCTCTGTCCAGTTCCTTCTTGGCCTCCACCAGCCTGAGCTCCAGGTCAGCTAGCTGCTGCCCCTGGCAACAAGATACATTTGGTGAGCCTTGTAGTTGGAACTGAAAAATACAGTACAGGCAAGACACTAAACATTCAATACACTGCAATGCCATTATATATGAAAATTAAAGCAGTCTAAGGGAGTCCATCAACCAACCAGAGCTGGGTACTTCAGGTCCAAAGAGTAAAAATCCAGACCAAGATTTTGTTTCGACCAGCCAGTTGAGTGTAAAGAGTCACAGTCACAGAGTACTTAACTGGTTGGTTGAAACAAAATCTTGGTCTGGACTTTTACTCTATGGACCAGAATTGCCCACAACTGCAATCGACTTAGTCTATACATATATTTGGTTTCTTTAATTCCCTGGAAATCAAATGAATTGTCTTGAATAATTATTTGCTGCAGTAAGTTGCACAAGGGATTACTGAACTTAGCAAACCAGGGTAACCAGCCACCCATCTCCAAGATACATGTGCAGTCTGCAGACAGTCTGCGTAGGGCGCAAGGCAGACACACACATGCAGTCTGCAGACAGGCACAGGCAGCGTAGGGTGTAAGGCAGACACACACATGCACACATGTGAAATGTGCATTACTCAAATTATTAAGGAATCTGTGTATTATTTCAATATTCAATTTCCTTATTAAGTTTTCATATTCAAAATG
Source organism: Gnathonemus echidnorhynchus (assembly GCA_026776725.1). Lineage (NCBI taxonomy): Eukaryota > Metazoa > Chordata > Actinopteri > Osteoglossiformes > Mormyridae > Gnathonemus > Gnathonemus echidnorhynchus. Next base: position 14,838,895 of record JAODJU010000007.1, on the reverse strand, counting down.
TCATATTCTATATTGGATACAAGACACTGAAAAAATGAAAGACAAATAGGCATAAAATCACCGATTATACCCATGAAATAAGATTCCTTTATTTTTTAATTTTTAAATTTATATTTGAAGTTTTGGGCAGTTATTTCATCACAACTGACACATTCCACTTGACCTTGAGCTGATTCTTTTTAATTAAAACTTTTTTACTGGCAGGAGAAGTTCTGGCATTTAAAATAATTACATATTTCATTTCACAACATTAATTTGAAAGAAAAAAAGGAGAACAGTGCGTAATAGAATTCATTACATTTGTCTTAACATACTGGTTTTAAGTCTCTCCTGAGAGACACCCCCCACACACACGCACCCAGAAGGCAAACTGCCATAATTAAATATCTTTCTGAAATTGACACTTGTCTTTACAGGAAGGGAAATGAAACAACCTAAAAATACCTCCAAGGTGACACTCATATTGAGTACTGAAGTCTGAGCTGGTTATTAGTTTAGGCAGGACTATCAAAAGCTCAATAATGCCAGAATGCCCTGGAATGTTGTGGTCTGTTTGCAGAAAGACATGTTTTAACGCAGGGAGGGGAACCTGTTCCATGGAGAGCCGGTGCGGGTTTTTGGCATGACCTCTCAGTCAGCCAATAATAAAGCAGTAGCTCTCAACTCCAGTCCTGGGGACCCACTGTTATTGGCTGATTGAGAGGTCATGCCAAAAACCCGCACCGGCTCTCCATGGATCAGGCTCCCCACCCTGCTTTAAAGGACAGCGTGGCTTCCATCTTACAGGTCTCAGAATCCACATAAGCCACTGAAAAGTATCTCTTCACGGCACCCATCAGACAAGTAAAGGGACTTCAGATTTAAATAATTTCATTCTGTTGTAATACTCTGTGCTCCACTATTCCTGTCGACACAAAGAGAGTATTCCTCCTTCATAGATTTGTTACATTTTCTAACATTATCTTTCTTTTGTTTAATCAGAAACTACATTCATATAGTTAACTATGGATCCATTGATCAGACTGAAAGCTTATTCAAACAGACACATTTTACAAAGAACTGTAATTTAGGCCACTTTCTTTGTCTCCCCCCTCATAACTGCATATACATTTTTATCTGGTCATTACCAATAAGGTCTTTGTATCATTTATAATGAGGCTAAATGCATTGCTATGTCACACACCTGTTCGTGGGATGATTAAAAAAGTTCTTATAATCTTGAAGGACAGTCTCTGTATGGACATTCTTCTGAGTGAAGCATCGCTTAGTCAAAGGTCAGGCTTGTTATTATAAGTCAACATAATATCAACATTCCAGAGACCCCAGTACCCTGTAATTTGTGTCGCAGAAGGATGATTAAGCCATAACTAACCAATGAAACACTGAATTGTACTGTATGTGTGGGCCATTATTTTTGTGTGTAGGTTTACTCGCATTTTGTAACGTTTGGAATTAAACAGAACGGAATGCCTTTAGTAGGTACAATGAAAAGTAATTTGCTCCATGAAAGAGGAATTACTTAATACTAAATAACAGCATATTACAACAGACTATGGAATGAATAGCTTTAATCCCAAAAAGACTGGACATGACTACACTGTAGCTGAAGCTGAATCTTCTTTTTTTTAATTTGCATGTATAATAAAATTAAATACCCAAGACAGGTTACACAGGTAACCCTCACGTTTGCACTGCCAACAATAGTCCAACCATACCAACAGTACCTACATGCAGAGTTTCAGTATACATTGCACTACACAGGTGTATTTAAAAGGTATTTCAGTCAGTATTACGTTCAAGATTAAGTTCAGAAGGCATACTGTGCTTACCTACATACACAGTCAAAAATATAAGCAGCTATAACTATATTGTGAGTTCTGAATTTGAATGTATTTGGGAGCAATGAACACTTTATGAATGAGTTGTCGTATCAACAAATACAGTCAGATGATACAGTGGTGTCTGGAACAGACCTGAGGTATTTGTAAGAAAAATGGGTAACGCTTTACTTTGAGGGGGCACAAACAACTTACTCACTCAAGTTATTACTCAAGAACAAATCATGAACTAATAGTTCCTGCATGAAATACATGAACCACTGTCACTGATTAATGATGAACAAATATGGGATCAGTATGTAATTAACACTTATTTACTGGTCAGTCCCTGCCTCAAGTTAATTATATCTGTCCCCCCAAGTAAAATGTTACTGAAAAATGTCATGGAAAAATCCTTTGATAACAGATAAGTGTGGTTGTTGTACCTTGAACATTAAATCCTTTTTCCTGTATCTCAGCTCCTTCACTTGTGCTTGGATTTTTCTGGACTGTCACAAGACAAAAAGTATGTGTTTGATTAAATTCAATATGGATTACTTGGTTCGCTGCAAACATGATTTCAACTCCATGCAAGAATTTAAGGCAATGAGGATCTAAATCAGGAAAAGCAGAAGAAATAACTGATTGTAACATTCCCATTTCTGTTGGTTGACACAATCACTTTGTAAGAAAAGGAAAACTGCACAGATGCTATGAAGACCAGCTCTGAGTCTATTCATTACGATTCATGTTTTATAATGACTCTGAACGTGGAGTCGTCCTGCGTTATTCCACATGGTCCTACCTCATTCGCATAGATGCCACACAGTTTGCTGCCAGAGAGAAGCTTGTTCTTCAAACTCTTATTCTGGGGAAAAAAAGGGAATGTAAATAACGTGTTGGCACCAGGCTGAGATGTCCATTGTGGTCATTAATTTTCAGCTGCACTATTTTGGTTGTAGGTCACTGTGCCCCAGTACAAAATGTATAATTGGTAGAACAGCTCATTGTACAAAGCAAACCATCTTCGTAATTTTAAAATAACCTTTTAGTCAATGGGAAACGCAACAAAGACTTGGAAGCTCTATTAATGCAAAAGTTTCACTATGAATTTGTAGAAGCTGACAGCAAAAAAAATCATTTAGGGAAATCTAATTAAGAGTTTACTCTAATTTTTCAGTGTCTCAGCCTGACCTTGACAATTTCATCCACATTTACTACTGAAAGTAATGATGGATTGTGTGTTTCCGAAGAGACAACCAAGCACCGGAACTTGTGCAAAGTAAAGCTTTTGTACTCATGCATTTTGTACTTGGCTGTCCTGTAATATTGGATCAATTCATCTTCTGCTAAAAGCTTATAGTCCTCAATGCCAGACACCACACTTAAAAAAAATTAAAAGCACAAATATTGATTTGTGTTGCATTTCTTATTTTTCCTTCAAGTCAATCATGATTCTGACTAGACTGGTTTTAACATGTCATCCTCATCACAAACAGAACTCACTACAAATAATAAAAAACACATTATCTGCATTATGTAAATCAGAAATGCATTGTATTCATTTTTACATTAGAAATATATATGTAAATAATGTTTTTTGGCATATTGAAATCTTGCGCTGATTTTACCAGCCTCTGTTGTGACTTTTTAACTATAAATTAGGAGAAATTATTACACAATGTGCCACACCAACCTCAGTAGTTTGCTCCTACGATCTGTTACAGTCTGCCGTTACATTATTTTAATTCTCAGACTCAAAAATAAATTAAACTCTATGATCATATACATGACATTCTGACTCCACTGCTAAATCCTGGGAACCCTCAGCATTACATCAAAGACTGAATCCTGACACGATATGCAGGCCTATTTCATTAAAGAAGTTAACTTGGCCCTTTAGTGTCTGTCTGAAGGCATTCATGACAATCCTTTCTTTCAGGGGGTCACAGAACTGCTGAAGGCAGAGAAGCAGCTTTTACGTCTGTCTTTAGCATGTCTGTGCATCATGAGCGCAGCCTTCAGTGCCACCCGACACAGCTCAACGTGGAGAAAAGACTTTGGCCACCCTTCACAGGCCAACATGGATAACAGACACATCGATGGACTTTGTCTTCATTCTTAATCCCAGCATATACCTCCCTTTTAGCAAGCAAGTTTCTTTTCTGTTTTCGGTAATGTTAGTATGCCCGGGGGGGGGGGGGGGGGGTTTGGCAGCCAGTTGACCTTGGACCCCCAGAGGTTTTTTTTCCCCCTACTTGGGAGTTTTTGGTTCCTCCCCTCCGTTGTCTTCTGGCTTTCTTTATTCAACTATTCAAACTTTATTTTGTTCTGTAGCTCTCTCTAATTATGTTTTATGTATCACAACACAACCCTGTAAAGTACTTTGGGACAACTTTGTTGTGAAAGGCGCTATATAAAAAATAAATGTATTGTATATTGTATTGTATTGTACTAAGATGCTAAGCTTATTGATGGGCTACCAAATTCACCAAATTCATACCTCCTGCTGCAAAACCTTGATGAGTTTATTCTTTTTCTCTGTCTCCATCTTCAGGAAACTGATCTGTGAGTGAATACAAAAGAGGAATTATGGGACAGTCCCACAAACGTCCCACTTGATTTGTTCAAATTCCCGATAAATAATCATAGCCAGGGATTGCTACATAAAGCACATTTCTGTCCAGAGTAACCTGAATGAAAAGACAGTCAAGTGAATGAAATAATTCAGCACCGAAGCACTCTGAGAGACATAAACAGAAGAAGCAATGTCACTCCAGGGTATGAACAGCTACAGGAGAAAAGTGACTGTTAAAAAGGTTATTTCTACATTGAAAAAAAAACTCATACAAGTCAATATTTGCATATTTAAGTCTTACAGGTATACAGCTACTACCATACTGACTACCATACTGATACCATGTAGCACTATGTAGTAGTGAGGGGTGAAATAACACATTTTTTTGGGACACAATTCATTTGATTCATTTCACCTAAAGCATTTGTTCTGTTTCATTCACCAACTTGTTCAGTGGCACTTCCTGTTGGCATAAAATAGATCTGTAACAGTTGCGATATGTCAAAAATAGCCTATTATTTAGGCTAAGAAGTAAGCTAAATACCACCAATAAGTCATGTGAGAAAATAATATTTGTTTTTACTCTCTACATTGTACCTCAGCTACTCGTGTTTGTTAAAAACACAAACTTAGCAGCTCATTTCAAATTCAGCTCATTTGTCCAAACGCTAACAATAAAAATTAATCTGAATCATGAAAATGTTGCCTCTCTAACATTGAATTGTGGCACACGGTAAATCACGGTAAATCACTGTGCATGTAGACTATACACTACACCAGTAGATGGTGTATTTCAGTCACAACTGAGGTATGGCTCTCTCGTTCAGTAGCCTGAGTGTCTCGTTCTCCAACTTGGTCGTTCGTTCACTGCAGGGGTATACATTCAGTTCCAGGTTTAGTTTCCAGCCAATCAGACGCTCGCTTACAGCATGCCTTTACATGCCTCACTGGCTCTCACTGGAGGGAAGCAGCATTCACGTCATATCTCAGAGGACAAGCGGAAGAACGAAAAGAAGGAATCTTTGCAAGGAAGTGAACATGAGTGTGTAGTTCCTGTAAGTGACTTGTTCCCCACGAACAAATTGTTTGAGAACGTCACACCGTAATCATGTGGATGCCATGACCCTCATCTAGATAAGAAGGCTGAAAAACCAAAGGATATAGAAAGATTGTGATTATTTTACATTTCACTATAATATAATAGTAAATGTTTTATTATTAACATTGTTAAATAGCTTGGATATATTTGTTATAGCTGAGCAGTGAATTTATTTTTGCCTCAATTTTCAGTTTATTTTAAATATTCTGCACAGTATTGCTTAAAAGAACAATTGGTTCAGATTTGAATCAATATACATATATTACTGACTGATAATGTAATTTTGACAACCGGAGTTGTAGAAAATTGCTATTGTGTCCCTGGGATAATTAAAGGAATTTAGTACTAATTTACAATTAGCAACATTTTTTTCCATAGAACAATAATGCTACAAAATATGACCTATTAAGAATGCTAAAAGAAATGAATGAAAACAAATAACTAATCCTTACATGACATTTTATGTGAATACTCTATAGAATATAGAGTTTTCTATAATAGGTTGAAGACAAAAAAGAAATAATTCACAAAGTCATGAACACATAGAAGAACACATTCTCCCTTCATCTTAAAAGACATGGATAAGTTATCAAAATGCCGTGGACATAGTAGGACATAATACAACAGTAATACCTGCTGCAGAAAACAGAAGGCTTTTGCTTTTTTATATGGTTGGTAGCAGAAAATATTAAACAATCTATTCGGGTTTCACCTTGGGATGGTATCACCTCAGAAAAACACAGGACTGCAGAGGCATCGCAAATGACCAAATGAGTTCAGTGTTGCTTTTGAAGCAAGTGATGTTTTGATTGAACATGATGATTGAAATGCCCAAGTTTCATTTTGGACAATGCTGTAAATGCAACCTCACGTGCAGAATAAGAGAGGCAGACGACCAGGAAGCTACTATGATCAAGTTTCTATATAGCCTAAAATTCAGTGATCTTAACTTCTAGTTACTTATCAGATATGGAGGAAAGGGTACAGTTCATTGTGCATGTTGCAAATCTATCATCTTACAGATTTGCAATAGAACCAAAATGTTTTCTGTTTCAAATGGAAGTTAAAAATCAAAGAGGTTTGTTTACTAAATATTTAGTGGCTATAGCTAGTGCAATCCTTCTTCAAACTTTCTGGGTTATCAAACTAAAACAGGATTTTTTACCGGACGACCATACAGCATAATTCACACCACTATGACTTAAACCGGAACTGCCAAACTCAAAATACTGTAAGTTCTGTACACGCTTGCTCCACATTTCAAGATAAAAGTCTTTTTCAATTAAGGAAAACTCACTAGTGTCTTAAGAAGTGCATTTGAGCAGGTAGTCAGGATAGGGGTGCTAAGGACACAAACAGCAGTGGAGACTCTGCAGATAAACACCAAATCCTGCAGATGTAAATCATAAGCGGATAAAAATGGGATCCAGTACTTCCAAGGGGAAATCCTTGTACCTATGTCCCATAAAGGTGACCTTGGTGAGGCTATCCTGCATACGGACAGAATGCCAAGTTGCACAAAGCTATTTTATCTGAAATTACCTGTTCTGCTAAAAGATGCTTCTGATGTTAATGAAATGACAAGGCATATAAATACTTACATCAGGAAAGACGACGAGCTAACCTTCCCACTGATAGTTAGCATCGACTTCTTCACCAAGGCAGCCACTGAACTGGACCTAGGGACGAGATATAGATTCTCTGGTCTGACCCGTTCACCGGAGTGACACGACTAGTCATCTCTGTGTGTGGCGATGTCACAAGACTTCCTCTGATACAGGGAGTGGGGATCATCAAGATGGCTGCCAGTGTTGCTGAATAAGATTGCATGAGTTATTGAATGCTCTTAAGATTGTTAACATTGGCCAAGTCTATTTGGCATTCAATTTTATTATTATTATTTAAGCAACAAATTTTGTAGTTCTTGGTTTGTTTAAATGATTTAAAAATTTGTAACACTTGAGGGGTCACAAATAATGTATTAGTACTAATAATGTATTAGTATTAGTTACTCTTAATGTATTAATTGACCAGAAACTAAGTATTAGTTACATACTCATCCCATGTTCATTTATCAGTCATAACGGTTCATGTATTTCATGCAATTACTATATTTGTTCATGATTCATTCTTGAGTAGTAACTGAGTTACTAAGTTACTTGTACCCCCTCAAGTAAAGTGTTATCAAATTTTTACATTTCAACTTTTCTTGAGTGAAGGGAGCCTTCTTGCTGACTCCTGGTTACTATGTTAGCTATATACTTAGTTGCAAAAATATGTGATATTGTGCCAAAATGCTGTAGCTAACATATGATCCCTGTTTAGCACACTTTGTTAATTGTATACAAAGTTAGCGCTGTTTTGTTTTTTATTAGTTGCATTATTCTCTTTGATTCATGTACATGCAATTTTCCATCGTTTTGTATGCTTTTATTATTATGAGACTAGAAAGAGATGCTATTGCATCCCATTGAAGATAAATTCTAATAATCTAAAGAAAAGACTATTAACCTTTTAAACTAGCCTAGAGGTTTCGAAGCTCACAGACATAAGTACTGTACAGTACAAGTTCTGTCTCCTTCAAGCTTATGGAACATCCTTCTTCTAATCACTTATCCTGGACAAATTCACTGAGCCTATCCTAGACAGCATAGTGCACAAGGCTATCCTATAAGGCACATACATGCACTCACTCATACACAATCATGCTTAATGGGCAATTTAGAGATACCACTGTCACTTCTGTCTGCATTCTGGCTATTTCCCTTAATAGAAGGTGTCTTTCATCTGCTTCCAGAGCATCCTTCCCATTGGATTACCCACAGATTTCTTTGTAAAGCACTGTTGATGAAGACTTTGAATGAGAGCTAAAGGTCACAATAGACCCTGCGAATTTTATTCTTCAGAGTTAGCACAACGCAATCAACAGCATCCAAAAAACAAGTCGTTTGACCTTATTTTTGGAACACCATCGATCAATGACAGCAATTTCTTGATTTGGCATCTCATGCAAGCTCTAGTTGACCTTCTCCAGTGGCAAGGTTCAAATGATGAATTGGGGCTTCATGAATTGAGGAAGTACTGAATGAATGAATGAATGTTACATTTTATATAGCACTTTTCAAGGCACCCAAAACACTACAAAAGCAACGGGGAGGCGTTTCAACCACCACCACTGTGTAGCACCCACCTGAATGACGTGACAGGAATCATTCTACACCAGTAGCTGCTGAAGGAGCAGGAGATAATTCACCAATTAGATATAGAGGATGATTATGAGGCCAGATTTGAAATAGCCACAGTGGGTGATTTTAGCCAGGACATCTTTTACCCCAGAGAGTCAGGACCTCAGTTTTACATCTCATCAAAAAGGACAGCACCATTTTTACAACACAGTGTCCCTGTCACGGCACTGAGGCACTGGGATCCACACAGGCCAAAGGGATGGGCTCCCTTGTTGCACACACTAACAGCTCCTCCAGCAGCAACCCAGTTTTCCCAGTTGGTCTCCTATCCAAGTACTGGGCAGGCCCAAACCTGCTTAGCGTCAGGTGGATTTCCTAGACTCAACTGCAGGTGGCATGGCTGCTGACAGCACTGGCACATGTGCCACAGGGAGTGAATTATTACTCCTACTGTCTGTCCTTTCTTTAAATTAAAAGGATGCGAAATAACTGTTTCTTTCTGTCCTACGAAATAAACTGACAATCTGATCTTGACAGATTATGTTTCTGGATTCACGGTGCAGTGAATGCAGTTAACCCATAGGGCAAAGGGTGAACAGGATTTGTAAGATAACGTGAATGAACACGTTTGTAAAACAAGGTGAATGAAAATAAGGACATGATCATCAGCTTCAAAAATAATATCTGCAGTTTTATGCAGCACCACTAACAGTACACAATTAGAACACGTTACTCTTGTCCAGTGGTGTAGAGGTGTCTTTTAGATGGGTATACTGCTACACTGTATAATTATGTATATGCAGATATACATTTTTAGATGGGAATATGGTAAATCCATTTTCTTAGAGGTGGGTATATGCCATATACCTATATATACCCACCACTACACCTCTGCTCTTGTCAAACTTTTGGGAGTGCAGGTTTCTTCTGGCCTCTCTTGAGATCAGCATATTAGTTAGATTCTCTTGAGTCCAGCCCAGAATGTCTATATGGCCAAGCCTGCAGGTCTTCCCTCTGATGTTCTGCTCTGAGTTTATGCTCCTGTATGGGCTGAGTTACCCATAAAACCAATGAATTATCTGGAGAATGTACAATGAAAGTGTTTCTGCATCATCGATATACGCCACACTAAGACTCAGCTACAGCGCGTGAGTTTAATTGACAGCTCAGAGATCCCATTAGCCGACTACATGACTCTCTCACTCACACAAATTGGCTATAAGACCTTCGAACAAAGAAGCTTTATAATTTCCATCAGTATACTGCACCGAAGCTAACTTACTATGTTGTTGTAATAGGTTTTAAAGTTTTTGCTTTTTAAAGATCTTTAACTCTTTACTTGTCTATATTTTAGATATTTACCTGTATAAAGTCTGTATCTATGTTATTGTTTTGCTACAGTATATAATCCAATGCATAGGATTCAGGGGCCTTGCAAAAAATTTTGGGCCCCATGAAAGCATATCATATTGGGGCCCCCAATCCAGACCAATTCAGTTATTTTCCAAACTTTTTAGGGCCTCTATTACTTGGGGGCCCTTGGAATCATCCTAATCACCCCCCTCCCCCTTACGGTGCCCCTGATAGGATTACATATAGGATGTATAGGCATCACAATTTATATGATGAAGATACAATAATGCTCATAATAAACAAAACTAAAACTCAAAAAACAGCTAAGTTCAGATCAAATCAATTAGTATCACAACCCTGTCAGGATTTATTTCATATTCACTGCCTTGCCTAGCCAATTTTGTGCCGAGTTGGGCCGACCTTGATTATGATCAATTCCAATGACTTTGGAAGAGGTACCCATCCAGGTCACATCATATAAAGCATCTCTCTTCAAATGAAACATCTTTCAAGGCCGCATCAGAGATGCTGACAAATGGAGATCAAACTGTATCAGTTAGCTTAGTCAGCTCTGGATATGCACATGAAAACAAATCTTATGCATCATATTGTTTTTCTGTTAGCTGTCATGAGCAGAATATGAATAACTCGTTTGTATATTCTACTACCATCATACAACAAGATGATATTTCTGTGCACTGAAACTTCAATCAGAAATCTGTCACATTTACCTTGATTCAGCTAGCATGGACAAAATGGCTGTAGCTATACCTCTTTTGGGTTGAAAAAAATCCAGGACTATTTTCCACATATATACAGGGGCATTGCTGTAGGTTTTGGATCCCATGTAGACTTAATATATTGGGCCCCCCAGTCCAGAACAATTCAGTCATTTTCCAAATTTTCTAGGTCCCTTGTCACTCAGGGGCCCTTTGAATCGTCCGCCTCACGGAGCCCCTGCATAAACACATATGATTAGGTAAACTTTTTTTGCGTCAGTTTTGTTCTTACATTAACATTGCTGTTTCTTTCCCTTAGAAACCAAATTATTACAAGTTTTGCCAATCTATACCTAATTACGCCAAAAGCTTTGGGGGAGGCAAAACATTCAGGTTACTTGCAAGCTTGCCAGCAATGCAATAAGGAATGTGAGATCGGGGGGGGTCTTACTCAATCTACATATTTTCAAGCTCACTAATTCTCATACCAGGGACGCAAAGATGCAAAGAATAATGGTAAGGATGGCCACGGCAGGTATATCATGTTCTCATTGTGAAAAATACAATCAGTGATGTATCTATATCCTTCAAAAAGGCCCCAGTTAAATTATCAGGCAGGAAAACAAATAGAGACTGGTCACATTTATATGCATGATGTTATAAAGTACATGAATAAGGTATAAATATGAACTATACCGAACAGAATCTGTAACAGGCCAGGGTGGTAATGACCTTTGTTTTAGTACTCTAGTATTTCATAGGTTATCTAGGTTACAGTCAACACCAAAAACAAAAGAAACAATCTACTGCATAATAGTCTGACTCAGAAGAAGAGCTTAATGGTGAGTAACCATTATCAGTTTGGGAAAAGCAGTATTTTAAGCCCAGTATAATACAGTAGAAACCAAAAAAGTTTTGAAATGTTTTGAAGAAGTTTTTAAAAAGGATTTATAATACACTAATTTGACAAATTGATACTGTGTCATTTTCCTACTGTGTGCTTATATTACATAAACCACTCAAGCGTGTTTAATTTGCAAACCGGTATATTTAACCGGTTTGTCTTACCTGTTTTTACTTCTTAAACAATGTTTATTGATTTGACTCTCTTAGTTTACTTTATGATGCATTTATTCTTACTATCTATGGACACTTGTAGGATAATAGTCTGCATGCATTTATATTGCTATTCCTCTGGTCAGCTGCTACATGTGTCAATAAAACATCACCGAGCTTCCAGCAGAAATGCTGCCAACGTGCCAGATGTAATGGGCTGGATGACATTTAACTTTCTGAAACAGGTCCGGGTTTTGGACACAAAACGGCAGCTCTAAATGTCCTTGTAACCATTTGCAACCTTGCTGTTCACAAAAGCCTGGTTTGCTTTTGTTTGCAGATGCGCCAGAGCCTGTGGCAGCGGAAATGCGACCTGCGTGATTAGCATAGCGATCAGACACTACTGTGACATTTAACCAAGTTTTCATGGATGACCGATGGTCTGCAGGCTTGCTGGAGGCCACAGACTGCAGCTTACGTTCAAGGCTCAGCGATCTCCATGCTGTGCGTCATATACAGTGTAACTGCTGCCTGGGGCTTAGAAATATAGAGAGATAAATTTTATTAATCCCCGAGGGGAAAATTAAGGAGATTCTTCCTAGATGATGGCATCGTTTCACAGTGACATTTTGCTCTTATTATTTTGCCTCTTGTTTTTTCGTCCAAAGCAACTCACTGGTCAGTGCAAAACAATAAAATGACAAACTACAAAGAAAAAAAACTACAGATGAAAACCACTGACAAAAACACATATTCAAGTGGTTCCATGAAATGATCACTCTGTAATAATATTGATACTGCGAAACAGTAAACGGGAGTATTGTTACAGTGCTGTCACCGAGCCTCAGGGTGCCACGTCCTTCACGTTCCGAAGGCCTGCTGTGAAAGAGCGTCTGAAAACAAAATGAAAACTGCACAGGAAGAGCTGCGAGGTGATGGCGCTACCCGCTGGGTTCCCCTGCTGTCCTCGCTGCTTGCGTGCTTCATTTACCCAAAAAATGTTAGTAATAATCCTGCCGACTGCTTTTTACAGGACAAGATAATTAACACATCCATTCCAGAATGTTAGTACTTAAGCAAAACATCAAAACAAAACATTTAATTGAACATATATTATTCTGTTTTAGGTCTTAGATTTTTTTTCCGTTATTGCTTATCGTAAATTCCAGTGTGACTTGAGTAGGAACACACTGCGTTTGGTGTTCACCATTTGCACTGTGCCAGTTTCCCCAGGGCCAGACCGCCCTAAGGTCAACATAGGCGATCGCCTAGGGCGCCATTTGATTAGGAGGTGAAAAACATCAGCAGAAATATCTTGGGTTGCACTCTCTGATATTGCAGTTATTTGCCCTGCTTTTAATATTTCAAATATCAAATACCCTGTGATACGGAAAGGTTTTTATTTATAAATACACTGACAAATAATTTCTGCTGCCCTGGGTAGTAGGGGTTGGGGGGGCGATTGCTCAGCCAAAACAGCCAAGGCTGCCCCAGACTTTTCCATAATACCGGGTGAATATTTGCCATCTTCTGCACCGTACTTTTCATTTTTGTTGTATTAAGGGTTAATAGAAAATAAATTAGAACTCAGAAATGATTAATAAAAATATATATGTAAATGTTTTATCACAGCACAATAATGTTATTTAAATTTGTTATTGTAAAGAATCATGACAGGATTGTGATAGTGAACACACATGGAACTCAGTGGCACTAGCCTGAGATTTTGTGATTTCTTGTCAAAATCCCTATTGATTTGTGCCAATAGAAACCTCAATTAATAAAACTGAAGTAATTACTCTGCAAATGCCAATGAGGTGCACTCCTGAAGTTTCCTGTTTGTTAAACTGGTTTCTGTTTAGGTTTAGAATTTTTCTTTCAAACTTAGCCTTTAAATTGCCTTGGCTTCATTTTGATGCCTGATCAGGACTTTGGATTTTTGCAGTCATACTGTCCTGTGTCTGCTGTCTTCCAAGTGCAAGTTTTTTTTTCTTGATGCATATAATTAAATCTAAACCAGCAAAGACCAGCAGTAGCTGTATGATGCTTAGGCCAGGATTTTTTAATGTTAATAATAGGATTTCTATTGAGTGCCAGATGCCTCTGTAATACTGCATCCCCCCTATGAATATATTAATTTACATCTTCCAGATTCACTTCCTTCATCTTTTAATACCAGTAAATCGTGTGGCTGTCAGCAGGTTAGGCTGCCGCACCTGTAATTGGAAAGTGGCCAATCCAGAAGCCAGGGTTGGCAGTGATGTCACCATTAGGCCCTTGAGCAAGGCCCTTAACCCCAATGGCTCCAGGGACTGGCTGATAAAAAAGTAGAAAATTGTTCTGCAGGACCTATTGATTTATTTTTATTATTACTGGACAAATTGAGTTTATATAAATGTGGGGGAATTAACTTTGCTAATTTTTTCAGTGACTTGCCTTTAGATGTGGGGTATGTGATGTAGTTGAATAACTACATAAATATGCGTCTGAGGAACATACACAAAGGAAAATTGACATCAAGCACTTTTTACATACCGTAGTTTGCTGCTTCTTATCATTCTCAGTGAATTCATCCAGCTTCTTTTTCAAAGCCAGCTGGACAGACTTCATCTCATCTCTACACAGAAACCCACATGCATCCAGTTCAGTTACACACGTGTAGAAAACTGATGGATGGATGTACTGTGTACATTAAACGGTCTATGATTGCAAAAATGAGAATTCCTCATCGAGACCATTGTTTCTTATCACTGCTGTTTTACAAGAATGAATATACAGTATTTAAAAAGCTAAATGGAGAAATCTGAAACATATAGGAGACAAGTGGATTAGAAAACAGCAAACAAGTTTCACATAATTAAAACAACAGGACCCTCATGTTAGATGCAAACAGATCTCTTGGTGACCTGTTTGGCATTATAAAATGGTCAGTTCTCTACTACATAGCTACTACAAAGGTTAGCAAAATATGAACAAAACAAAATCAACATAGATTTTGACAAAAATAATCAACAAATCATTTTTCACAAAAATGTCTGACATGGAGTTCTTGCATTTTGTTTTTAGTGTAAGAAAGACAAAATAACCCACTGAAAAGTACAGAATTTAATGTGAATTACAATGTTCACATATGGAACAAATATATGAATTTTCTAGTCTTGTTACAATACTAGTGAGATAATGAATTATGTGGACGTCCTGAAACAGTATAAGTGAACATAAAGCTGGTATAAAACTGCTGCATTATTAGCTAATGTAGTTCAGTCTGAATCGTAATGAAATGTGACAGGGCATGTTGAAGCAGCAGCGCTTATGTCTTAGCCAATCAGAAGGCAGTGCATCAGTGACATGTGAGCTGTTTAAAGGAGTCACAGCCCAGCTTCTATATTCCAAGTTGTTTGTTTGTTAGTTTGTTTTTTGATTCATTAAATAAACTGCTGTATTCTGTCTTTGTGTACATACTGTACATGTCTGACATGCTGATTCTTGCGCCTTGTTTCTTGTGTTACACCCCTATGCAGATCAAATGCTTGTCATTTCACTAAATGTAGCCTTTGAATACATTTTCTCTTCATATTTGTCTCTGTATTCTATTATTCACATGAAGCGATTCACATGCCGCTTTCTAAAAATATCCCTCTTCCTGATAAATTAAGAAGTCCACTCGTATTTAAGTAATTATACTCTAATTTCTTGTAATGGCAGGGACTTCTTAACTGATTAGATAGTCATATTCCATTTATTTGCATAATCTGAGGAAAGGTCATGGAGCGTTTGCTTTCCTGAGTTGCTTCCTGCTGCATAATGGACTGCAGAGTTTGGCAGAGCTCAAAGGAAATATTAAATAAGTACAGCGCCCTGGACAGGTCTGCCCCATATAGGTCAACTCAGGATGACAGCATGATAGCTAATTAACACCAGAGCATTTCAAAGGCATGCTGCCATGTAGCCTGAGTGAGGTAGGGATATAGGTTATGGCTATATGTTTACAGTCAGGGGGTCAATCGGCGACTGCGATGGCCTCACAGTCAATCAGCGCATGTAGTACAGAAGCAGCTACAGCAATCAACAGATCCCAGAAATCTCCTGTTTGTTAGAGGAGCAGCAGTCGCTGCTCTGCCTTGTAAGTCGGATGGCGCTTCATTTGGCTGCAATGACTAGATAATTTTTGGTAGAAAAATAAAATATCAGCAGTGGTACTTTTATCGTGCTGACTTGTGTTACCATGTGTGGTGATAAAATCCCTCTCTCACAATTCACTGTAGAGGTTCTTCTACACTTTGACCAGGAAGCAGTGTGGTGAATAAAAATGACTTACCTCTGCTTCTGGCTGAGTTCCAGGATTTTCAGAAGGTCTTTCTTCGGTACTGTCTCAGCGTTTTTCAAATTCTAGAGCATCAAAATAGATTTGTTTATTCATGAATGTAAAGCCTTAAACTTCATCAATATGCAAAATCATCTTCATTAGGATTGAAGGAATGCAGGGCTAAAGGAAACTAAGTTTTGGAGTAAAAGTTCAGTAATTCACCCTAAAATACTGGCTACGTACTTGTGAACTACACTGCAGTGAAGATCTTCCTGACAAAAGGTGAAAATGCACAGAGGAAGCTTGGTAGTCTTCCACTGCACCTCTCCATGGACACAAAATAAATAATGGCAATAGTGACAGTCAGTGAACTAGCTCTAAATCTGAAGGCAGAAGTGACAGGTGATGACCTTGCCGAGTGCCACCAAGGCCCTCCTCATGCACCCTACTAATACCAAACAACCATCTTAAAAGGGACTTTATTGATGGTTGATTTCAGTCGTCGTGTCACCTCAGCCATAGTACATTCTGTTCTATGCAATTTCTCTTGTTTTGAACCATTACCTGATCTAGCACTGTCTTGGTCTGAAACAATTTATTGGTTGTTCACTTTACCAATGTTATCTATGCTGCAGTTTAAAACGATTACATCATGCTTGAACCTTGCTCTATTATTCTAAATACAGATTTACCTAGTTAAGAAATTGTACTTGGAAAGCTAAACCAGAAAACTGCGGATTCATTGTAAGAACTGCAACCTGAATAGTTTCTCCTAAGAAGGAAAGGCGTGGGAGAGGAATTCAAGGTATTACATGAATCTGTTTCTAACCAAATTGCAAACTATGTATTGCATTATATACATCCCTTAAACAGAGAATTTTTATTTTATCGTCCTGATTTCTGTTCCCATTAGTAATGAAATTCTGTGAAGGGTATAGTGTACAGTACTTTTATCTACAATACTATGTACATGTATGCTTGTAATTTCTTTTTTTGCTCATTTGTTTTACAGACAGCACTGATTTGTATTTTTTTACATTGAAGTAGATCACCTACCATTTTATTAATTTCCTATGAATCCTTAATGCAAAGAAATGTGTTCATAGAAACCACCAGTCTAAGACAAAGGACAAATCACATATTTGTGGATATATTTACTATAACATATGTGTGTTTTTGTGTGTGTCTTTACTACGTATTTCTTTCAACTTCGTATTTGTCTGTAAAGTGGTCATGGAATCGTCAGTGAGAAATGGTGGATCTTGACCTGAAGGTATTGTTCTATGCCATCTGATGCCGATGTTGGTTTGGTCTTCTGGTGCAGAGCATCACTCCTCTCTTTGAACAGGTTCTTCAGGTTCTGCTCAAGGTCCACATACCTCTGTCTGACATAAGAGGAAAAACAACCACCATATAATATGCAGACTTTGGATATGAGACAGCAAGGGTGCGGTATGTTTGGTATTCAGGCCTGGATGTTATAACTGTTGAAGTATTATATAGATTGAGGCTTCATATTTGGTAATCCCACATTTCTTCATTTCACTCTAGTTGTTAGTCACAGGTTTATCTGCTTTAGTTCTCTCATTCCACTCATGCTGTACATGCTAACAACCTAAACCTCTGGCCAGAAGATGGAGGGATTAATGCTTGGAAAGATTAATGGACTTCCACAGCAGAGGGTACAAGAATTAGCAAGAGGTTTGAAATAGAGGTAGAATGGCATCTGGTAGTCCTGACTCCCATGGACTGCTAATTAGCCTCCTGTTTTCAGTCATCTGTCATTGGGACTGCCAGGAGGGCGCTCAGATTCGACTAGTCACTTGTGACATTGACCAAAGGACTTCCTCAACATCAGTCTAACATCAGAATAGCTATTCAGAGAACCTTTAATCTGCCGCAAAATACTGAATCCTGTACAAAATATAGCTGGCAAGTATTTTTATTTTACACAACAATGATAAATGAAATTGATGATTGATACCCCTTAACATCAAAGTTTGCTTCAATTTCTTTTAATATCGGTGAGAGAAAAAAAAATCCATAGGCAGACCACAATTAAAGGGCTAGGGGACACAGACCAAGTCATTGCAGGCATAGTGCATTATGGGCAGGGGGAAGCAGCACTGGGCCTGGTCAGCTGCACCAGAGCTCTCTTCTCTTCCTTAGAGCATTTCTTTTATGTCACGAAAAGTCTGTACCATAGACTTTTGCAATAATCAGTACCTGGCCTGGATTCCAGCTTACTGCGTTTAATGACAGAATGATTGGTGGCTTCCTCTTAGGTTCAGACCGCCATTAAGTGGTAGTCATGTACTTGGCAATATGTGGCAGTTTATCTGTGTCCAGCAGGACACCTTTGCAGCCTTGCTCATCCCAAAGGAGCCCAGCCACTGTCTCTTCGGTTTTTAATATATATTTTTTTTTACATTCAGGTGGAAGATACCACTGAAGCTTGGGAGTTTAACTATTATTATTTATATCTCTTGACTGAATAGAGAAAAGGTCGCATATACAGCTATAGATTAGGCTTATTAAAGGCCACTTGCATCTGAAATAGTAAAGAAGCATCTTGACTAAGTTTTGACATAATAACTTGCCGTAGTCGGGTATTTGGGCAGTACTGCTGCCTCACAGCTCCAGGATTTCGGGGTGTGACAGCAGCCTCTGGTCCGTTTCTGTGGATTCTCCTCCTCCATGCAGTCAGGCTAACTGCCATTTCTACATTTTCCGTCGTGTAGGATTGCATGTGTATGTGTGTCCTGGCATCTCGCTCAGGACGTACCTTGTGCCCTGTGCTGCTACCGGGGCCAAGATTATCGGGTTAGGAGTTTGACGGAGATGCAAACCACAAATGAAACGCCGATTCTATAGTGTTTAATTCTTCATGTACGGAAAGATAATTTTTTAAGTCCTGCTAGATGTCCTGCATCTGTCGGTCTATCAATGACCGAAAAAGAATGTATCTCTTACAGCCATCTAAGTAAAAGGTTGTCAAAAGGAGGTAACATGTATGGAAGATGCATGTCTATGGGATATTCCTCAACCATGGACCACTAATCCAGATAAAACAGAGGACCTAATCCTTCCAGGCATACTAAAAGCTTTGGTTCCGATTAGTGTATGTATGCCGTGGCATAAAAGGCCATTTCAGCTGTATTCCATAAGACAATGAGCCATTTACTGAGGAGAGAAAGACCTACTCACTCTCTGCCCAGCACCTCTCCTGCATGTCATCACAAGTACATCTGCCCCTATACTAACAATATCATTGATGAGCTTTTCTTGACCTTTATTGTAGACAGGTGTGACATTTACATTTTGCATTGCTTCTCCAATGACATTTCTGCTTTAATTTGCTTAGAATCGCATCCGTTGCTGTTTTAATTGCTTTTTGCGTATTGTCTATATCCAACACTCTGTACTTAGTAGTGAGTAAGCAATTTAATGGTGGTAGGACAGATATCAGCAATGGCAGAAGAGTCATCTTACGGCACTGAAGTATGGATTCATGATTCATCTAATACACTTGGCTGTAGAATTTGGGTTCTGTATGTAACTGTGTTTTAATATTTAGGATATTTATGGAATGTTTCGTGATTTGTAATTTTTACCTTTTTGTATGTCTTGTGCTCTGCTTCTCGTTGAATATATAATCATTTCATTCACATGGTAAGGGTTAGGGTTAGGGTTTTTACAGTTTTTCACGTTGGCCGCATGTTTATCAGTGAATATTAAATTAAATTTTACTGAGAATCTTAATCTGCTGTTATTTTCAGTGGGACATTTGTTATACGTATAATTTTATTCAAATTGGAATTCTAATTCATAAATGTAGTAGAAGGCGGAATATTGAAGACCTCATACATAATATTTGATTGGAAATTTTATAACCGCTATGCTTTGGATTAAACGTTTGTCACGTTTGCTGACATACATGAGATACGCTTTAAAAAATGAGGGACACATATCAACTCCTAGCAGACGATTATTTATCAGTCTGTCCATGACTGATGATCAGGAATATCAAAAACATAACTTCCATCCTTGGGTCTCATGTGTGTGCAATGAAAATCATCCCATTTTAGCTTTATGGCTATTGTTTGTAATACACAATAGGCAGAAACACATTTCACTTTGCAAGAAAAAACACATTATGGCATTTATGTAATCATATAGACACCAAAGAAATTATAATACACAGGAAATTGTTTATTAATGTTTCTGATAAGATTACGCCAGTTAGATCTTAATTTAATGATATCATGCTACTACCAGAAAATGTATTTTTGTCAGGTTTTCCTGTATGATTTCTCAAATTTAACCATAAATTCTGATTGTAATTGTGATTGGGTTTGCATCAGACACAGGAATATCATGGAATCAGAGAAATATTTTGTTTTTATTTTAGCAAACAATCTTTTTCCAACTCTTCTAGATCATTTTATCAGGTTTTATGCAGGGTCACTTCTTTTCCATATGGGCGAAAGTCAATAATGTAGCAGCAGACAGGGGCAATTTTAGGGTGAGGGGGGTATAAGAGGGGCAGTAATTCATACAGC
The DNA here is from genome assembly GCA_026776725.1 of Gnathonemus echidnorhynchus. NCBI lineage: Eukaryota > Metazoa > Chordata > Actinopteri > Osteoglossiformes > Mormyridae > Gnathonemus > Gnathonemus echidnorhynchus. Next base: position 14,818,220 of record JAODJU010000007.1, on the reverse strand, counting down.
CTTATTATTAGCCAATAATGTGTTTTGAATCAGTGAGTGACAGGGGAGGGGCCCTCCGGAAGCCAATCAGCTTTCAGCTAGGGCCAGTGCCCCTGTGACCCCGCCCCTGTACCCTGTGTCCTAGGACCACAAATGAGGATGTCATTAAAAGAAGAAGCTTGGCTGTGTGTGCTGTGTGATACGGGGGGTTCATGATGAGCATGTTTTAAGTACATTTTGCAACCCTTTAAACAGAAATTGTTCAAATTATTTCATTATCATGGTGTCAAGTGGTTCTTTTCACCTTCCTGACCATAGAATTTCCTTTGATCTGCCATCTGTTTATAAAGCACCTGCTGCTTCACCTTTTACATGTATCTCTGCCTTCTGGATGACATCAGGCTCTGCGCTGCTGCAGCCATGTTCTGTACTGGAAGCTTCAGCCTACACAAGAGCCAGGGCTCAGTGCCCTGATGCATGCTAAGCCTGAAGCTGGAGCTTGCAGGGCTGTATAATCGGTGTCATTGTTAACAAATGAAAAGATGTTTCCCCAAGCGCTAGGACACGAAAAATGCCCTGCAGGTGATCTGGACTGTCTTGCTTGAAAAGCACGTATGTAGGGGGTTTATACATATAAATAATCAATGAAAAAAAAATAAGGTAAGAAAACCCATGCAAATCCCTCCAGGGGAGGAAGGTTACCCCCCCCCTCCTCACCCCCCAGCAAAGACCTTATTCCATTTACTGCCAAATATAGGATCATCATCCAATTCTAGTCTGAATGGCAAGACTTCAGTATTTGTTGTATTCATATTAAATAAATAGTTAATGACTAGTGTAACTATTTGATTTACGAATTAGATTTGGTGCAGTATTCGATTATAGAATATTACGTGCATTAAATCCTGCAGACACTCAGCTTGTCATATTCACAAACTGAATTGTTAGATAACTACCTGGAGCAAGAGATTGCAAAGATCTGACCTCTCTTGGAGGGTCTAATAATTAAAATGTCCTCCTTCTGCTGTTTCAGGTATGGGGTGACAGGGAGAACTTCTGAAAATATTTTTTAAGCTTATAGCCTCATTGTAAAACAGCTCTCAACCTAAGCTCACATTTTGCATATACTGTATATTTAGGATTTTAAAATAATGATGCAAATAGCTCTTTACAAGTGTCACTCACTTGGGAAAAAACATTATGTTCTGTGTTATTTTTCAGTACTTTGCAGCATGGTATTTAAATTTGATTTGTGGCATTTTGAAGTACTTTGTGGTAGTGTTTGGAAGGTTTAGAGCAGCAGGGCTCAAACAAATAAAAGGACCGTTATTCAAAATATCAAACATAAAAGGGTGACCCAAGCCCTTTAAGGAAGGCAGAGTAAATATTGTGACAAGAACCTGAAAATGTTCTTCTTGAATTCACCCAGTTGACCCTGTAAACGAGTCCAAATTGATGGACTTGATTAATTGATACTTATGGGTACAAGACTTATAATCAGTTGGCATGGCAAAGTAAATTAATCAATAATATTTCTTTTATTTTAGACTTGAACCCTCCGAGTGCCTCGGACATCATGAATATCATCAGCTAATAAATCTAATAATCTGCGAGGAAAGTGACAATTTTTGACATGACAGGTGTTGGTATGATAACCGCTGATTATGACACTCATTTAGAGGTCTGACTGTAGCCTCACTGGAGATGTTTTTGATATTTGTCACATCTGATGTGTTACGAAAGGCATTAGCAACATTAGCATAATGAGCACAGAGCTGTTATTAAATGACTTCTATGAGATTTTAAAGGGGAAAAGACTCAAGTAACTGACTGATACAGATATTCACACCAAGAATAGGTCAGACTGTGAGGTCATCAAACTCAGAGAAGCTCAAACGTTTATCTGAGACATATTTATATCTCTATATATGTATGTATGTTTTCTGTAAAATAGCAACTTGAATGCTTGTGACACAGCTCCATTGACAGGGTGACCTCTGGCGACCTCTTGACACACACTTCTGTGATACAGTGCCATCAAATGAGATGTGAAATGTGGATGAATGATTTCAGCAGCTCTTCTCACTGGAAAGATTATACGCGTCTGCAAATAGATAAGATTCCCGCTGCTAGAAGGGAAAGTGTCAGTCTGAAAGTTGACATGCACCTCTGGTGTACGAACATGGATAAGTGCCTCCGTTCATGAGACATGACTGTCTGATTATATCAAAAAGATTTTAGATAATGTGACACTTATTCAGAATCCACTTCATTAATAAAGAGAATTGTATAAATATTGTTTAATTATTAATTAGTGGCTATGTCTACTATAATAATTTATAGCTGAGTGATGACTCTAATATTAAATAAGATTAATGAAAATGTAATGCATTTTACATTACTTCTCCTTGTGAGAAAAAAAACTTTTAATCAGTTGTCATACATATTTATATTCCTGGCAATAGTAATCCCATGTGACAGGAAAAAGTTGATGAAGCAAATTATACAGTCATCCTCTGGACATCTTGTGGCATTCAAAATCATTCTCTCATGCAAGCCATTTATGTTCATTTCAAAACAAATTAAAAGGCAGACTGATGTAAAAGTGGATTGGTTATTTAATTTGAAGTTAAAGTTGATGTTCATTATAAAAATGTGCAGTACAATCTGCAGAGAATTGTCATCTACTATACGAATGCTGCATATCTGCATACTGTGTTGCATTTAAAGATATTAAGTTAGTATTTTCTTAAGGTTACCTTGAAGCTTATACTTTCTGGATCAGTAGAATAGCTGATTGTAATTCATAGTGTAAGTCTCTTGGGGGGGGGGGTTCCCATGGGCAGCTGCAGCCTGGCATAAGTGTTTGATTTCAGTACCTCCTCTGTATGGAAGTGCTGGAACAGTGAGATTCCCACATTGAATTGGATTGTCAGACACCCCCCCCCCCCCCCCCCATCATTTCGAAAACATTATGTAAAATAGTCTCTTATCCTTCTCCTTCTTCTGTGATCCAGATCCAAAACTGGGGAAATCACTCTGATCCAGAAATTATCCTGCAATTCCTGTTTCTCTTCCGTGCTTATTAAACCATGTGAAATGCCATTCCATGACATCATGTTGGGCGATTCCACATGTAAACTATCTGTTAGAGTCAGAAATGGTTTATCACTGCACAGTGAACCTGATCCTTTCATGTCCACTAATGTTAAATAGTAAACTGTCATATGAGGGAGGAGCATCCTGCGTTGTGCCCTGTGTCACAGACAGACCCCTGGTTTACTGTGACCCTACATTAGATAGGCAACTGGAGGATGGATGGATGGATGGATGGATGGAGGAATGGATGCTGGTCTCTCTCATTATTATTAGAATAATATTATAAAATGCATTTTCCTATGTCCTGTGTGATGTCTTACCTCCAAATTGTTCATATGTCAATTTTTCTTCTACACCGCACCACAGTTATACCTCAGTTTACATCTCTAATTGCTTGTTATGTGTGAATGCAGCATTGGGAGGGCTGCAAAAAATTTCAGCGTACTCTGTGCAATGACAACAAAGGAATCTAATCTAATCCAATCTAATCTAATCTAATCGTTGCAGGCGTGAAATTCATGAAAACTGAAAGATCGAAGCTGAAATTTTTAAAAAACTTTAAATTATAGATACCTGCATCTTACTGAAATTTGGTATGTTTTAAACCACATAATAACACACAAAAACAATAAAATAAAGACATACCAGGTAAATTAACAAAGACTGACATTGTTTTACTGCAATAAGAAGCACACAGAAGTCCCAGGGTGTCTGCAATGACACTTTTAACGTTTTTGAAGCGTAGTTGTGGACGGCAAGGGAATGCTAAGCTCCTGAGACATAATAAATCGCTGTGCTATCCGTGGAAAACAAATGTGTCTTTGAATGTTAATATTGAGATTATGAGAAGCAATCTGGGCTATCATCACATAGAAGGATGGGAAGACTGTACTTAGTGATGCCATTAAGTGAAGGCAGCATCTATTCAGATGGACCTCTGTATCTCCAGTCAGCTAAATTCAGATTCTGCAGTGAGATTAATATGTTGTATTTCCAATAATTATGCAACGACCAAAAGGGGGGAAAAAATCGGTCCTTAAAAAGTTATCTGACAGGATCAAGTACAAGAGGAGTAGCTGGGCTTTTAGTGACACACAATAATTATGCAACTGCAAAACAGATTTGGGAGGAAGGAGCGTGTGGTTAACGTTGACAGGACAAAGTAATTAAACCTGAGTCCAATGACTTTGCTGACATTATTGCACTGGGGCGGCTGTATGATTAATGTAAAATTCAGCAGCCTGTAGTCTATGTACAACAAATGGTGAAATGAATGGTGCCAAAACAGCAACTGGTCTTATATATTGAGAATATGACACTTAATCTGAAAGCACCTCTAGCACAGTAGCGCTGTGAGTAGGGGTGCTGAGGGTGCTTAAGTACCCCCCTCTTGTCTGTTTCGTCAAAGAAATACATATAGTGTTATGTTAGTCTCACAATGCCTCAGAGGCAATTTCATGATTATGAACAAAGACTGTGGTTGATATTGTTGTTACCTGTTGATAGCAACACATGACACAAACTTAGGTTTAGTCTAGTCTGTTGGTAATTCTGACTTTCAGCAAGCTCAAATCGTCCTACCATATATGATGGCTTTGGCTGAAACCATGCAGGAAGATTTAACAGGAAGTAAACGTAGGGATAGTCTCTCGAAGTGCAAAAAACAGATTTTTTTTTTCATAAGTAATAGAACTGCTCTGCTTCGTTAGTTCAGCACCATGGTCAGTAAAGCAGTCTAGTACCTCCCAGAATAACTAACAGCTAGGCTAATCATATGCTAATATGCTCCAAGGCAGGGCTGTCAACTTTGCCCAGCTGGCTGGAGTGAGATTTTCAATTCGGGACAAGTCTGCACACACATGCACACGCACTTACATGTATGTAACTGTTTTATTACCTTGTAAATAGTCTGTAGGGTTTGCAAACTACTCAGATGCTTTTGATACAGCTAATTTTAAGTTTATAATAGAATAATATAGATTTGCCGTAAGATTTCTTGTGTGAGCGTGAGAGTCTGAAAGCGTGAGTGCATGAGGGTTGGCATTCCAGGTCAAAGGTCTTAGGGATGGACATTTGCAGACCCGCAATGAGTCACTTATAGTGGTAGGTGTTCTGCAATGGCATAACCACATTGGTGTGGGATGGGCATTTAATAAAAAAAATAAAGATCAGAGTTATGCCAGTTCTAATTTAATATAGCCGGAAAGCTAACTAAGATACTCACAAACAATATAGCAATATACCTTGGAGCTCATTGTGTACATGCTAACTAACACTAATCATAGCCCTAAACCTAATCATATCCCTAACCCTAATTGCATCCCTAATAGAAGTGGCAACACTGGTCCTAATGCGCAGGGACCTATAACTAAATTGATTGTTGAAAGTAGACCTTGCTTGATATAAAGTGCTACTCTTCCCAGTCAACTAAATATACAAAACTCTAATCTGGCACGATAAGATGCCTCAAGAATCCTGGAAGGCAGGATAAATTTAAAAGATGTAAGATAGCTATGAACAATGTTCTGCTGCTCCCATGTCTTCAGAGACCTTGTTAAGAAGATCCTTTCCAGCCAAAGTATTGTGCAGTAAGCCTATAGTGCTATTTACCGTCCTGGGTTTCCACATCCATCCATTAATGTTACAACTGCTCTTCCAGTACAGGGATGGGGCTGTCTTTTCACAGTATATATACAATATAAGGATACATTTTTAGTATAGGTTGGAGAATAGGTTGTGTGTGTGTTTATAAGTGTCTGTGCAATAATGCTATGTAAGGTACCAAACTTCTTCAGTGAAATACATAAGGGCAAATTGTAATCTTCTATGGACGAAACGATCAGCTATCCATTCAGTGATGCACTTGCTTTTAGTGTTTTCATACTAAGACACATACTGTAGATGTTGGTATGTTTTTATTTTTAATCTGTGGTTTGAATAAGTCCAATAAATCCCTTGTTATTTGAAATTACATGGTGATACTATACATTGATGTACTGTATATAAGCATATTTATGCATTACTGTACAATTATTGACTGCTTACAACCCATCTATAATGGAAAAAAACTGCAAAATCATAGAATTATATCCTGCAGTAGGTTGTATAAATGCAATATAAATTCAGCAGTTATCTTGGTACATGCTGATGCCATATAAATGCATTATACATGCAGCGATTAAGCTGACCCATTTTAATTCATGATAAATTTAGTCATAGGTTTGGCAGAACCTGGTGCAGAAACTATGATTAATAATCTCTCCTCTAGCACTATATGTGCAATGTGTTTGCTGTTCAGAGGTCCCTTACAATTCACTATGAGCCATTACATTAGAAAACATGTTCTTCTGGATGCCCATGCTGAAATGGATAAATGTGAGATATTTCTTATAGCACAGAGATTCACCCACTTGAATCCAGCATTCCCAGTATACCTCCCTTCAAACACCATCCTTCTTTGTTAATGCCACCTTAACTGGGGGGAAAAAATGAAACCGAAAGGTCCAACCAAAAAAGATCAATCTAGGACCAAAAGCGTAAAATTATTTTTCATGTCCAGACTCGCTATCTGCCTCAAGAATGAACTTTTGTTTTTACCAAAAAGTGGAAAATGGCACCAAATCTTTTCGATGTCAAAATGCTTTTAAGGAAGGGTTGTACAGAAGAATTTTTTCAAACTCTTGCCGTCCTGTAACATTTGCTGAAACTCAAGGTAAAAAGAACAATGCATGGAGATTTCTGCACCTGGAACTGCAAGATTTTGCTGTTGATGAATGGTCCAATAACCTATTACCTATATTTCAGGACTTATATGACAACAGTCTAGGCAGGTGTGCATTTTGGGGTCCATTTAATTTTATTTATGACCACATATTATATGCAGAATTTCCTCTTACAATTGCAGAGGTAATTAAAGTAAGAAAGAAACATAATGTTCAGGAAGCAGGTTTATTTATGCATTATGCATTTGGAAAAAAAAATATCTACATTTGGTGTTTTGGAGATTTTTGTGCATTGTGACCTTTTCGGTTCAGTCCTCCAGCTTCCATCCATCCATTTAACATACCCGCTTGTCCTCTGCATGGTTGTGGGAGTCCGAAGTCTATCCTGGAAGCTATGGATACAATACAGGGAATAACCCAGGACAGGGTGCCCAGGTACTACAGTTGACTCACACTATTCACACTTCTTTCCTTTTCATATTTGTGTTAGAGGTCCATGTTTTCAGCCAGCAGGGTCTACAATCCATCTTCTAACCACTCCTAGTCATGTTGGGGGGGGGGGGGGGGGGCCAAGGCATAAGGCTGAGGTACAACTTGGACTGGAAAGCCAGTCCATCACATGGGGGACACACACATGCTACGAGCAATTTAGAGAAGCCAGTTAGCCTAACGGCTTGTCATTGGACTGCGAGAGGCAACCAGAGATCCCAGGGGAATCCACCATGCCGCTGGGGGGTGTGAGGTAATACTGCTCCCCACTTACCCACCCCCCCAGCCCAGTTGCATAATATACCCTTCTAGAATCATTTTATGAATCATAACTTCATTTTCGCTTCAGTTCATTTGTCTGTAAATGTGGCTTTTCTTTGAGGTTTACTAGTATTTGTTCCTGCTTAATCAATAAGTCTGCCTAGCCGTAAGCCTTTCATCACAATCAGAACTACACAAAGGAGTGATATTATGATTACATAATTGCCTGCTGACTTGGAAATTAATTAATTGGATGCTAATTTCCTGCAAAGGGAGTAGAATCTCTATTTACAGTGCACTCGGTGATGCCTGTCTCATTTTAGTAAATTTCCTTTCCAGAATAGAATAAATACAATATTTGTTCCTCATATTTACCCTTATCTAATACTCATCCTTTCTGTCACTACATGCTAACAGATTTTTCTCTAATTCATAGCACTCCATCACCGACGGAGCTCTGAGATATAGCTCTTTAAATTACTTCACAACACCAACAACAGAGTCTTTCATTTAAGCAGTTGAACACTGAAGAACTCAGCATCAGCACAGACCACTACATCCTGCATTATAGCTTGCAAAAACCTTACAGTACCTTGGCAAACACGTCCATAAAGTGACAGTTTGGGGGTGTGGACGTTTTTCATTTCATTTGCTGCTGAAAGGGCAGCTCTCTTTTTATGGCCCTCCTCCTGTTCCTGAGGGAAAGATCACTGGTATCTCCATTCTCTGCCTGGCCCCAAGTGCTTCTGTCTGCCAGTTTGCCCTCAATAAAGTTATAAACGCCAAACAAATATGTGTTGTTGTGGTATAAATGGCAATGAAACCCATTCGACAACAATAAATAAAAGTGATTTCCTTCTGTCTTTAATTCCAGCCATAACTGATATTTTGTGGCATCTGTGAGAAGCCCATTTTATGTTGGTCATAATAAGCAATGGCGTCTCTCTGCCTCTGTTCCCACAACCTGCTTATAAACCTGTATTGTGTATTAAAAAAAAAACACATTCAAGTATGATGGTTGTTAAAAGGACCCCAAAATCCTGGAAGAACTTTCGCCTCCTCTTCCATGCAGGAGTTCACCGTGGAGAGACTGTGAAGTACTGAAAAATATTACACAAACGTGTACACTGCTTAGGTAGCAGAACCGTGTCTACCTCCCATACGTAAGAGAAACCTGACACGTTTGTTTACATTAGGAGATACAATGACCAGTGGAGAAGCTAATTCCATAGTGACATGGGAAGAGGAATATAATTTTACAAATTTAACTTCCTCATAGATTCCATCCCCAAGTCTCGTCCAAATTCCTGTATGGTGAAATGTTCCCAAAATAATAGTAGCAAAAAAAATGTGTGAATATTTTTCAAATAAAAGAGAAAGAGGAACAAATCCAAGGATCCATTTTTTACTCTGCTAAAGCTGCAGGATACAAAGACATACCTCTCGGGTCTGTACTTTTACATTTCTTTAATCAAACAGTACAATTCACCTCTTGAACTAAACGATATCTTATTACATTCACTTCCGATTCTGACAGAAGCTTAGAATTTTCCTTGCAAGCAGCTGTCTGCCATGTCACATTCAATTCTGTGAAAAATTCTGAAAGTGGAGCTGAGATCCATGACCTCAGTATTTGTTCTGACAGTGTTGTACCTGATTGTCTCTGAGTAACGCTGATAAGCTTACACTTTGTAAAGCTAGTATGTAATTTAAAACAGCTCAATCCAGATAAATTGTATAATGACACGTTATAAAACAGAAACTCTACAAAAAATTCTAAATTACTTTCAATGAAACCAAGAGGCTGAGATAAAAATACTGATTATGCTTCCCCCGCACATATGCAAATGTATAAGAGGTCACTAGGACAATCATTAGCTTCCATCAAATACAAAAGTATGATTGACATTTTAAATGAGACTGCCTAAGTCTCCTGAAACATCTGGGAGTCCCCCAGATGCCCAGAAATGAGAAAAGTCCTCCAGGGAATTCTGCTCAGAGACATCAGTGGTCCATCTTACGGAGGACATGATATGTCACGCATATAAAGCAAATGTTTCAGAGAAAATAAATTGCCATTGTGAAGATCTTGAGAGTTAATGCCCCCATATCTTACAACCCACATCTCCACAGACTTGGAGCTGCGCAAACGCTCCTTGAAACTTCTAAATACATCTCCTTGAAATAAATACCGGGAACTTCTGCTAAACTGCATATGAACATGATGCACAAAGGAGAATTTTCTCAGCGATAGCTTTCCTTTGTCCATTTTTGCACACTCCAGAAGCAGATTGTTATATAAAAAGAGGAACTAAATTTCCAATAATATTTCATTCATCTAATGATTCTAATCAGAAGCTAGAACTAACTATTTGCTATCACTGCAAATGATTACGAAATATTTATAAATACTATAAATAAGGTAAGGTAAGGTAACTTTATTCATACCCATAGGTAAGGTAAATTTGCTTTACAGAAAAATGATAGCATTTGGCATCCCTTCAACAACACTCATACCTAATAAATATAAACCTCACTGTAGCACATATATAGCAATTTAACATTCCAAATCAAAAACAGAAACAGTTCTTATTTAATTCAGTAACAGCAACAGGGACAAAGCTGTTTTTATTACGCTTTGTCCTACATCTTGGAAAAAGAAACCTCCGACCTGAGGGAAGAAGCTGAAATTCACCCCGTAGAGGATGGGAACCATTTCAATTCAAAATATCAATTCTCTTGAAAATATACTAATGTCAAACCATCAAATCTTGCATGTCAGTGTTTATTTTATTTTGTTGCTAACACTTGGCATATGAAGAAAAAAACTGCCTAGAAATTATAATACATTCATGCATGAAAATTAGTGAAGAGCCACATGTTCAGTTCAGACAGAAAAATCAGCTATCGTTGACCATCTATTGCATGTTTTTCGAAGTCCTCTTAAAGTGTTTTGTATTTTATTTTCTGCGCATCCATTTTCCATAATCTCAGGACTGGGGAAGCCCTGGCGAGGATGCTAGTCTATCAAAGAGCAGCCTGATACACACACATAAGCATACACTGCATTGACAGGAAAGACAGCATTACACCTAAACTGCATGTACGGTACTGAGCAGTCAAAGAAAATGTTTAAAGTTATTTACACCACAGCTTTGTTAAATGCTATTATTTTCTTATTATGTTCTTTTAGAGATGTCACACGGGAGTTGATTATTTTTGTATAACAGTACATGTAGTTCCAGCAGCCTAATTACAGTTCTTGTTAATGCATTTTAATGTTTTATTAAACGTGTTAATATAAAAATGATTATTTTTGTATGTCCACATACCTCAAAGTGGTTTACCCCTTACTTATCTCTGTATTTTGGATTTGCTCCAAGAAAAGGAAACACAATTTAGCATTAGAACATGTGCGAATTAAGAGTAAGACAATAAAAGCTAACAGAACATTCTTCTGTTCTCCAAAGAGTTACTGAAATCTTCTTGGATGGCTAGATGAACACCACTTCAGGTCCCAAACCTCTCCTCAGGGGCACCCCAACCATTCCATGTATTCTTTAAATTTCGCCACAAGTTTACTATGATTAGTCAACTAAGTCAACAATGTATTGATTGGTCATTGGAGGTATGCTAGTGGCTGAGTCAAATAATAGAGTGGTACACTGAATGCAAATTCTAATGTGACTTTAGCAGAGGTTTTCAAATGGTTAAGCTAACACATTTTGACAGGTATAACTTCACAGATTTGCGGCAATATGAAGATCATTTAGACATGATTTTCTTTGACTGCCTGAGGCTTTTGCACAGCACTGTATATTGGAAGAATCTGGAGCCCCTTGGGGAAATGTATGTGAGCATGAGGAGACCAAGTAAACACACACACACACACACAGGTCATACTCACAGCCCTGGAGGTGCTAATGCTATCAGCGCTACCTGCTAAACCAAAGTGCTGCCCTCATTTTTTACTGAATGAGATACGACAGCAAGGTCTTGTAGCCTCCAAAGCTATAACAGAATGCTGAATAGGGAGATGGGGAAAGGATGGATGAATCTGAGCTCAATGACCGAAGATTACAGAATGCTGATAAGAGCAGAGACAATAAATGGTGAATTTTGAAGAGTACGAAAAGTACTTTAGAACGGTCATCTCAAGTGAGAAATGCGCTGCAGAGCCGGGAGATGAAAAATCTTGCAGCGTGATAAACAGAGCTGGAAATTTGTGTTGTAAAGTGCGACGGAGAGTGGAAAAGTTTGCGGTGGATATGAAAGTTCTGTACGATGTGATTAAAAGTTAGTCGGGAAGGAGAGAAGGATGTGTGAGAGATCATACGATTTTTCTCTGCTGTTACATTTAGCAAGATGCTCTTGTCCAAAGCAATGTATAAGTGAGGCAAATACTTACAAACATATATACCATCAAGGAGTCAACTACATTTATAAATCTATTTAGCAGGCACTTTTATCCAAAGCAACATGTGTCTGAGAAAGCAGGGTCAAACAGTCATCAGAGCAATTAGGGTTTAGGGCATTCAAACCAACAACTCTTAGAGTCACAGACCTCAGCTAGACTGAGGTTCTAATGAATGCCCAGATCCAAGTGTAACCAGTACTGGAGCAAAACTTATGTAACATCTCAGAAACAAAGCTAGAACCTAGTAAGACTTCAATGCAAAACAGCAGAACGTGCAACATTAAGGCCAAACCTCATATTTATGAACTGTGAGTCAAAATCTTAGTACCCAGGGGAGACCTCACACACTCTAGGATGAGATAGAGAAAGACCATTTTCTGAAAATATAGAAGGAATAAGGTGAGAAGAGCTCACAATCGGGCCATTCTCACTGCGTACCAGAGTAGCTGACTGCAGTGCTAATTGCCCATCAGCACTCAGTGGCAGTTCAGATCACACTCTACTGAAGCCTGAACCGCTGATCAGCATGGGAATGAGAGCTAAGCATCTTCAGAGGAGCTGTCACTCTTCAGCCGAATTACCCCTTATAAGCAGCATATATAATCCTCATTCCAGAATGCAGTAGAAGCAGGCACAGCTAGCTTATAAACCATTCTGTCATAGGAGTGCATCCATGGAAGTTCGGGGAGTATCTTAGCCTTCAGGAATCTATCCCTGGGGCTGGTCTGCAGCCACAATTCCACGCTGTTTCTCCCCTGCCTGGTCATGCACATTTATTTCAGTTTACAGAATGCCAGAAGTTACCCTGTTAGTTGTCATACTGTGATTAAATTTAAAGGTACGCTGCCAGTATTGTACCTTGTACCTATATGTGATGTTCTATACAAGTGCTCCCTGACACAATTGGTGAACATCCCTCTGAAGAACATGGCACTCACTTCAGCAGCACAGGCTGACTTGTGCAAAATGCTCCCAGACTTTACGTTTTAAAGACCCTGAAGCACATGCTCACTGCACTGCAGAAACCCCAATCTGTCTTATGTGGGGAGAAAAAAAAAAACTAAAAAGCAATAAATAAATAATAATCTGGTGGGGACAGGATTGGGAGCACCCAAGTGCGGGAGCAAGAAGTTTATTTCTGGAATCTTCCACAAACAGGCAGAGGGTTGAGAACTAGACAGCAGCAGAGGAAAGTAAATAAAACCAAACTGGGATCCAATCCATAATCCAGACTTTGAATTCTCCACATTTGCATAATTAGAATTAGAAATAGAATTTATTTTCTAAGTACATTTTCATACCTTCTTTAATGGGAGTCTGCTTGACATTATGTGGTCCAAATAAACACGCAACAAAATGTAATTTAACTTTCATGTAACATAAATTCAATAAAAAAGTACAAGACTCAGTTTCATTATATTGTTGGGTGGGTTTTCTATAATACTGTATACTTGAAGAAACAGAATTTTCCATAATAAGCTATACTGAAACAAACTTAGATGGGCAATAAAACTGAGTTACATTCCTGGATGAATGGACTGAGAGCTTTTTACAAAAAGAAAAAGCCTGAACCACAGGCTGCACTGAGGATGTGGGAAGAATCAGGTACCAACTCCCTCATTATGGGCAAGTTTTTATCTCCAGACAGGCTAGGATGGGGCTGTAATATACCCAGCACTTAGATCAGCAAAGACGGAGTCTGGCAACAGAACAAGCCATTTCATCTAAATGTCATCAGTGGCTTGCCAGTGTCTAGACAAGTATCCAAATTCAGTCATACAGGACAGGTAGCGGGCCAGTTACGACGCTGGGTGAATGAATATGATGTTGTGGCCATTTTATTCAATTGCTTTTCCCTGAGAAAATACAGTAAAACTAAAACAAAGTTCAAAATGTACACCTGCAAAGCCGCTAATGGCAGCCAAAGAAGCAGGCCTGTGAAAGAGGCCTCTGCTGTAGGGTACAAATCCACAGTCATCAGAAGTGCCTCCAAAGGGCATGAGCCATCAGAATTTAACATATCAAACCTTTAGACTCTCCCTCTGAGCCTCTCCCATTGCTTACCTCTGCATTCTTCCGACAATGCAATCTCTGCCCCAGTGCTGCAGGAGAAACTATTTCTGGCCCTTTAATTATTTCCATCTTGATCATTACAATTAAACAAAATCATTAAAGCACCTCTGCAATACGCTGTCCCACAATATTTCCCAGGTATTAAGTAATACTCTTGGGTTATTTTATACTTTGTGCAATATACTCTATGGTAGACTTCTTTGTCCTGAAGCCCAGAGACAGCCTGCAGTGCTTCTCATCTGTGGCAATGCCTGTGAAACTGTCAGTTCTTTGCGGGATTAATTGTAGTCTGGTAAAAAAAAAAAGACCAAAAGATGAAATTCTATATTGTGACCAGAGTTCTGATATCATACGCAGAGGTGGATAGTTCAGGTCCAGAAAGTACAAATCCAGACCACTATTTCATTTCAACCAACCAGCTGAGTACTCTGTGAAAGTGACTCTTTATGCTGAACTGGTTGGTTGATACAAAATCATGGTCTGGATTTGTACTTCCTGAACCTGAAATTCCCACCTCTGATCATAAGGAACACAATTGGAGGAACACAGATAAACCTGTTTGCATAACAGATCTAACTCAAACTTGGCATGCTGTTTATAGCAATGCAAAGCTGTTTTCCCTTGGATTGTAACATCACGGGTCTGAATAACTTTCACCGTGGATATCCATCATCATCAAGACACCTTATATACTTGCACACTGGCTGAGAGACTGACAGTTTAGACCAGGGGTGGCCAATCTTATCCACAAAGGGCCGGTGTGTATGCAGGTTTCTGGGATAACCTGTAGGTCAGCTGTTCAATCCCAGGTGTGAGGACTCTTCAGCCAATCAGTCCTCTAATTAGTAATCTAATTAGGGAGTTGCAGTGAAAACCCGCATACACACCGGTCCTTTGCGGATACGATTGCCTACCCCTCGTTTAGACAGAAGTCTCACACCAGAAATCAGGGTCAAGCACAAAAACAAACATTTTGCTTTGTCCCAGCCAGAGTCCTAACATTTTTGGCGAGCACAGCATCATGAACTAATAAATGTGAGCGTATACACAGCTATTATGCGGCTAAAGGATTCTGGTGGGAGTGAAACTTAATAGACTAGCCAGTGAACAACATCACATTTCTGAGATGTCAACTCAGGTGAAGTATCAGTTCAACTAAAACATGTAGGCACAAGGACAGAGGACAGTTTTTTGTAGAAAGAAACAATCAGGGCTATCACTTTAATGTAAAAAAAACACTTATCTAATGGTAATAATGCTAATAATTGCCACCAATGCTGTAGATGCTGAAATCATCACCCTGCTACTAAGATCGGTTACTTTCAAATCACATGCTGACTAAGCACTGCATTTATCACCCGGGTGCAGAAACTCTGCTGTTCTGCAAGCTTGGGAGCTGCTTTCTCCGTGGGACTCTGTTTATTTGTGAAAAGAATCAATTTTACTCTGTGACATAACCATGGAGGGGAGGCGTGGTGGTGCAGTGGTTGGCACTGTCACCTTGCACCTCTGTGACCAGCGTTCTAGTCTCCACCATGGCTCCATGCGTGTAGATTTTGCATGTTCTCCCTGCGTCATTATGGAGTTTCCTCCAGGTATTCTGGTTTGTCTCCACAGTCAAAAAACCTTTAGGGTACTCTGGTTCGCTCCCACAGTCCAAAAACATGCTGAGGTAAATTGGCGTTACCAATTTGCCCGTAGGTGTGAATAGTGTGTGTGTGAGTGTGACCAGCAATGGGTTGATGCCCCATCCTGGGTTGTTCCCTGTCTTGCGCCCATAGACACCAGACACCCTGTTACCCAATATAGGATAAGTGCTTACTGAACTTGGGAGACTGTTTATTTTAAAGCAGTTCTTTAGTGTATCAGAGTTTCCTGATTTAGTTCTGTGTTGAGAGTACCCCTGCAGTCAAGCATTCAGTCAGGATGTATACTCAGCATTGAGCCCTTTCTTTTTGTAAATGGACAAACTTGAATGGCTATACGGAATGTACTTATCCAGAAGATGACTGAATGGTTTCAGACCTATCATATTCCAGTTTCATTACTAGGCTGACAAAGCAGGTGACTCAGCACCTTCAGCTGATGTAGTTCTTGACCCCAGCTGCAGTAAATTTGAAGGTAAAGTGGTGCTTCTCACTTTTCGCCCAAAGCCCTCACTCATGTGAATGGGGTAATAGGTTGTACGAGTGATGAACTAAGTATATGATGTTAGCACTGTGACTATTAAATCATGAAACCAGTTATCACCAGATTTTCTGCAACTTTGGACTTCCGCATCTTCATAGAACTCATTTTCGTTTCCTCCTAACATTTTAACTTTTAGTAAAACATTTGGGAGAAATATGTTCTCTGATCCATCCATCCATATTAAAGCCACTCATCTAGAGATTAAACATGTCGAAATAATAAACTTAATTACTAAACTGTGAGTTTATGGAAGCATGAGAAAGGTTTGACAGGTAGCAAGAGCGATCAAGAACAGAAGCCTGCTTCGTTATTGCCACTCACACAAAACAATTGCATCAGAAAAAAATGTTGACTTTTTCAGATTTATGCAACTATATGCATTTCAGTGGCACACACAAAATATTCTGACGATAAGGTCTATGACAAGTTATCTTGACGCTAAAGCCATGACAATGGCTTGAAGTAAAAATAACTGAACTGCAATGAAACCTCTCTGTGAAATGTTTATTTCTAAACATTTATTCCTGTAGGAAAAGAAAATGGGCATTTTGGATTAATTTGTGTACCGATGTGTTTTTCATTTACACTGCCTTCCAGATGTCTTTGCAATTAGAAAAAAATTATAAAACCATCCATGTATTTATCCATGCATTTTCTAAACACTTATCCTGGTCAGGGTGAAGGGGAATTAATATGAGTACAATTGAGATACTGTATATATGCTGAATATTTTTATAATAGAGAGGTTTTCCTTTTGTTATGAAGGGCTACCTGCCTAGTGGTAGGTATTAATGTCCTTCATGGTGTAGGTATGATTTCAACATTGACAGCGACCAAATTAGCCACAGCCCCATAAACACACAGGTACAGTTTTCATAGGGACATGTCCCTACCACCCATATCCAAATCTAAAACCTTGCATGTCACAGAGACATACAAAACATTCAGCTTGGTACACAGACACGCAAAGATGCACATAAGGCTAGGAACTCAAATGCTGTTGTCTTTTAGCAGTAAAAGTGTAATAGAATGGCTGAACCTGCTAGCCATTAACATACATTTAATATATTATTCTCTAGTATATTTTCACTTAAATGAGCTACAAACCTAAACAACACAGTGTTAACAAATATGAGTCAGATTACTCATGTTTTACTAATTCACCCTTCCCTAGTAATTATTGAAACATTTTATAAAAATATATAGTGATACAACTTTATTGTAACTTTTAGATGAAAATACATTTGAGATATTCCAGCTAAAACACTGTATGATGATTTTGGTTAGTTATTGTAGATAATATTTTGGATGAGAATTTCACATTTTTGTTGCCTGTAACTAGCTCATTAGCATTTAGCAGTATGAAACTATATCAGTTATACCTTCTGCTTTCAGGCACCCCTATCACCTAACTCTGGCAAACTAACGAGCAGTAGGATGCACTCAGGACAACATGGACATCTTTCATTCGTAGTTCAAAGAACTACATCAACACAGTCAAACTTCCACACATGGACTCCTTGCTACCAAGCTGTTCTCTCCCTTTAATGTCCTGGTGATCTCTCCTGAAAGCTATATGCTGCTGCTTTCACTCATTAGCCATCCAGTTGGCCTCTCCATAGTATCTGTTTGCTGTTGATGTCTCACATTTGTGCTACAGATCTAATCTATTAGCCATCTGCTGCTGCTGCTCTGTCCCATTAGATATGTGCTGCTGCTCTCTCCCATTATCCATCTGCTGGTGCTCTCTTCCATTATCCATGTACTGGTGCTCTCTCCCATATGACATATGCTGCTGCTCTCTCCCATTATCCATGTGCTGCTGCTCTCCCATTAGACTGCTGCTCTCTCCCATTAAGCCATGTGCTACTCTCTCCAATAAGCCATGTGTTGCTGTTCTCTCCCATTAGTCATGTGCTGCTACTTTCTCCCATTAACCATGTGCTGCTCTCTCCAATAAGCTATGTGCTGCTGTTCTCTCCCATCAGTCTTTTGCTACTGCTCTCTCCTGCTGTTCTCTTATCTATAAGACCTCACTAAAATCTCACTCTCTTGTATCCTTTATGCTCTGACGTGTTTATCTTGTCTGGGTGCTTCTCATTTATCTGAAACACATTCTTCTTATCTACAGCACAAGTTTGCAAATGAAATTTTGTAAAACAAAGAAAAATCAACTGAAGCATATGTACTGCACTACTGCAATAAAAGCAAAAATCAACAAAAGTTATATTTTTGTAATATTCAGTTCTGTCAGCTTGTCTCTAAGCTCATAGAATCAAAAGTTCATTTCACATAACTAGCCCGAGCACGACAAGAAAAAAGTCTTTGCAACAAACTACAAAGCAAATTAGATAGATGCTACCTCCACCCTCCATCCTCCTTCTGAGCAACAAAACTATAATTAAAAGCTTCCTGAATTCATTCCTTACCTGGTGTTGCGGCTCAGAGCCGGAAGGAGGAACAGCAGGCAAATTGTTGAGATGAATTTCATTGCTTTGTCTTACTCTCTCTTCCGCCCCTTGTCTTGCTCCCATCTCTCTTGCTCCCTTCCTCTCTTCCTCCCTTGCACTCCCCCCCCCTCTCTCTCCCTCTCTCTCTCTCTCGCTCACTCACACACAGCGTGCAGATGCAGCACTCTGGCAGGGTAATAAAAAAAGAGGTACTCCTTTCATTGTTAAATGAAGTGGGGGGAGATGGGCAAAAAAAAAAAAAATGCCGAAGAACAGCAGGTAGATAAAGGAGGCTAAGATACAGAATATGATGCCATTAGTAAATTCAGCTCATTCACAGTTCATTTGTCCCTGGTTGCATGCTCCCCCCCCCATCCATAAGGATCTGTGATTATCAGGGCTTTGCCTGACTGACACAGTGGTATTATCTAAAATTATGTGCACAGCAGGTACATTCAGAGAAAGAGCTTATTAGGGTAATCAAACTTTAATTGTACAGTTTATTTACATGGATCATCTCTGTACTGAATATATTGTACATTTTTTTTACATTTTAGTGGTCATGAATATAATTTTCTGTTTTAGTTCGCACTTCCAAAGTCTGACAAATAACCATTAACCATCTGTAACCTGTAAATGTTTAATATTTCTGTCCATGAGCAATCAAAACTAATTAATGCAGACAATCCACCGCTTCTTATTTAATCCACTACCATAATAATATTGTCTTTTTCTTTTTAGATTTGTTAAATATAATGTACATGACATGCCAACTGTTTTGATTTAAAGCCACACAATACTATGTATCCTGTTCAAGGGCCAGAACTTGGAACTGGAGGATCTAAGTTCAAATGCATTTGAATATTTTTGGGATTCAAAGCTGAATGGTGATGAAACACCAGAAGTACAAACAAAATGTAACCTCAGCATCTACACAGAATCTGAGTAAGGGTTTTTAAAGCACTGAATCACAAGGACACAAGTCTGGTCTATCTTCAGTTTTTAGACATCAGGTAACTTCATTAAAAGTCTGATCATGGATGTCGTTAGGTCTGATCACTTGGGGATATAGCCCCAAGTATTTTAAGCAGAGCCCTGAGTATTTTAGCTCCAATGCCAACCTTCCTTCAAAAACAACAAAAGTCAAGCTCCAGGTAAACTTGACTCAGCCCCTGGTCTTTTCAATAGCTAGAAACTCCCATGGGTCTGATCATGCACTTTTCAGGCTATATTGGCTATTCGGCTTTATTGTAGAAGCACAGAAGAGAGCCAAAAATGAAAGGGAAACAGGAAGAAAAAACATTTGTTGGTTTCAGATGAATAACTTTGATTTAACTTCAGAGAATTCCACTTAAATAAAATTGTGGCCTAAAGTAGATGGATGATTCTGGTGAAAAAATAGCTAAGGGCATAAAATGATTATCTGGCATAGCATACTTTTTAATGTGACCGGCATACTGCAGCTATATGAATTTTTGTCATTTAGCACAAACTCAATTCAAGGAAAATAATATTAAATATGAATATTTCCAAGAATTTACATGGTAAATTAAGCACAATTATTGTCAAGGCATTTCTGTGCTGGGTTGAGGGTTTGTACTTTATTTAATATGACCAAAATTGGGGTAATAATAGCCTACATAAATACGTTTAGCTCAGCACGCTGGGGGTAGAATGCTAACCTGAAGGGGAACAGTTACGTCACGTAACTTTTTGCGCGCCAACGTCGACGAGAGCTACTGTAGGTGTCTGGAAGTGGCTGGAGTTGTAGTAACATGACATATAAGACTTTCTTTTTTCACCACACATTTAGTACTCATAAGTACCTTCATTTATAATTTAGTGGAATTTATTATTTTCGTATTGTATAGAAAGTTGCATTATTTGCTATTCTCAAGTTTAGATTGCTTGCGTATTCGTCGTGTGCAGTTGGGTGCATTATTTTCGGTTTGGCATGCACGATTAAATGAATGAATACTTTTGACACGGTCGAAACTTAAATTCACAAGTAGATATTAAACACGGAAAACATTATGCTAATTGCGGCTAATATTGGTTGCAGTTAGTCATAATCGCCGATTTTGGAACATTTTGATTTCTAAAGTATACCAGCACTGAAGAGAGAGTTGTTGATTACAGCAAAATTGTTACTCTGTTATACCGAAACTCGACAGATATGCGATCACACTCGATAATAGGGAACACGGGATTTAGTTCATTGTGATTGTTGTGCCGCGACCCTGAATAGGATAAGAGGATGTAAAGATGGATGGATTGATGGATGATTGTTTTGGTGATATGTTTTTGATTAAGTTACCTTACATATAGGCATATTTTTGTTTACAATTTGCAAATAAACATCTGTTAGGATTTGTTATTCAGACTCGTCGACATACGTATTGTCTTTGGTTTACAGCTGTTATCAATTGTGTTTGTTTTCATAATGAATAATACATTTCAAGATACGCTGTGTTTTCCCTCCGAAATTCCACCAAATCAGGAACCCAAAACCGCAGTTCGTACTGAGCCGTTCATTTTGTGTACCGTTACTTCCCTACTAGCTGCAGGGTTGCCAGCTCTCACGCATCTTTTTCTTTCTGTTAATACTTTCCCCAGTGTATTCATGTACTGTCCCCTTAAAAACATACTACCGCGTGTGCTGTCACGTGACTCCGCCTTGTCCAGTCTACGCCATGGAAGCAGCAGGGAAGAGAACTCGAGCGCCGAGCCGACTGGGCAACCCGAGCAGCTTGTACCAAAGCGAAATGCCATGTCTTTCATTTGGACGCATTGTGGATTTATTGAAGACGACAACGAAACAAAAGAGGTCAAATGTAAACACTGCGGAAAAACAGTTTCAGCTGCCAAAGGTAATACCACCAATCGGTTTAAACACTAGCGATATTTAAAATACAGTGGAAACTGCTTACAGTGTTCACGGTTAAAGTGATCAACCACTTATATAGATCAAAAAGCTTGGGACAGAATCATTCCTGTACACATATTGTTTAAATAATTCACGTATATAAATCATATGTAATCACTTATAGTAATCATGCTAATAGTATTAATTTTGGGTCTTTTTATTCATAACAACATATGAAAAAAAATAAATTACAGTAATTCTTTTTTTACTTGCCTACTTTGCCTTGATGTGACGGGATAAAGTCATTTTCACTCAGTTACGAATACAGACTCATTAAAGTTTATTATTATAAACTGGCAAAAAGGAGCCAATGAGACACAGTAGCAAAACTACAGTAAACTGTATTTTATGTACAGTATTGCACTGTATTATAGCGTATTTGAACTATATGTGGCGCGCCTAGAAAAAAAAACATTAAATAAATAAAGTAAATGAATAAATAATTAAAAAAAGCTATTATTTATTCTTAAAACAGCTATTATCACTGTAAAATAACAGTCGGAGCTGAAGCGTGTGACATAGGTGTACCAGTTGCTTCCGGGTAGCGTAAGGGGCGGAGCCTGCTCCTCAGACGCACTTTGGATGAAGAACAGAAAGGCAGCAGCCTGTGTCATCTTATTGTTTTATTCACCTGTTTACAGG
>JAODJU010000007.1:14748928-14759962 GCA_026776725.1 Gnathonemus echidnorhynchus | reverse complement strand
GCTTCCGGGATAGGCTCCGGACCCCCCGCGACCCAGTAGGATAAGCGGCTTGGAAAATGGATGGATGGATGGATATTCCATCCTATTCATGGTCATCGAAAGCCCTGCAGCTTATCCCAGCTATCACAGGACACTAGGCTGGGGTATACCCTGGATAATGTGCCAGTTTACCGTAGTGTTAACTGCTAATTCAGAACATACCTAAAAAAATTGACCCAGCTCAGCGCTTCACTCAGACCATTCCAGTAATGCTTTGGTAAAGAACCAGGCCAAGGATTAGGAGGGAATCAGGCAAACCGGATTAACTTTTTCCAGGAGCTTAATGTTTCATCGGAAGACTGCTGGTATCTCAGCGCCTTTTGTAAACCAAGAGAGCAATTTAATCTAGTAGCGGTTTTGCTTTCACTTGTGTTGTAACCCAGGGCACGTTGTTACACCTTTGGAGGTGAAATCGATTTAGAGTGAGTGAGTTCCACTTCATGGTAGCATATTAACCCTTTATATTAAGACCAAGGTGGGTTACAACACTAGAGCGTTAAAATAATACTTTATAATACTTTATGTAACAGTTAAGAAGGTTAATGTTACTTCATGACAAACTTAAACCCCAAAATACTTGGTGACCAATCTGGAGGTGAAATGCTGTCATTTTTGAAGCCTCAGTAGAATAAAAACATAATAAAGAAACTGTATGTGTTGCCTCACACCTCCAGACTTGGTTGTGTGTGTGTGTGTGTCTAGGTAATGTATATGTTACATTGTAAGGACAAAATATCTCTGCACAATGCGATAAAAAAACAACAAAAACCTATTAATGTAATGTTGTGGGGACCGTTTTTTTTTTGGTCCCAACAAGGGGAAACTCAATTTTATAAAATTGCAATCAAAAAACTAAAAATTCCAAAAGTCCCGTATTTCATTTGGTGTCTTATGATTAAGGTTAGGGCTGGATAGGGGTTAAGGTTGTCTGCACGTTCTACCTTACGGTGCTCCTCCTGCAGCCATAAGACATGCAGTTAGGCTGACTGACATCTCCCAGCGGGCATTCATCTGTGATTGTGTGTGTCAGTTTGCCCGGTGACGGGCTGGCATCTTGCCCAGGGAGTCCCCCTGTCTTGTTACCTATGCTGTCTGGGATAAGTGCCAGCCCAACCCCCTCCACTACCCCCCATGACTCTCACCAGTATCAGCTATTAGAAGATGGATGAAATAAATACACATTTATTCTTTAAGCACCACTTTTAATATTAGGAGTAACATCTGAACATTTCGATTTGTGCATTTTTAAAATAGCATTTGCAGATGAATGATAGTGCTGCTTTAATTATGTACCTCAACTTGTGTCCATCCCAGACTGTCATGGGATGTCACTTAGCATGCAGGTAAGTGACAAACAGATGGGAGCCTTTCTGGTGAGAGTTCAAGGGTGTTTAATGTCCACCTACCTTATTTGTTTATTTATGCTGTATTTTGGTTCACTATGTATCCAAGCTTCTACATGTTTACCAGATCTGCTGTGTGCAGGATGGATCTATGTCACATGACTAATGTCACAGAGTATAAACTGATTAAAAAAACCACAAATCTTCATAGATCTGACCTTCCAGGAAATAAGGAGCAGAACATATTCATACTATATGACATTTTTCATACCCTGGAATCCTACAGTATGTAGTCATATCACTCCGGAATGGCACTCCACAATTCATCACTTGATCTCAACACTATTTTATGAAGAATTATAGACCACAGCACACAATTATGTAAATGTATATAACCAATGAAGTGAATGTGTGTGGATTTATGGCAGTGGCAGTAAAACCACAGCAAATCTCAGCCTTTTACAAGTTAACCGTGTGCAGATCAGTAATCAGAACCTGCTGATGCTGGCAAACTAACCCAAATATCAAGGGACTGTTGGATTAATGGAGCAGCTACAACAGAATACATTGTCTATAAATCCTGTACTGCTTAATATTTTAAATCACAATGGGACACATTGAGATCAAATGTTGCCTTGTTATAGGAGCTGGGGTTTGCTTGTTCTCTTTTGTTTGTGTGTTTTTTTTTAAACTTAATAATGTGGTTTCCTGCACGTATCCAGTTTAATCTCACACGGCGCATGTGTCGATGCTAAAGCCCCTGACATTCTGATAGACATCTGAGCATACCGACGAAAAGATGACTTTTCCAGTTAACAATACAGTGAACCTGAGTCTATCCCAAGAGCACAAGATGAGGTGAGAACGGGGCACTCACATACATAGCAGGAGCAATTTACACTCACTAGTTCACCAATTGCAATTTTGTTTCGTTAATTCCCTGACACTGGATAATTCTTCAGCAGGTAATTTGCACTAACGTGATTGCATCGTATCTGCTGTGTGAAAATGATAAATTGCATTTGTCAGAGTTCATTACCCAACCGTCAGTTTCTGGTGCCTTTCTCGTGCAGCAGTCCTGAATGAAGGTGACCAAACACAGGTGCCTTAAATCCTTTTATAAGGAGCTAGAATCATTAAGAAATGGTTAATAAATGCCATTAGTTGGGCAGGAAGATCAGTCATTCTCTCCAAAACAATTTAAGAAAAATAAAACTGCAGTGATTCCATAAGCAAATGGTTATTACCCAGTAACCCTACTCAAATTTGAGCCAAGTACAAAAACAGGAACGATTAAGCACATAAAATAGGAAAGATTCACAAAGCAGACGGCCCAAGGTACCATAGGGTGATACAGGATACAGGGGATAATCAAAATAAGAATATGTAGGGTGAGAAAACTGGTTCTGTCCTGCAAAACAGAATGATGACCACATGTGACATGAGGGTCACACTCCACAGTGAAAGTCTCCTGCAGGCCTGCACCAGCAGAACTGCCCAGTTCACCACCTTGGAACTCATGCCTCACACACTACTGCTCCAGCACGTTCTCCTCCCCCTTCCCCTCTAAGCCATTTTGCTGGTTTCAAACTGGTTTCCATAATTAAAGGAACACCTGCACAGCCCCCTGCGCCCCTGCTCTTACCGCAGCAGCGTCCAGATCACAGTGTCTGAAAGAAAGCGTGCCAGAAAACAACTAGTTCATATCCAGCTGTTGATTGTGAATCGCCAGCTGGACTTACAGCACTAGTACTTTAAAATTATTAATTCAAATAGAACCAGTATCAGTATAAGGAAGAGGTCCTGAATATGTTACTTATGCTAACAATAAGTTTGCTGTATTGCCCATAACTACACAAAAATGTAAATGAAATGAATTCTGTCAGACACCTAATGGTATTCAGTACTACTACAGAAAAAACTAGCACACTATGATACACACACACACACACACACGGATGCAGGTAGGCTGCACACCCACTGTGAGGAAGAAAGATACAGCAAATGCAAATGCACGGTTCGGCCTCTGAAATTGTGTTTCCCTTGGAACGACTCATTTAATCAGGATTTTTTTTTTTGTTATTCAGCGCATCTTGACATGTTATCTGTTACTTTTTGGAACCCATGAATATGCAAGTAGTTCTGGTTTCATGATTCATGGGATTTTTATGTCTATCACATTCTCCTGGTGTCTGACACACAAATGAAGATGCAGTTTGCTTGGCTTAGTTCCAGGGGGAAATTCAGAGGATACAAAAAAAGGATTCAGTGAAATTGAAAAACAGCAAAATAAATCTGTGAAGCGAGAAAACTTTCGTGAAGCAGGTATAGTATGTAAGGAGATACATAGAAGTTGTAGGATTAGTTTCAAAGCACTGAATCTCCAGTCTGCTAAGGCATAATTGTTTTTTTATGTTTCCACTAAAGTGAAATTAACCCCTTCACCACCTTAGCTACTGTACGGTGAGCATACTGGCGCAGAATGGCTGACGTCGCATCATCCAGGTGGGTGTTACACAATGGGGGTGGTAGAAGTGGCTCCCCGTTGGTTCTGTAAAGCACTTTGAGGGCTTGAAAAAGCGCTACATAAATATAACTTTCATTCATTCATTCAAAGGAAAAGGGGCCTGACAATTACAAAGTTTATGTGTATATTTCTTCAGGTAATCCGGATTCATCCTACAGTCAACAGCTGTGTGATTAGGTAAATGTAAAAATACATTTTATTGTTTAGCAGATTCTCAATTTTTTTTAATCCAAGGACCCCCTGTGTCCTGGAAAACATGTTTCCCCCCCACCCCATGTTATAATATTTTTTCTCTTATTTGTGTCTAGCAGAGATGGCAAAAATTGCCAATGTTATATTAATGTAATTAATATTAATGTAATTTCTTTTGAACGTGACTCAAACAAGGTTTCACTTCACTATGTCCCCCAGCTTTTTGTCCTTTTTTCCATCAGTTTGTGATATTGCTCTTTAAACAAAAGGGGGGTGTTTATGAACAAAAAATTTAATCCTATTTGGTAAACGGCTCTAAAATTTGAAATCTGACAACCATTAAATGTCTGAAAGGTATTAGCCTTCAACAAAATAAAGCAAATACTGCAAATTATATTTTTAACAATGATTTAAAATGAAATGAACCGGGTAACAATGATTCTTCACCGTTCTCCTCCGTCAGCATCCCTGGGAGACCCCAGCTGAATGCTTAGCTTGTAACTGTGAATTCTGGGATTCCGTGCAACATCATGACCGAAGCTCTCACACTGTTTGTAACCAGGAAGGAATACTACTGGTTTCAATTTAAAATCTTTATAAAAGAACTGATTTTAATGGATAGTTAAAGCATATTGACATAAATAATATTATCTTATATCTTATTTTGAAAAAATACCATAAAAATTCACAAACAACTCTAGTTTTGGTAATGTCATATTATTTTCCCACTGCTTTAGCAGATAGAACACATATTATCCTAATGATAAATCACATTAGTATCAGGAAAGGTAAGTGTCCTGGTCGATCGTACCAGTCCACTTCAGTGCAAACACTAACAAAATAGCACATTGTAAAAAAACTCAAGCTTCCTCCATGACAAAGTGACGGACAGCGAACAGATCTACAGGACATGCCAATTATGCGGATGGAAAGTAAAATTTTACTGCCACTTGAGATTAAACAGGTGGGTGCACCAAGCAATATACAAAACAGCCAATTTTTCGTCTCTAAAAATGAGCAGGTCAGAAGTCCCAGTGCCTCTTTCACACTGGGAACATACTTTACACAATTGCCAATTAATTACATGTCAGTACAGGCCCCCCTCCCACACCACCCCGCAAAACAGATGCATTTGCCAAATACATAATTTCCAGTTCATATAATTGCACTTTTATTAGACTGTGGAATGTTGGAGGGGCATGGGGACCCTGGCAGATTCTGGGGGCTCAGCCCCTTACTGAAGCCCTTAAATACATAATATTATAAGTAAAATTGGGTGAGGTGGGGGGCAAGGTAACATTTTATCTGGGATCCGAAAATTTTCTAGCTGCATCCCTGGAACAAACCACTGGAGGCAATATTGACAGAAGGTTGATGACTGTACCTAAGATCTGCAATCTAAATTTTTTTTTTTTTTTTTTTTTACAAAAAAATTTGTAATCAAACATAAATTGTAGCAATTGCTTGTAAAGTGTGTATAAAGTTTGCTGTAAATGATTTTGCCCATCAGCAGGGGATTATCAAACTGTAATTGAAACTGAGATAATTAGGTTGCTTGTTATCATCTTTGCTGTAGAGATGCAAAGATAAGCAAACGACTACTCTGTCTAACAAAGAAAAGTAAATTTATTTCTTAAGGCCCATAAACAGCTGAGGCCAACTCTTTGTAGCAACAGAAAATCGGTGAATACGAGCAGATTAGTTTGTGGCAGAGCTGCATCTGGCCTGGCTATTTGTAGAGGCCAACATGGTCAGTCAGCTATTGCAGTGTTTTTAAAATGGACTGAAGGCATGACCCCTATGCAGAATCTAAGCACATTATTTAGGAAGCATATATTTCACCCAAAACTCCTTAGTCATGCATAACGCTTATATTGCTGCAGGAATCATTCTCCTTGTTGGCTGGAATAAACAAAATAAGCAGTTTAGATCATTTATAGTCATCAAAACATTAACCAGTAGTAACAGTAGAGCACAGCAATTATTTTATTGATAGTATAGAGAATGACCATTGTGGAACATTTTTGCTTTGAAATCACTATAGTGAAGTGCTTAATTGCCATTGTTGACGCTCCACAGCAAGATGCCCATGTTGCCATAGCAGTGGGCAGCTAATTCAACACCCAGTGTGTTTTTGTAACACTGGAGAATTGAACCAGCAACCTCTCAATTACAATTGTGTTTCCCTAACCATTAGGCCACCACCACCCTGTTTTTGAACTTAACTTAACTTAACTTAACTTCACTAAACTAAACTAAACTAAACTAAAGTGGGTTTACCTCACTTGTATGTTACTTTGGACAAAAATGTCTGCTAAATAAAAATTAATGTAAAACATAATGTAAACTATTGTGTATTTTTATAAGAGGCACCATAGTGCCTCAGTGGGCTGCACCTTAGCCTCTCTTACCCAGGTTTGGCTCCTCTCCCTGTGCAGAGTTTGCATGGTCTCTCTGTGTTCGTGTGGGTTGCCAGGTACTCCGGTGTCTCCCCACAGTCCAAAAATACACAGTTAGGCAAATCTGTACTTTTTAATTGTCTCAAAGGCAATTTAGAGTGCTTGCCTGTGAAAGTTTGCCCTGTGATGGAGTGACTTGTCACACTGAGTGTCCCCTTCTTTGCGCCCCATCATTCTTGGGACCGTCCCCAGAGTCGGCACAACCTTGTACTGCATAAGAGCTATCGAAGATGGATGGATGGTTATTATAAGTCAGTCATGGGAGTCTTCAGTCTTTGTCTTATCCAACAAAGCTAGACATCCAACCTTGTGTGAATGGTGTCCAACTTCTCCATTTTGACCCAATGAGTCACAGTCTGGTTACCACACAAACTGCAGTCAGGAGGGTTTCTGCATGCATTTTGTTTATGGTAAATTTCAGTTTTAGTATCTTCTGCACTTAACAAGGACAACAGAACAATATCTGGTTACATATACATACCGTAATGTTTTTAATATAGTGTTTAGGTTGTGAACACACTTTAATAACTCTCTCCCAAATCAGGCTGGCCCATTAGTTTTGAATTGATGTCAAATGATGATAATGGAGATAGAGAAATTAAAGCTCTGATGGTTAAACTAATGATGGTATATTGCTCTGCATTGTAGTCTCTGCCTTACCTTTTGTTTTTTGGTGTTCAGATCCCAGTGTTTGTTTTCTTAGTGCACACAGTTTTTAGTTGTATAGTATTGCTTACATCACAATAGTGGATCCATGTTTTTATTGATTATTGAACTCTGTAATGGTTTCAAGCAAATAGGTTCCTGAAATAGACACTGTTTGGTTGCATATTTACTTGGGCACTTTGGGTGTCTGCCACTATTCAGTAACATAACATCCATTTGTGGAGACTAGGATTAGTAGTGGTGCAGTGCCCACTACTGGACATGTGGATTCTGGAGGATTTCTTAAAAAGTTGGCACTACCTGTTGGTTATCAGTAGTTGGTTACATTTCCCGAATGGCTTCTTTCAAGAAATTGTCCTGCAGTCTGACTGTCTTTGTCTTTAATTTCTTTACCTGTCTCCTCACATTCTCCTCCCCTGTTTCCTTGTCCGTTCTGATTTCTTTTCTCATAATATTCCTCTTAGCTTCCAAAGTGTTGTGTAAGAGTTTGTTCAAAAATTCAAATATTTCTCAAAAATGTAAATCAGCGCTTCTTAACTGTTTTAGTCTCAGGACTCACATTTCTCGTTGGTCAAGTTCCAAATTTTACAAAACTACAGTGAAATAGTAAATAGAAGCTAACTCAGTAACAGTAGCACAATGCTATTCATGTCCTGGGAGCCACTTTTGGTGACACCAATGTTTCTTAGAAACATTACTGGGTCTATTTTGAGATAAAGGTATTTTTGTCCACTGACCTTCCTCCTGCTTGTCTCCTACAGGGTCACTGAAGCCTCACCCAGAGAATACAGGGCACAACAGCATAAGGTGTGCATGTGTGTGTGTGTGTTTTTGATGTTTAGATGTTTTGTTTAAATATTTCCATTTACAAAAAAATTGCTGTAAATACTTTTTGGTCCTTTCCATTTATTTTGAGGATTTTGGCATGTTTTAATTAATGCAATTATGAATTATGGTTATCGTTTTTCCTGTAAATACCCTGCCGTAGACATTTTCTCACAGAAGACGGCTAAAGAAACTACATGCTTCTCCGCATATAACGCTGTTTTTAGAGTTTTTATAAAAGTATGAGGAAGTATTCAGCACTTCCTGAACATCAGATACATTGGATCATCTCGCTGAATTCGTTTTGTGACTCCTGTACCCTTTTCGCCCTGTCTTCTTCTTGTTGAATCGCTTGCCTGCTGACCTTCTCAGTCTCAATACTTCCAGTCTCATCTATGGCTTTCAAGACTTTCTGCTGGATTACTCCGACTCCCCTCAAACGTTTTTTTCTTTTGTATTCCTTAGTCTTATCTCAGGAACTCAATATTTCTTAAAATCATTTTCCACAGGGAACAAGGTAGGAGTGACTCTGTATGGGATGTTAGTCCATCACAGGCAGGTGCCTTGATTGCACTAGATATGTTTTTTTAGCATAATTGCTGTGGTTTATCTCCAATTTAGTGAATAGCTTTTTAAACGGCTTTGAAGCATCCACTCCAGTGAGTAACTCTTGATAACAATAACATTTTGCACCTGCTTTTTCCATTTGAAAATAACAAAAGAATATTCTTAGAGAAGATTAACCTTTATTAATCTAAATCTAATCAGAACTGCTTGATTACATATACAATGGGGCCTGAGTCAGAATGAGAGTTTAAAGCACATGCTATCTTATTAATGGAGAAAAAATCAGTCACCCAACCATCCACCCTCCGACCCACACATACACTTGCACACCATGGGAAATATATAGATGCTAATTAGCCTAGCAGCATATGTAGGAACCACAAACCGGGGCAATAAATCAGAAGAGTAAAGGATCATGGGAATTGCACAGCTACAGTTTATTGAGAAGCAAATACAGGAAAGCAGAGTAGTGCTATTGGGACCACATTTTTACTTTTGTTAATATACCTTTAACAGTTAAAACACATAATGTTTAATATTCAGAAGCATGGCCATAGAGCTAAAAAAAAGAAACATGAAAGACTGGCAAGCTAATGTTCACGACTGAGACATTTTAAGGGATTAAATAAGCAGTATTTCCTCAGTATTTCATCTCACTTTCCTACAGCCGCCATGGCACAGTTTACAGGGTTGCAGCTACAGCTCTCAATGTATGTGTATGTGTAGTCCATCGTTGATCCATCTGGGCAGACCAGCTGTACCTGCTTCTTGCTGACAGATGTCTCCTGACAGCAGGAGCAGGAGTGGACCAAGTCATTCGCGTTAGCAGAGTACCTGTCAGAGGACAGACAGATGCATGAGAACACAATGCACGGAACGTACATTGAGTAGCAGCAGTAGAGTACATTTTTAAATGAAGATCAGCAACTGATAAAATGTAGCACACTTTTCTAAAGCTATACACACAAACTAGCGTGTAAACTCACAGGGAATACGTCCCACAGTATCCCGTGCATGAGGACAGCTCTACAGGATTTGCGGATTGACATGCGTTGTGCACCAGGATGCTGCTGTTCTTCATTAAGTTGCAATTCTGAATTGGGGTACCTGCAAAGGAAGATGCGTCAGGGTGTGGTAACTGTGAGGGCCACCTCCTGGGCCTTTGAGCGTGTGGGAACAAATATTTATTTTGAAATTTACAACATATCACTGGAGCACCAATGCTTATAGTATCCGATTTACTTACAGGTCTGGCAGCAGCCATCGGCATCAGTTGTTTCGGTACCCTTTGATACAAAAAACGATCAAATGAAATTGATGGTTATAATGACATGTTTTTGGTGCATTTAAGCGGTTCTAAGTCAGTGGTAAACCAGCTACAATTGAATGCATTTAATGGATCTGCACCGCAATTTGACCGGTGATCAGGATTTTTCAGCAGTTTGGATCAGTCCGAGGCTGGTATCATAAGACAGAAAAGACCCTTTCACAAAAAGTTTTGCATTGTAAAGGGAATAGCTCCGATTCAGGTGACAGTAATCATCATGGAGATGTAATCTAAATTACCAAAAGAGAACCTGGATCACGGTGATACTTACAGGCATGCAGTTCCCAGGATCGAACTCTGGGCACACAGCTTTGACTTTCACAGTGGTCAGCTTGTCTCCGATCTTTTCACACTCGTACGTCACACATTTGTCATTTGCGGGTGACCAGCTCTGCCCAGGCTGCCAGTCAAACACATATTACTTGGGTAAGTCAAAAATTCTTAATACTCTTAATTGCGGAAGGAAAAAAATATTATAACTATTAATATACAGAAGGCGAAGAGACTGGAAAGAAGTCTGTGTCTTCACAAAACCATGATGTATCTCAATAGTGCGGCTTACCTCAATAAGATGTGTGGTATTATCAGGCAGGGATGCGATGCAGGTGGACTGTACACAGATACCACAGCACTGTCCCTGCACAGTCTGATACTCAAAGCCCTGCATACAGGAAGAGCAGAATATGCACATCAACACAGATACAAACATGCAAAAAGGTTTATGCATTTTTAGTCATTACAAAATCATTTGATGCTAATATTTTTACATTTCAGAATATGCCATATTAAATCTTATTAACTGAGCTAGACAAATATCCGGGGAGGCCGTTATCATTAATATCAGTAATTCTGAATTTATTGCTTTCCTTACAAAATGGAGTAAAATTCTGTTTACTCATAATCAGTGACATGATACTGATACTGACACAAACAAAGTACATTAGCTGGGCCTGTGAAAATCGATATGTGTATACAGTACACTTTAAACATTATAGTACATTAACTGGGCCTCTGAAAATCGATATGTGTATACAGTACACTTTAAACATTATAGTACATTAACTGGGCCTCTGAAAATCGATATGTGTA
>JAODJU010000007.1:14729124-14744307 GCA_026776725.1 Gnathonemus echidnorhynchus | reverse complement strand
TTGTAATTTCTGCAAGGGTCGTTGTCGAAGCAGTTGATGGACCACTGGTCTGAATCTTGGATGGTTGAGTGGATCCATTAGTAACTCCTGTTGTTGTACTTTCAGTCGAGCTTTGAGTAACAGTGATTGGCAGTGTTGCTGTCATCATTGGTATTGTTTGTGTTAGCGGTGCTATGGCTGTAGTTCCCGTTGTACTTTCTGTAAATTTTTAAAGTAAAGAGCCTTAAGTTACATTTCAACATTTTACTATGCTTGATTTTTATGACCTTTTTGGTAATTGATCTTTAGAACTGATCACACTCACTAACTATGTTACTTAAATGTATCTCTTCCTACCTGTCGAATATACAAAAATGGTTGTTGGTGTTGATGTAGTTCCTGCTGTTTTTGTTGTTATGGTAGGAGCTTCAGTAGATGCTGTTGTACTTTCTGTAATTTTTGAAGTTAAAGAGTATAGAATTACATTTCAACATTTTACTCTCCTTGATATTTACAACCGCTGATGTATAGTTAGTTTTTTGCAATGATTAGGCTCACTAAATGTTTTACGTAAAAGCATCTCTTCCTACCTGTTGAAAATACAAAAACCGTAGTTGGTGTTGATGTGGTTCCTGTTGTTGTTGCTGTCATTGTGGTAGGAGCTACAGTAGTCTCACAGGGGTACATGTCCCTGTTAATGGTTCCATTTTCCCCACACACTGCCGTGATACAGCTTCCATCTCCATCAGTAGTATGGTATATTGTTGACCCATATGTGTACTTATTTCCTTTGTAGGTGCAGGAACAAGCTGTAGAGAAACATTTCTTTTCTCAGTATGGTTGTCTTTTCTCCATCATATGATATTTCACATACCTGGTGCAGATCATTGTGCTTACCTTGAACATCATAGGTGCAGTTTATTCCGGTTGATGAACAGTAACTTGATGGGGGAAAAACACAATGAGTTATTTCTTTATAGTGATATTTTACAAATGAGATATAGACATAAATCAGAGACACCTTACCAAGACTCGCAGTTCTGTGTGGTGGGAACACTCTCGCCTGTATTGTAATGTTTCTCTTCAGCATCGTAACAACCACACTGCTCTGCCTCCACACACTTCATTGAGTCCTCATCAAAGAAGGGTCGACTCGAGGGGCAATTGGGATAGCAACCTTGAGACAGATTCATCCAAACAAAATTTACCACTGTGCAAATCCGTGTTTCCTTTTCAATCATTGCACATAAAGTATATAGGAGTTTTGACAACAGCAATTTCTTTTTAAATTTTATACATGTAGTCCATCTTAGCAAAAACATTTTACCTTCCATCGCTGGCATTTGTTCAGAGCACACCCCGGTGGGGTTCCGGCAAGTCTTCATGCATGGAGCTCCGCAAGGCTGGTAATGCCACTCACACTGGTCAGGAGTGTTGTAGAAATCACAGAACAATGCTACAACATGGAAGAGGAGATCATTATGACATTATTAATAGCATTATTTTGTGATTCTCTGATTTGATTTATAAAGTGCAGTGCTGTCAATTGAATTCTGAACAGCAACTCACGGCAGATTTGGGGTGACCGCCAGGTGATGCAGGCACCTGCCTCATTGCAGGCCTGAGCATAGGCTGCAACAGCTGTGCAGAAGCACTCACAGTCCCCTCCACTGTCACAGGCACATGAGTCTTTGACACAGTCATCATAAAATTCACTGGGATCCACCTTAGCAGAAATTACAAATGCTGTCAAAATGCTAGCTATTACAAAAATTACACTTATGGTGCCTGCACCTTAATGGCAATATTAAATGTATAGGTTCGAGGTATTTAGGTTAGTCATGCGGATTCCAAAGGCACCCCTAGCGTAGACAGTAATAAAAAGTATAATCAGATTTTGTACCTTAGAATGACAAGCAGTGAACACATTGCTGTTGATGATGCTGCACTGTTTCTGGGCCCATGACTTCCTGTATGGATTGGAGCTGCAAGGATCATTGTTGCTTGTAGCATTAAGGTTGTTCGAGGAGACTGCCCAGCTGTTCCCGAACTCAATGGGGTCTACAACGACTAACTGGCTTCGAGTGATGAAATCATTGTTTTGGTTGCCATCATAGTTTCCACACAAGCCACAGACTTGACCCTAGATGAACAATCAAAAACACAAGACGTTGAGGGTTAGAACCAACTAGAAATAAGATGGAGATTAATACCTCAATCGCATATTTTAAAAATTGTATTTACTCACTTTATATGCAGGACTCAATTTGATGAATATGCTAGTTTTTCTGTCCCACATGAATATGAGGCTATTGTTGGCTTCAACAACAATGTAAATCCCCATAATTCGGATCTGGTATGGCACCTCCATGCCTGTATTTTTCGGAATTACTTTGTATTCTCCCTCCGAAAGGATAAGTTCATTATTCTGAAATAAACAGAGAATATATGTGTTAATAACCAATAGGTATAGGTAAAGATCTTATCCTTCCCTGAAGTGGACAGAAGATTGATCTTTCTCCCTTACCCCCAGGAAGAGCTTAATAGCCTTAGAGCAGGTGACGCCTGTGGTTCCACATGGAATGTTCTCAGTGATGACTCTGAAGGTACCGTTGGAATTGCTCCCACCACAATAGTCCTGCAAGAGTGTTTCAACTTAAGAACTCTTACATGACACTGGATTTTCATAAAATGTAATTGCTATTGTAAAACCGAGTGACATTTTTACTTCATGAGACCGTGAGTACGGAAGTTTAAATCACTCTGACATACCTGGATGAGAACATATTCACTGTTTCCATTGAAGTTGTACCTTTTCCCATCAACAGTGACATAATGTCCATCTCCATAGACAGAACAGGTACCAAAGCACTCATTATTGGTACATTCCCATTTCCTATTCATACAAGTACTGAAATAAAGAGAGAACAGAAAATCTGAACTAAGAGAATCAACATAAGCCACAATATAGCTTCATATTTGTATACTTTCATATATCTGTGATATTACAGTAATTGTCCAGGAATGGAAAACATACCATGTGTTGCAATCTACTTTAATACTATCTCCTGGATTATGTGGAGCATCATTGTAAAAACAGGGGCAGTTCTCTTCCTCTATACATCCGTCATTCCCATCATATACCGTGCCAGGGGGGCATGTACAGCCTGACATACATTCTGTGCTGATCTGTGACAGGGGAATAAAAAAGTTAGTCAGGTACTAATGGAAACAATCGCTTATGGTTGGCATCTCTGCTTTATAACTGGATGAAGTGTGTACAACCACAACCATCACTAGGAGAAGCGTTCTGAAGATGGATGGATGGAGGGAGGGGGTGAAATGTCTACATTGGTATCATGTTATTATGGTGTAGAGTGCAAACTATTAGCTGACTTACACATGTCATATCCAGATTCTTACAGCTCTTCTGACACTCAGATCCTACAGCCCCTAGTCCAGCACTTGAGCAGTTGAAGAAGACCATTGGGCTTTGGCATGCTAAGGAGAAAAAGAGAAGCTAGTCACTCTTCCCACAAAACTGCCTTATCAGACTTTATTTATAAAGTCATTTAAGCTGGTCAGATCATGTTTGGGTTCATTTGAATATTCTTGATAACAGATTTTTCAATGAAAAACTCTACAGGTAAATAAGCACATACTTGGTTCGGCAGAAAGGGGCATCACATTCTGCAATATGGCCATCCCGTCACTGCATACACTGCAAGATGAAGGACAGTAGCATTAGACAGATCTGCATGTACAGACTCTAATTCAGCTGCCACCAAAGAAGCCACAAAAAATTCAAGAAAATGTCTTGAATTGCACCTGTATCCTTTAATACACACACACACACACACACACACATCTAGTTATCATGATTTCATTGTTGGGCTCTTAAGCTAGGCTCTTAACGCCAAATGCAGCAGGGACTGGTTGATCCTGCTTACTCATTGTACATTGGTTTGGATACAAGCATCTGGTAAATAAGTAAACGTAAATACAATAAAGGGAAGTTTCACGGGGTGGATATTATGATCGACAATATGTTGCGTCTTTGCAGATTTAGGGAAACTGCAAGCAAAGAATGAACCTGGAAATGGAGTAGAAGCAAAACCCTGTGATTATGAGTGGGAAGCTCCTACCCCGAGGCCAGGCTCTCTTGGCAGAGGCAGCTATCTTGCTGGACGCAGTTCCCCGCTTGGTCCATGTAACTCCCTTGATCACAGCCACAGCCATCTACAGCTGTGAATTTCACCTGACAGGAGTAGTCTGGTTTAATGAGGGAATCGCAGGTGCGGCCGCAGCTGTTCATGTCGTAGGAGTAGACCATGGTGCTGGGGCAGCTGGCTTTGTATGTTTCTGGACAGGTGGATGCAGGAGGACATGGTATTAATGTGAATGTCGCTGAACTCTTTTAGGTTGTCCTGCATTGAATGACACCAAACTTACGGCAGATGGTATCCCTCCAACCGGAGAGCAGCACGCCCGCGTCAGCACAGGCATGAACATAGGCGGAGATAGAGGCACACATGCATTTCTCGCTGTCTGCGCAGTTGCAGCTGTCATACATGCAGTTCTGCAAGGGGAGAGCAGAGTCTCTTAAAGGGAAGTTTCAATGATAAGTATTCCATTTTCATTTTAACTTTAGTACTAGCAAGGGTAGGAATCTACCAGGGTTGGGGCCATTCTGGAATGCATTCCACAATTCCAATCTAAATCAGAAATTGGAACTGGAGTTGGAATTTAAATCTCCCTAAAATTTGAATTCAATTCCAATTCTGTTCACCATAGTTTTTTTTTCCAATCCCAACTCCAGTTCCATTTCCTGATTTGGACTGGAATTGCTGAATGCATTCCGGAATGGCCCCAACCCTGGAATCTACCAAAGAGTGAGGGATGTATAAGTGTGGGTAGACGTACGTCTTCATAGATGCCTGGACTTATCTCAGTATGACATGGCGCAAACACTCCCTGTGGGTCTGATAGCATAGAGCACCAGTACTGGGCATATCGTTCTGAAATAGAAAGATTGATTACAATGCAACTGCAGAAATTCATCCATCTTCTGCATGCTTATCCAGAACAGGGACGCAGGGAGCATGGCGTCTGTCCCACAGAACACAGGCCATGTAGCGCGACGTCATTCCATCTCAAAGCACAGGCACACACTCACTCACATGCAGTCATACGCTACTGGCAATCGCCTAACTGTCTGTGGGCTCTGGGTGGAAACCGAAGGTCCTGGAGGAAAAATCTTTAAAAATCCTGAGGGAAAAGGGTACAGAGTAAGAACAGCCGACAGGAAGAATGGGTACCGTTGTCCACACTCTGGCTGCAGGGGTTGACAAAGCTGCTGCTCACATCTGGGCAGCTGGGTCTTGTTTTCCAGGTGTTGGCAAAGGCCACAGCTGTTCCCTCTACCAGTCCACTATCAGTCTTAAAGTCATCAGCCTGGATGCTGTTGAAGCTCCCACAGAGACCTGTCGCAAAAATAGGAAGATAGGAAACGTGGCTTCAGCACACCAAGCTGTGCCCTTGAGCAAGGTCCTTAACCCTCAGTTACTTGAGGGACTGGCTAATCTCTCAAAAAGGTGTGTCGCTTTGGATAAAAGTGCCTGCTAAATAAATGTAAAATCACAGTGCACCCCCCCCCCTGCCACTGATGTGGTTATACCGACAAGATCTTCAGGAAGGAGATGGGAGTGCGTACCACATGTTCTATCTTTGTAGGATGAGTCCAGGGAGATGTAGACCTGCATGGTGGGGATGAACTGGATCATGAGCTGAATCCCAGACATGGTTTGTACAATGCCGTAAAATGTGGAGGGTCTGAAGATAATCACAGATGCTGTGAAACAAAAAACAGGTTATTTATAAAACAATTCAATTATATGACATGGAAACTGTGGTCTTAAAAATGTAAAACTTACCTGTGTAAATTGGCAGCTTTACGGCCAGTCCATTAACAAGCACATTTTGATCATCCTGGATTCTGATGACCTTTAGATACAATAGGTTTTTGTCAGCATCATCAAGTCAGATCAATATGAAGACTGTTGCCCCGATCTATAAATCACTCCCAGAGTAATCAAACAAATTATTACTTCACCAGGAAGAAGCCCGGCTTACTCACAGTGGATCCATCACTGAGGGAGAGAGTCACGGCGGTGAGACATGTCTCTGTGTCAGACTGTCCACACTTATTCAAGTCTCCCAAAATGGTGAAGTCAGTTCCGTTACATTCCTGTAGAAATACACAAAATGTAACTTGAATGTCAGATCACTGTTTTGCCACTTACATGGTTCATATCCCCTACATGCTAAAAAAATAAATACTAAGTCAAAGTCAGGCACTGACCTTTGTAAGGACATAGGAACAATCTCCATGAAAGCTGTAGGCTTTGCCGTCAAAGGTGGTGATGTGTGAACCTCCTTCCACGGAGCAGTTACCTGGGCAGTCCAGGTCTTGGCAGTCCCACTGGCCCCCATAGCACATACTAGCAGCACAAATTGAAGCACTTTATTGAGCCAATGCACATCCATTTAGAGTTAAAAAGCACTCATCTCGGTAGTGTAAAGTTATATAAAGCTTGAGTTTCAACTGTTTGCCGTATAGTAATTCTTTTACAAACAGTACATTCTTTGGGGTCAACCTCAGGGACTTATTGGCCACTATCTCCCCACTAGGATATCAGAAGGAAATGGGTTTGACAAAATTCCACTTAATACGAAGACACCATCTTTCAGTCTGAGGCAGCCGCTGCAGGTTGCTTACCAGCTTTTGCAGCCAGTCGTATACAAGTCCCCGGATTGGTAAACATTCCCATTGTGCCTGCAGGAGCACTCCTCCAATGGTATGCAGCCTTTCTGGGTGATGTCATCCATAACCGTGCCTGACACAGATCAGAGGAGATTTAGAAACCCTCTTTGAAACTGACTTGGTGAACTAGCACTGCAAATGTATGTAATTTCAGGTGAGGGTAATCTTCTGAGCATTAAATCAAGTACACATTTTAAATGAATACGTTACCAGGTGGGCAGAAGCATCCATCAGTACAATGTTCCTCGCATAGTTGCCCTCTCTCTGGGTTAGAACAGGTGTCAGGACAAGGGATGCCACACTCCTGATATTCCATGTTGGAGGGACATGACATCGCTGCCAGATATAGGGAGACAAAGGTCAAACTCTGAAATCCAACAGAAGTACCACTTTCATGGGAATTAGTCTTACAGGTATGTTAATATTTATTTACCACAAAACTGGTCCGTCCTCCACTGCCCCGGCATCCCCCCTGCATGGACACATTGACGCGAGTACTCTGAAATGGTATTGCACAGGCAGAACGATCTGTTGCTGTTGTCACACTGGCACAGGTCTTGCGTGCAGGCCTGGATAAAGGGGTCGACGAAGACGAGGTCCTGGCAATTGCTGAAGGCAGAGCTGGTCAGCAACTCCTGGCAAACTGGAACCTGGCAGTGAACAGGGAAGAGGCGGAGCTTAATACACAGGAAAACTCAGCTCTATGATGACATCGTGATCAGTGACTAAAGGTGTAGAAAAGTCTTCCAAAGTCATATGGAATTATATACAAGTGCGTTAAACTTCCACATATTTCATGACTGTAATCAGACTAAATACCTGCTCCCCGCATTCCTGTACAGTCTGCAGCTCACAGCTTTCTGTTGGTCCGTCCATTCTCCACATGTTAGCCATTTGCAATGTATTCATTAACATGCCTGAAAGGAAATGGACTGTTTAAACAAAGTCAGCCCCCTGTGGAATTCTCCGGAGGAGGACGCCGAATGGTGACTCACCATTTGTGAAGAACTCATCATACAGCGGTACGCCGTTGAAGTCTCCGCAAAGCCCACAAGTCAGATTTCTGTATTTACTGTCCAGCTCCACCTAGGGACAGTAAAGATATTAGTAACCTATTAAGACAAGTAGAGTGTTAAATAAATCGCTGAAGAATGTCGTTTCCCAGGAGCATATAACAACACATTAAATGAGATGAATCACCTGCACTCCTTAAAAAGGTGCCAACCAACAGTATTTTTTTATGCATTAGTATCAGTCAGTCCACATTTTTGTCTACACACCTGATTTTACCTGTCAACTACAGTACCCTTATTGGCCTGGCTTAGCCATGCAGGTGGTGGACTAAGAAAAAACACATGAACTGACTGAGGGGAGCTGAGAACTGGGTTAGGAACTATTGACCAAAGGTGCTTAAATGGTGGTGAACAGACTTTACAAATAGATTGCAAGCAGCACAGCATTAATTTGGATTGAATGATGCATAGTGATCCATCCATCCATCTCCCCAATAAGCATCCTATACAGGGTCAGCCTAGATCCTATTGCAGGATTCACACACCATACGGCAGGGGAATACCCAGGATGGGACAGCATCTGATCACAGTTTTCCTCAGTTGTGTGTTGCTTTGAACAAAAGAGTCTGTTAAGTAAAGTAAAATGTAATGCGAATGTACACACACAATCCCACAGTATGGGGAATTTGGAAACCCCCAGTGTCCCTAACCTTCCTTAGGGAGAAACTCCATGACACTGCACAGGGAGACTCAACGCTAAAGGCTATGCTAAGACGCACGAGTCTCCTAATGCATGATATTTTTGTTCTTCGGAAAGCCGGGTATGCTGGAGATACAAAAATAACATAAAAATGAATTTATGGAAGATCTGTACCATGAGATAATCGTTTTCGTTCCACTGGAGCTGCAGTCCCAGCCTTGTATGGATAGTCACGTAGGAAGGGGTCCTCTCAATGAGAATTCCCGCTTGGCTGAAAGGCGCCACAACTCTGGGGGAAACAGAATTCCAACAGAGAGATGATTACTTGGTAGTGACTTGGGCAAGAATCCATTTTGCTAATAGAACTTTAGTATCTAATCATATACTTTATGGTTAGAAGCTGATACTTAGAATTTCAGTCTTTTAACCTGAATGTATTGATGCCACTCAGGTGCCAAAAGAAGGGTAGCACTCACATCTGCCCATTGACCTCAATGGAACCATTCTGGAGCACCACCACTGTCCCATCGAGCTTCATCGTGATCTTGCTGATGGTGGGCAGATCATCTACAACCTGACGCCTCATCTGGATGTTGAAATCCTCATAAGCAGTCTTGCAGAGTGAGGTTAGGATGTAGTTGCAGGTTGAGGGGAGATTGAAGAAGTAACCATCAAAGGTCTTGAAGTGATAGTTTCCCCATGTGCTGCAAATCTGTCCATTGTGTGAAGGGCTAACACCTAGGGCAAAATAGACAACAGCATCATCAAGCTAGTCTCAGATAATCACACTCTAATCACACTATTACTGTAGAGCACGTTTGTAAGCTTCCTACCTGCAGTCTTTGGGATTGTCAGCAACGGTGGAATGGCTGTAATGGTCTGGTTGCTTACTAAAAATGAAGGGCCACATGTTAAATGTGTCACATAGTTTTCTGATGGTAGCTAATGACATAACATGAGCAGAAAGGTCAATGGTAAATCAGTCCATATATATTATTGTCATTATATTTTTCAATCCACTGGCCAGTCATAGTAAGACTGTCAGTTGTTCTGACTGGAATGAAGAACAGTTAGAATATATCTAATTAACATCTTTTATATTGAATAATTTAAATACTTCATACGATGGCATTGATCTAGGTCACAGAAAATTCAAACGTGACAAAATGATCATACATATACATGCTATGAACATTTTAGCGATTCACCTAAAAACATACTTTTTTTCAACCGGAGGAAGCCAGGAGAATATCAGGGGAATATGATTAACTGACACACAAATTTGATATTACAACCTTAAAATACATTTGGTCAGTGAACATTGTCCATGCAGACTGTCCATGTTTCTCTATAGAAAAAACTACCAACCTGTTTGTGTGAAGGAGAGTCCGACAGACATTGCCATCCATACCAGTACCCAGTAGGGCACGTTCATTGCCGTCCCCATGTCCCCCTGTGGCTTGGGTCTCACTAAGCAACACCTGTCTTGAGCAATATGCATAAGCATGCATTGATTTTTATACCGCCTAACTCTGAGGAGGGACCAGCATGCTAAAAAGTTAAGGATGAAGGTGGAGCACAATTCTAAAGTTGTTAACAATAGGCTTCGGGAAATACAAAAGATTCCCTCCCTAATTTGTAAACATCCTAAATCAAAATTGTCTGCTATTTCATTATACACTGTGTCTCACTTTCTCCTTCCTTCATGTGAAAATATACCTTTAATCTTATCTTTAAGCTTTAAAACAAAAGAGAAACAAATATAAATAATTCATCACCAAAATTTGAAAGAAAAAATTAGATACCTATTAAAATTATTACGTGGATATTGTCACTTGATTAGTTATTTTAACGTTAATGCAAGAAGAGGTATCGTCAATTCAGTTAACACTCCATGGGATTTTACTTAAATGGAATTGTGTGTATAATGTTTTTATGTCCAGCCTCTAGTTTGGTTACTTTGTCCAGTTGTTAATGAAATTAAAATGCTGTTCGACAGTAAATGTATTATTTTTTTATATGTAATATTACTTGAATATGGACAGCCATAATTATTACGTTAGGCAGCATATTAGCAGAATTCAACAGAAGTACCTATACATTTTTAAAGGAATACAGGTCACTTTGGGGCACGTCCAGCTGGGGGCTCCTCACTGAAGCATTTTGCTGTGTTTTGGTAACACTAGTTTTATAATTACATTGCACAACTAAAATCACCATTATTGCTTGGATTACGTTACCAGAGCTGTGGTTTTATGTAATTAGGCAGAGCTTCACCAGCTGTATTTCCAGAATCCGTAATAAGTTATTCAACCCCCAAAACAAATTGAATAATCGTTTGTCCTCTTAGCATGACTGGCCACGCATGCCGGGATTTCAAATGAAAATGTCTTTGTGAATTCAGTTTGCATCGAAAAGCAACATGACAGTTTTCAACGATTTTAACAAATATGGTCCTAGTAATGACAGGAACTCCATCAATCCATCGTACCTGCTTATTCATTGCAGGGTCGTGGTAAACCTGGAGCCTGTCCCAGATCCATGTCCCACAATCAGAGACACACATCCCCTCTATCTATGTTCTTGTCCTGGTCACGGGGGGGCGGATGGGGTTAGCATAGACACAAGGTTGGGGTACACCCAGGATGGGATGCCAGTTTATCACAGGATGTTTCCCAGTATTCAGTAAAATATGACAGCACATCTGATTTGTAAACTTTATAGATGACTAGAAGTCTCACAGCAATTTTAGCAGTAAAGGAATGTTTCCTATTACCCATAAGTAACCCTTAACATGCACTGATCTTGGACTGGCCTTTGTTTTGTTCATATAGTGAAAGGTCCTGTTTTGCAGCACAATGTCCTGTTCTGACCAATCCCTAAGTGTAATATTGACC
Organism: Gnathonemus echidnorhynchus; assembly: GCA_026776725.1. NCBI lineage: Eukaryota > Metazoa > Chordata > Actinopteri > Osteoglossiformes > Mormyridae > Gnathonemus > Gnathonemus echidnorhynchus. Next base: position 14,732,895 of record JAODJU010000007.1, on the reverse strand, counting down.
ATGTGTTGTAATGTTAGTGTGTTAGTCATATTTCAATCACAGGATGGTTTTCTTCAGAAGACTTAGTATCCTTCTTCATTTCCCACCCTTTTGAAAGCCTTGTCAAAACCACCACTGTTTACCAGGTTCACCAGCTCAAGGTGGTTTGTTTAATCATTACAGATTGATTCTCCAATTCTGAAACCTATTGCCTTGCCTTAACTGGGTAAACAGATGAAGTGTCAACCTGCCTTGAACATAAACTTACAGTACAGAATCCAGAAGTAAAATAAAGTGCTTTCCCTCTTTCCCTGAATATGATTTATGGGTGGTACCTTATTAAAGGTTAAAGTGTAGTGTATTGTTGCAAAAGAAGCATGGAAAGAGGTGAATGACGCAGATGCAGCATAATGATGAAATCGTGACGTCAAGTTGAGCAGATACTCCCTCCATGATGAAGATGGCCAGTGATGCATCTCTGAAGAACTGGGCTGCTTTTAGAGATCATGAGGATATACTTAGTGTGTGGGGATTTTTAAACATGACAACAAAATTTTTAAAAATATATAAACTAACTTGTAAATAAAATGGCAAATCTATTCATCCTTTGGAGACAAGGTATCAAAAGAGGGCAGATAAATTAAAGCGAGGTCAGTACTGATAAGACAATGTACACATAAGACAGTGTAATAGTATATATTGATGTCAAATATTGTGATGAGAATATATCTAATTAACATTCCACCTTAACGATTGGTTTTTAAATACATTGATCATTATTTCCAGCATAAAATGTTAGGATAGAAAAGTCAGTAAACACAATGGAAATCAATACCAGGCCCATTTTATGAGCCACATTATCGAGTGAATCCCTTAAGCCAGGGGTGGCCAATCTTATCCGCAAAGGGCCGGTGTGTATGTAGGTTTTTGGGATAACCTGTAGGTCAGCTGTTCAAACCCCGGTGTGAGGACTCTTCAGCCAATCAGTCCTCTAATTAGAAATCTAATTAGGGAGCTGCAGCGAAAACCCACACACACAATGGCCATTTCTGGGTAAGATTGGCTACCCCTGCTTTATGTGTAGGGGTCTTATGTACGTGGTCTACATTCAGCTGTCTTTCACCATAATGCATAAAAACAGAAATAAAAGGACATTATCCCATCCATCTTGGTGTACACTTACATACAGTGGATTATAAGGATGTGTATTATAAAGGTGTAACAGTCTGCTGAGTAAACAAATTAACAATGTGAAATATAAGGATGGACTTGCTTCCATGAACTATATCCTGCTCCCTCCTTTTAGAACAGGATGTGAAGACAATGGCTCCTCTTTAAGGAACTGGCTCCAATTTATGTTCTTTCTCCTCAGCCTCAGGGAGTTTCCCAGGCTTACATTGGCTCATTTTGTAGTGTTCGGGTCTGAATTCAGTTTGTAAAGCTACTTAGGCGTTGTGCTAATGTTAAAAGGCAACCAATAAAGTTTTAGTTAAAAAAAATCATGATAAAACATCCAAAGTGCCTCTATGTTTGGTTTCAACACTGGCAGGGACCAAATCAGCCTCAAACCCCCTCACCCCCCTAAACACACATGGTACCCCCACAAATTCGCTAGAGATGTGTCCCTACCACCCACACCCAAACATACTCCCTTACTGTAGGGTTATATTCATTTTAAATTGAAATGATGTTTAAAACTCAGAGGAAGAATAGCTATTCAGACATCAGGAAAAACTGCAGTCAACTCCAATGAATATTCCACTAAATATAAAGGAAGTTGTGGCTTAATGGTTAGGGAAGTGTGTTTGTGAGGAAGAGGTTGTTGGGTCAAATCCCTGACCAACAAGGCATCACTGAAGTACCCTGAGCAGGGAACAGCCCCCATGTACTACCCCCTGGGTGCTAAATAATAGCTGCCCACTGTTATGTCACATATGAGTAAATTTCATTATGGTGTGTCAACAATGACAACAAATTGCTTCATATTTTCACTTTTTAGTTAAGTAAATAATGAAGTTATTTGCTTTTAGGTAACTAATTTTAACACTGAACAAGGTAAACTTCAGCAATTTATTCTCTATCTAAATATAATTATTGTTGCCAGTCACCCTTTGCGTGACAAACTGCCATTATAAGCATCAATACTATGGAATTCAGATGTTGAAAAACTAAAGATACAGAAGAACCCTGCTATTTCAGCCCAATAGCTATCAGGTGCACATTTTTGTTTGAATAATGCAGATAAGGCACTACTGTCCCCAAGACCAAAGGCTATGTATGTCCTTAGCTTAGTGTCAGGCCTGAGTGCATGGAAGTGATGCATCGCTCTCTAACACGAATTACTGACTTAATCCAGTGAGGATGTCTGGATAACTTGTGTTGTAACAAAAACAATAGTGTTTCAAAGACTGGACGTCTGCTTTGTGATTGAACATTATTGCTTTTCTCTATGACGTTTTTACTAAGAAGAAATAATCTCTCTAATACTAGACAAACAGAATATGCCATATGACGTTTATTTTACATTGGCATAGTTAGTCTCCAATTATCTGAAGTAATATATAGACTAATTCTTGAATAAATATTTATTGAAAGAGGAAACTGCTTGGAAACTCATTTATCATTTAACATAGTTTAAGCGCGTGGAAATAAGGTGTATATAAGGTGTATAACTGCACTTATAAAGATAAAGATTGTAATAATTATTATAACTGTAACAAAGTGAAATGAAATAATGTTCCCCAGGACCACGGTGCTACATAAAAGGACTGGGACAATACAAAAAAATGTAAATTGCACGTATGTCAGGTAAAGTGCACGTGTGCAGACATGTGCAAAAGCAGCAGGTAAACAAACACGAGACAAGTGCAACAGTGTGTGTGTGTGTGTCTCAGTCCAGTCTCTGTGTGTTTAGAAGCCTGATGGCTTGCGGGAAGAAGCTGTTGCAGAGTCTGGTAGTGAGAGCCCGAATGCTTCGGTACCTCTTACCAGATGGCAGGAGGGTGAAGAGTTTGTGTGAGGGGTGCGTGGGGTCACCCACAATGCTGGTGGCTTTGCGGATGCAGTGTGTTTGATGAATGTCGGTTATGGAGGGGAGAGAGAAATTAGAAATTTGGATTCAGAAATACCTGGTAGCTTTGTTTGTAAAGCAACATAATAAAAATAATTTTGTCCTAAGCTTACATCACCTTGATCATTGTCATGTTTGGAACTAAAAGTGTGTTATTGAGATGTGATTGGGTGGCACGGATAACACTGTCACCACACCTCTGGGATCTCTCAGGGATCGGGGTTCCATGTGTGTGGAGTTTGCATGTTCTCCCTGTGACATCGTGGGGTTTTCTCCGGGTATTCCAGTTTCCCCCCCACAGTCAAAAAACATGCTGAGGCTAATTGGAGTTGCCAAATTGCCCATAGGTGTGGCCTCTGATGGGTTAATGCCCCGTGATGGGTTGGTGCCCTTTGATGGGTTAGTGCCCTTTGATGGGTTAGTGCCCCGTGATGGGTTGGTGCCCTTTGATGGGTTAGTGCCCCGTGATGGGTTGGTGCCCTTTGATGGGTTAGTGCCCCGTGATGGGTTAGTGCCCTTTTATGGGTGAGTGCCCTTTGATGGGTTGGTGCCCCGTGATGGGTTGGTGCCCCGTGATGGGTTAGTGCTCCGTGATGGGTTAGTGCCCCGTGATGGGTTAGTGCCCCGTGATGGGTTAGTGCCCCGTGATGGGTTGGTGCCCTTTGATGGGTTAGTGCCCCGTGATGAGTTGGTGCCCCGTGATGGGTTAGTGCCCCGTGATG
>JAODJU010000007.1:14705404-14729024 GCA_026776725.1 Gnathonemus echidnorhynchus | reverse complement strand
GGGTTGGTGCCCCGTGATGGGTTAGTGCCCCGTGATGGGTTGGTGCCCTTTGATGGGTTAGTGCCCCGTGATGGGTTAGTGCCCCGTGATGGGTTGGTGCCCTTTGATGGGTTAGTGCCCTGTGATGGGTTAGTGCCCTGTGATGGGTTGATGCCCTGTGATGGGTTAGTGCCCTGTGATGGGTTGGTGCCCCGTGATGGATTAGTGCCCTGTGATGGGTTGGTGCCCTGTGATGGGTTGGTGCCCCGTGATGGGTTGATGCCCTGTGATGGGTTAGTGCCCTGTGATGGGTTAGTGCCCCGTGATGGATTAGTGCCCTGTGATGGGTTGATGCCCTGTGATGGGTTGGTGCCCTGTGATGGGTTGATGCCCTGTGATGGGTTGGTGCCCTGTGATGGGTTGGTGCCCCATCCTGGGATGTTCCCTGTCTTGTCCCCATGGGCTCTGGACTCCCTGCAACCCTGAACAGGATAAGCGGTTTCAGAAAATGGATGGATGATATGTGATTATTTGAATAATACTTCATAACAGAAAGCCTGTGATTTATGTAACTACACAGTAGGATCATAATATATTCCTCCTTCTTTCGCCTGTAACCATTATTCCAGTACAGGACTACAGTGATCCTGCAGTCAAGCAAAATCATTATTGTTCATTTAAGCTATAGATGCATTTCTTTCCTCGTGTCGGTGCAGAATGAATTCAAAATCAAATAGAAGTGTTCATGCATTCATCATAATTTGATGCATTTTACAAGAAATCAGACCAGAAACCAGACCAGTTCCATATTCTTTTCAACTTTATAAATCTGCAACATGTTAGGCCCATAGATGCCATTAAATGGCATCCTTCACATTTTCACAGGATTCAACTAGAAACTTTCTTTTTGTTTCTGACATTACTGAAGGACAGGGAAGAGTTGTTAGCTCACCTCACCCTGCCTTGCCTGCAAGGCAGAATCGTCTGCTGTAAATATCAAATTAGACAGTGAGGCATGTTCTTCATTCACCTGACTGTCCAGCCATTGAATGTTTTATGTCGTTTACCAATTAGGAGTGACCTGAAACATAATTTGAATCGTTAAATGGTGTTTTTGGGGAATCATATGAAATATATAATTATAATAATCAATATTAGCTATTTACTCTATACAATAGAAAAAGATGCTGAGCACAGAGAGATCCTTTTGAGAGCTAAGCAGTGAATGGCATTGCATGCAATCTTGCCAATTCATTTTCCAGCATAACAATTGAATGTTTACTGTGTTAACTGTGTCTTATCCGCAAACTTTAGTTCTCAATCATCAAGCGTTTCATTGATATACTTTCAAATAAGTATTGTGTTTCCTTTTTGCTGCCTTTCACACACGGTTGTGTTGTACAACCACATGAACTAACATGAGGATCCACACTTGCAAGAGTCACAACAAAGCTTTCATAGATTTACAAAATATAGCCTGACAGTTGTATTTTCATACTGATTCCTATATTGACAGATTCTCCATCTTCCTGGATTGAAAGATTGTTCCCATGAATTCTTCAGCTACATTGGTCTATATACATAGGTCATACCTGCCAACACTTCCAACTTCCTTGGGTCTCTCCCGATAATCTCCTGATTTTCCTCATCCACACTTTTATAATCATGACAATCAATTCCCCCCTCAGCAATGCCTCCCTCTTTTTCATAAGCTAATGTTGGCAGATATAACATAACCTGAAAATGTTTACTAACTCTCCTAATGGCCAACCGTCAGCTTGACACCCAGTTGGGATCCTGTCACTTCAGAGTAAATTAGCTTTGTTTGGCCACTCCCAGTAAGAATGTGACGGCCTGTCGGGGGTCCTGTCCTCGGAAGCCCATCCTTTTTAGGTAGAGTAGTTGTAGCTACAAGCCCTCGACAGTCGACCTGCATCCTGTAGCTCCACTGTACTGCCTCTGCTACAGTATATTTCATACTCCTGCTACAGTATATTTCATACTCTTGTGCTCATGTGCTTCATCAACTTTTACACTGAATTCTGTGTGCGGTTCCCAAAAAGATATGATTACACAACTGTGTGTGCGTGTGTGTATGTATACAAAAAGACTGATAGCTGTTAGGCACCACACCCTGGCACTGACTATATCAGGAGAAAGCACTGCTGTGATCCAGTGAAGAGAGCTTGAACCAGGGAAAGCAATTGTACTCCCTAGATGAGCTAAATCAAGCAACTGCACAAAAAATACCCCCCCATAAACCCTAAACATCAGGGTAACTTTACTGCATCACCAATAAACTCACAACTATGTTAATCAGGGATTTGCAGACCTTCGATTCAATTAAATGATTTCCCCTAGTAGAAAAAAAAAACAAAAAAATGTGGTTACCAGAGCTCACTTATGGACCAAGCAAGAGTTCCACATCACATTTATATTTTTATAAATATTTATAAATCATATAAGTCTAAAAAGCCAATATCAAAGAAATTTTATATGTTTTGCAGCTGTGTTTGTAAGATTTATTATTGGAATTAAAAAAAAATCAGTCACAAGAAATTATAGATTTTATTTTACATTCACCTACTGTATAAGGAACAAATTGGCACATTTCTGTTGATATAAAATAAAAACTGACTCATACGTATTGTTGAACAACTTTTCAATGCTAGTAAATTTGAAGACTTATGAGACCCTTATTTCCGTCTTGCCAGCAAGTCGGAGATATATGGCATTTTTATTCATGTATTTGTCTTGATGCACTGTATAAAATCCAACAGATGAGTTTTTCCATACATATTTGTCATACATCCATTTAGAGGTGCAAAAATATTTCAAAAATTATGAAAAGTACATCGACATTGATGCATTAAAAGTCTCAGTTTATATGCAAAGTTAAAGCATACAAAGATCTCTTCTGCATAGAATCACTTATTATCAGATTGAATTCTCATACAAGACAATTGTTCTAAAATCAAATAACAGTCTTACAATCAAGGAAGAAAATTATAAGCAGAGGTGGGCAGTTCAGGTTCAAAGAGTAAAAATCTAGACCAAGATTTTGTTTCAACCAACCATTTGAGTGGTCTATGACTGTGACTCTTTATGCTCCACTGGGTGGATAAAACAAAATCTTGGTCTGGACTTTTACTCTCTGGCTCTGAATCTCCCATCTCTGATCATAAGACAGTGGCATAGTTGGCAATATCATGGCAGGTGGGAAATGGCCAAATGATGAGGAGACCCTTGTTATAAGACCACTGGGGCAGCAAGCCTCAGTTGTCCTTACTGTTTGGGTTTGCTTTTTCTTTTACAGGCTCGTAAACATTCTAACTTTCTGCTCGTATTGTCCAAATTCATATTATATGGTCATAACAGATCCATTCCCTGGCATTAATGAGACTGAAAACAGCCAAAGGGTGACTTCCACGCTGAGAAGCCACAGCACACATTCCTCAAGCTCATTCTGATGAACTAATCCCAGAGAGTGTACCTCCCCGCCCTGTCTACTTCTGCATTTTATGCTCAACTATCTGTACCCAACACATTCTCCTAAGCTGTGGGGAGCAATGGCTTACTCACTGAGATAAGAGCAGCCGGAATGAACTGTCCCCTACATTATGGGCCATAGATAGGGTTACTGTAGGCAAAATAAGGGGAGGAGCTGAAGCTGGTCTCCATCCCTGCACAGATCCTCTACTGTAAGCCCTTCATTCAGTTAACCGGTGTGCAGAATGGACAGATCCTATCAAGTAAGTTATCATTTCACAGAGAAACTGGGAAAACGAACCACAGTATTATATTGTACAAACAAACACAAAAACTGAATTGTTAGAAAGTTAATTAACAAATATCATTTATGTATGATTATATATTAAGAATAACAAACACCTTTACACTATACACTGGAGAAGTTCAATGTAAACTAGGAAAGAAAATTGAATATTTATTATGGACTGCAGTACAAGGCTGTTGAGGTCACATTAATGGGGTGGGGCTCCTTTGGCAGCATAGAGTTTAAAACTGATCTGAGAGCAGCTCACATAGCTGTTGGGACACACTGTCCCTGCTGGTGCGTAGGGTGAGTCTGTACATCTGCAAAAGAAGAGAAGAATGTGGACATGAGTGACAGAAGGTGATGTGGTAAGAGGGAACGGTGCAGGAACAAGTATCGGGAGAAGTTATGAGGCCAGTTGGAAGAAGGTACAGGGAGATGTGGTGCGAGGCTCAGGCATAGGGGTCATCAGTAAGGAAGCATACTGAGGTGCTGGTGAAGGAACACAGAATAGAGTTTTAGTAACAAAGGAAAGGTACACACAGCGATGAAGGTATAAGGACAGATGGGAAAAGGATGTGTGTAAACACTGAATTCTTCCACAGTTGCTCACTAAGTGAGCAGCACAAACTCCTCACTTCAGCAGCCACTTTACTCTAACTTTCTTTTTTTTACTGGCATGTTTACACTTTCTGTTATCCGCTGCTACATTACCTGCTGCTAAATTATCGTACATACTGTATATTATGTGTAGAAAGTTTATATTCAACATTGCTATATTCAGATAGTTTGCATAGATCATTCCAATCCTATTCGTGTACATACTGTGCGTCTGCCCTCCTGTCGTGTCATGTGCACTGTGTGTTCATTTGCACTTTACCCCTGTAATTGTGTTCATACATGTGTTTTATGCTGCACTGTGGTCCTGGGGAAATGATGTCTTGCACCACTGTATACTTGGATGAAAATAAAGTCCCACTTGGCCTGACTTGATGTATTTCACTGACATTTAACCATAAATTGTCTGATGGAGAGACCGGCTCACCTGTGCTTGGGTATTGGGTTCCAGTCTCAGCAAACATCCCACCTGAGTTGTCTTGGTATGGATGATCCCAGCACCAACAAAGTTGGAGGGGTTGGGATCTACCTGGTCCAAAAGGGCTACACCAAATCCAGCGATCTAAAAAACAGCGCACTGCTAAATCCACTGTGGATATCAGGGTACAAAACCTAATGCTTCCTCTTTATATTTTGCTATGAAGCCGTTTTGTGGTGATTACCAATGAATTATACCACACACAGTTTATCAACATGCTGCCTCATCCAGAATTAGGTTGGACAAACCACCCTTATGTGCATGTAGAGAAAATAATACAAGAATGTCACCAGACTGGGTTCTGGAAATTTAGAATTGCCCCATGCAAACTGGAACCTCGTTAACAAAGCCCAGTTTACCCAGATTGGACTGATTACCCCTTTAACGATGAGCTGGACCACCTGATTAGATTCCGGAAGGATAGAGGTTTTGTTTGCCAATTTCCATCACAATCAGTTTATGGTCTTATGTGCAACTCATATACACTTATTCAACAGAACAGGATGATTCTAGAAGGGCAAGCACATGCAAACACTACAGAGAGATTTTGAGCAATGTTTGCAAGATCATGAATTTTACAGACGAAATATGCAACAGAATAAGGAAAAGTTCAGGTGAAATTTTAACACTTTCTTAAAACACAACATAGTTACTAAAATTAAAATCACATCACAATACCCAGCAAGGGCTCAATAATCCAAATCAAACCAATATAGGGATGTAACGATACACTCAACTCACGATTTGATATGATTCTGAGTTCACGATACGATTTTCTCACAACTTTTTAGCAGAATGAACTGCAGACAAATTTATTATTTATCTTTCTAAACTGCAAAACGTGTCCTCTTCTAAACAGTGCAACTGAAATTGAATAAAATACTGTTTTAAAAAAATCCCAAATCAAAATAAGTAAATTAAAAAATAATCTTCAAATAAATAATCTAAGGCTTGCATGTGCAGCTTTTTAGTGTGGTTTACCCTGTTAATAATCTTCGCTCTGGCTGTGGTGAATTGAGCTCACTGTGGTGCTGGTGGACATGCTGAAGCATGTTTGTTGTGTATTTGTGTATGTTATCAGTCTTTTACAATGTTTGCATGCAGTTTTTGTCTTGTCTGTGCTTTTCTCACCGTTTTTGTTTGTGATTACTGGAAAGCTAAAATGGTGCCACGCCGCCAATTTAAAATCAGGCGGTGCGTCCATCCATCCATTTTCTGAAACCGCTTAATCCCAACCGGGGTCGTGGGGGGGACCGGAGCCTATCACAGGAACAATGGGTGCAGGCGGGAACCAACCCCAGGCAGTTGTCAATGCCCCGCAGGGCACACACACTCACACAACTACAGGGCCAATTTAGACTCACCAATCAACCTATCCTGCACGCTTTTGGATCATGGGAGGAAACCGGAGCCTCCGGCGAAAACGGGGAGAGCATAGGAACTCCACACAGAAAGGACCCGGGACTGAAGCCAGGACCTTCTTGCTGTGAGGCAGCAGCGCTAACCACTGCACCACTGCGCCACCCGGTGGTGTGTCCTCAATTTCAAATTCGCTCACCATCTTGCATTCGGTCAAAACCAAAAACTGACATATGACGTTGACGTGAATACACAGTGACATCTGCCGTCCAACTGACATCGTGAAATCAAATGTAATATTACACCAGTTTTTCTGTTAAAGTACCGTGAAGTACTCCTAAAGTAGCGATTAATTTTCCACATCAGCCGGTTTAAATCATCATACATTTACATTGATTTTTAACCGATTCGTGATTCATCGTTACATGCCTACAAACCAAAGAATGGTTTTATACTGATGGTGAGCCAAGTTCTTATGCTACGATCTTACTTTGGCTTTGGTGACATCCGTGTCCATGGGATTCTTTGCTTTAAAGATCTTCTGTACTTCCTGCTGGGGGCTGTCAGTTTGATACAATAGATAAAGGTTAGGGAAAGGAATGTAGCACAAGACAAAGACAAAGGAAGGAGTCAAGAATAAGGCAAGATAGGTAACACAGGTTAGGCTCGGTGGGTGTGGGTGGTAGCAGAACAGAATATGGGGGCGTAAAATGAGTAAAACACTCTTACATGCTCAGCTGCTTCCAGCGCTGAAAGAATTCTTGTGACGACATCTCAGTTGGCTGGAAAAACTTGTTTAAGGTGACTGGAAGCTTGACATCTATATTCTGCAAGGTGCCCCCATACCTGGAAGGGTAAGTAGTTGCCATTTGCATGGTAATGGATAGCCGATGTAGGCCAGTGGACTACTGAATAGCCAAACATGAAAACTGCCCAACAGGAAGAGAAACGAGTGACATTCCTATTGGACAGTCCTAAAATTTGTCTTAAGTTGGCTATTCTGGCTAATGAAGATATCTTGCTTTGTGGAATACCCACCAGCATTTATGACACAACAGACTAAAAGCCAGTCATCCGAAATGACCAATTACCTGAACTGGATGTTTAGAACTGGGGCCTCCTGGAAATCTGAAATACATTCGATGTTGAACATCTGCTGGAGTTGGGCACCTCCATTCACAACGGGGTCCACAGACTTAGCATGTACATTGACTTGTATGATATCATTAAGAACACAACACTGGAGGGAATGACAGGGTGAGCCGGGATATACAGAGCAAAACAACAACACATCCTAAACTCCACCCCCAACCCCGAACACAACATTTGCACATTGTTTGCACTGACTATTCATTTTGCATGCCGTATATCTCCAGTTTACACTTCTATCATTGCATCTTCTCATTTCCTGACACAATCATTCTCTATACTTCCTGTCTGCACCATAAGCTACACAATACCTTATGCAGAACCATAATTTACACTTATATTCATAATTTATCTGTAATTTATTGTATTTATTGGACCTGGTTAGATGGTGACTGTGTACCTGTAGCACTAAGACAATAAAGTTAAACCTTATCTAATTTTATTTAATTTAAGTTCCAATCAAGTGCATGCGAGTAAAAAGAACATCTTGTCTTAATTATATTTTCTCATTATGAAGCAAAGCTAAAAAAAATGTAAATCTGCATAAATATTTCCCATAATAACTTTGCACGGTTTTTCATAATACACATTTTTTAAAAAAAGACAAAAAGGAGCAGAAAAAAAGGATATGAGATTTTAAGGCATCATGACAGACCACAGACGGCGAGAAATCCAGGAACTGCATTGAAGTTTTATTTCCATAAAACACATGGAGGCGACCTAATGGAGAGGAAACAAATGAAATGTGGCGAAAAGTAATGGTCTTTATGCTGATATATAATTCCATTATCATAGGGGAAACTCACTCCGGTTTCCTCCCACGGTCCAAAAGCGTGCAGGATAGGTTGATTGGTGACTCTAAATTAGCCCTGTAGTTGTGTGTGTGTGAGTGTGTGTGAGTGAGTGTGAGTGTGTGTGCTCTGCGGTGTGTTGGCAACTGCCCAGGGTTGGTTCCCGCCTGCGCCCATTGTTCCCGGGACCCCAGTTGGGATTAAGCGGTTTCAGAAGATGGATGGATGTATGGATGGACTGAAACTCACCAAGATTTTGTCTGAACTCTGACTTCAGTCCAATCTGGAGCATTTGATTTTCAAACAGGACACCGCTGTTCTTACACACAAACCTATCAGAGCATAAGAAGACATATTGTGAAACACAAAACCTTAGCCCCATTTTATAAGAATCCAAATCCTTTATCTATATTTATAAGACGTGAATGCAGACAGGCCACGGAGATGATTCTGTTTAATGCAGAACCTCTGTGAAGTGTTTGTTTCAGTAGCCAATGTGTTCAGTCACCTCATGTTCAGTGACACAGTGCTCTTCACCTGCATGAACCATTACGTTGAAATAAAGAGTAAAATGACCAGACTTCATGTCGATGACGACAGCACCACCAAGTGGTGTATACTGTAACTACTTACCCAGCACCACCAAGTGGTGTATACTGTACCTACTTACCCTGCACCACCAAGTGGTGTATACTGTACCTACTTACCCAGCACCACCAAATGGTGTATACCTACTTACCACCAAACTTAAATCAGTTAAGCAGTATCCATGCAAACAGCAGTCTTGGAATCCCACTAGAATTAACCCTCTCACCTCCTTTTGCAGCTGCTGCCTTTCATGGTACATAAATCCATTTTTTACTTTTTTTGTAGGCGATATTCAAAATAAAAGTGCACATATCTCACAAAATATCACAACACAGAATAACAAAATGCAGGCAGTAAAACTTCTGTCTACAGTACATGTGATTCCAAAAATCCTATTAAGAAATACTCTTACAAGACCACAAATCATTGATGTCACTGGGTCGCAAAAAAATTCTATTCATCAACTTTAAATTACTTTTACTTTATCCTTGCTGATGAAAAGGTCTAGATGATCCAGGTCAGCTCTGCCTACCAGAAAGGTAGCTTTGTTAGATGTTCACTGACTTGATGCAAAATGGACAAAACTCTTGCTAGAACACTCTTGACTCTTACTTGGAGAAGTTCTCAGTGGCAACAGGAGCAGCTGCAGCTTCGGGGACGGGAGACTGGTTATCAGCGAAGATGTCCACCAACAAGCTTCCCCTTGGAGAAGAGGAGGAGGAGCTTTGGCTGGAGGTACTACTCAAACCCAGCAGATCAGCCGACAATGGTGACGGAGAAGCCTGTAGGCAGAATATTTTTTTCTAGTAACATCCACAGCACAGAAGCAGAAGAAATTAAAAAAATAGAAGTTAAGGATGTTAGACAAACGCAGCTGAGTGAGAGTGGCAGATAGAGTAGCCTGCTACCTTAGTAATGCTACTGGAACTGACTGACTCCACAGTGCCGTTGACTCCAGTATTCTTATCCTTGGAGCTGTCTTCCTGCTCAGGAAGCAAGCCCGGACCTTTTCGTTTTTTCAGCTTCGACAGGATGGAGGACTCGCGTTCTAGAAAGGGTGGCATCTCTTCTAGAACTGTTGCCTTCAGATGGGCACAAATAGAAACGAAGGCCTCGGTTAGTTGACAATTCCGGGTGAATGTTAGGATATTTCCTGGATCCTTCACACCTTCATCTTTTCACCCGTCCATTAAACTCCGGAAATCAGGCTTTAGAATTAAGAAAATCAGAATTATTTTCTTTAAAATTATTATTTAAAAACTTTTTTTACATTCTGTTACTCTTCAATAGGCATCATGTTCATAAACAAGGGATTTGTGTCTAATGCATTTAGTACACCATCTACTCAGGATCTAAGCATTCTCGGCCATTTTCAGTTATATCTGGTCCTCCCAGTTCCCAGCCCTCTTCTAGTACCAGGATATCAGTACTGGCGACGCAGCTCAGACGCAAGTACTCCACGGCACGCTGCTGTAGCTCCACGTCTGAGTTGCGGATCTGGCTGCTGGAGCGCAGAACATCCTGGATAGTGACTTTAATCTCAGGAAACAGGTTGATGAACTTGATGTAGGTAGAGAGAAGGAGGGCCCGAGTGGGCACTGAGCATAGGTGGAACTTGGAGTGCAGAAGGTTGAACTGGACCAGAGGGCTGCAGGGCCAAAGTAAGAGGTGGAGTCAGTGCACACAATTGGAGGAAGTGATTTATTCTACCAGCAAACCAGCAGGTACAGAGGTAGTTATACAAACACAATTTACTGCAGCTAAGAGGTCACGGGCAAAGCAAAGTCACACATATAAGCATATAAGCAGAGTCAAGCTTCTACCTTGACCGGGGATCTCCAGCGATCAAGTTTCCAAACTCCCCTAAGATGTATCCCCCGACCTTCACCAGGTTCTCATGGCAAGCTGGAGCCTGAAGAGCCTGTCGGATCAGCAAGGCAGGTGGATTAGTGCAAGGTGGACTGAATGAGGAAGGGGTAAGCGCCCCCCCACCCAGCCACCGTCATTATAAACAATGTGTGGTTGGAAAGGTTTAAAAACCCCGTACTAGATAAATATACATAATACTAACACAAAACAAGAATACAGAAGTCTAAATTGCAATTCCAATTATGATTGCATTAATTGCAACTGAATGCAATAATTGCAATCCAATGATGAACATAGTAAAACGGCAAACAAAAATAACAGTATGAAGCTTACGGAATCAGTGAAAAATCAATCTGAACTAAAAACACTGCTGTTACTAGTTCTGATAGCCCACAAAATGAGTCTGTAGACACCTGAAAGTGCCTCTACATTTACCTCAAAGACAGTCTTGGCAGCATAGCCCTGGACCTCCTCGCGGCTTATGACGATCTGGATGACACGGTACCACACCTCTTCACTCACGTGGTCGCCGGCGATGCGGATCAGATTCAGGATGGTGTCCACATACCATGCATAGTCCACTGCATACTTCTCAGCTATGATGGCCACTTTAAGCACCTGGATAGACCATGATAAAGACACACATTTGTATAACGTTATAAATCTCTTAACATCTGTGCATCTACAGTAGCGGTTCTCAACCTGGGGGGCCGCAGGCCACTAATGGGCTTCAGCGAGGACCAAGGGGGGGCATGCAATTTTTTTGTGAAGCACAGAAAAAATACTATTGTGCTAAAGCTAGCACTAGGCATTAGCCTATATTGAATTTATACGGTATATCGATAACCATTCAGTTAGCGCCTCGCGGGAAAGCTGACTGAGCGGAAAAGGAATCTTTGTTATTAGGTTCATTTCATTTTAAAACATTATTAAAAATATCAGAATTTCCCATATTTGTTTTATGTTGTTGACGGCTTGTTAGTTATTAAGATATTCATGAACATCCACCTTCTGTTCTGAACTAAGAAAATAATAATGTTGGTGGAAATTGTAGAGTAAAACCCTGTTTAAGTCATGTTCAAAAGAAATTACATTTTTGGCAGTGTAATCAAATAAACATATGTTTATATTAATTAACATTGGGAATTTTTGTCACCAATTCAGAATGCATAAAAAACAAACATTATCAGAACCTATGTGGGCAGGGGGAGGGACAAAACATGTTTCCTTGGACACAGGGGGTCCCTGGATGACAAAAGGTTGAGAACCACTGATCTACACAGCATAACCAAAGCTAAAAGCTTGTTATTTAGATATATAATTCACCTTGAAACAAAAGACAATGACTTACAGTTACTGAAGAACACAAATTAGGAATGCATATGGAATTTTATACTAATTTACAAAGAAAATGCAAAAGAGATCAGATAATGTGAATCAAGCAGAGACATTTGACGTAACAATCCTGCTTACAATCTCCTCCCGGATGGAGTAGTCTGCTGTCTCCAGGTAGTCGAGCAACTCGGCCACAATCTGTTTGGCATTGCTGCGGTCACACATGGCGTAGAGCAGGTCCACCGCCCTCTGCCTGACGCTAACATCCCGCTCTGTCTGCACAGAAAAGAAATTCCAGTAAAAATCATCATACTGAACTGGTCACTTGTTGTCACGCAACAAACATATTTATAGTTATCCTAAAATACGTAAGAAACATCTTATACAAACCTGAAAACAAGCCTGACTTTAGAGTCTGCAAATGTACCTATTTGCATTCAGACTGACCAGGTGCATTTATACAGGAGTATGGAGATGTGCAGAGCATGGAAAAACCACATCAAAAAGTACTCTAACTAAACCACAATTACAAAAACAGCTACAAAGGTGAGTCAAACTAGATTGAAGGGCATTCCAGGGTGCAGAGTTCATCATCCTTCATCCATCAAATAACTGCAGGCTTTTCTTTACTTTACTTTAACTTGTGCTTTTTATTCAAAGTAACACACACTTTTTAAAAAAAGAGAGAAGTTGGACAATCCCTGGAGTAATTGGGGGTTAAACTGAGAAATTGCTCTGCTGAATGTGATTTGAACCAGTGACCTTCAGAGGCACATGATGCAAATCCACAAACCATCCCCAGAAGACCTGACAAACGTCCCACTAAGCAACATTCAGGATGTGCATGACAGCAACCCACAAAGGACTAAAGCTGTACTGAAGCCAAACAGTGGCCCACTTCATATTATGGCCTTGATATTAATTAATATATTGTTGGGAGTTTCTGCTATTTTGTCCATCCTTATAAGGAGTTGAAAAGGTATGCCGGTCATCCACAACATGGCCTCACTGAAAAGCTCTGCCTTCTGCAGCTCACCCACAATATAACAAGGTCGAAAAGGTACCTTCAAGGCACTGATGACCGTTTCAATGTGCGTCTTAACAGCTTCATGGGAAAACTCTGAACTGGCCAGTGTGCACATGCTCTCCAGAGCCAGATAGCGCAGATTGGTCTCCCGGTGCTGGAGGAACTGGCCCAGCTGGTTACAGGCACGCACAAGCAGGCCAGGGTCACTGGGAGGAATAAAGTGTCACATTATAACCATTACACCAATACTTGGGTTTCAAATTGAAAAATGTATGTATGAAATATACTTCAGGTGTTTTGTTCTTTTGTGAAATAAGTGCTGGCTACTAACCTGTCATAGTGGATGATGAGGCTAATGGCTTCAAAAAGCACAGCATATTTAGCATTTGAATGCTGCACCTTCTTAGACTTGGGTGGCTCCTGGGCCTTGTTTAAGATGGATTCAAGACATTCAACCAGCCGGCTGCGAACAGAATCATCCTCTGGCCAGCACCGGCAAAAGCAACAAGGTGATGATGAGACATTAAGCTTTTATATAAAGTGGAACCCCACTGCTGTACTTAACATCCGATGTGACGTCTTACCTGGAGGTGGGTAGCACTGCAGGAGGCGGAGCAACTTGACAGACAGCCATGGAGCGGGGACAAAGTAGTAGGCATAGTCCTGTAAATCTGAAGCAGCAGGGATCACGATCTGAAATAAAGAAGCATGAAGCTGAAACATTTGCTGAAAAAAGGCAGAGTGCAGCCCTCTTTTTCCCCAAAATATTTTTCTTAACGAAAACAACTTACCTATTTATATACAGCATGTTCATTTTAAGATGCAACTTTCTCAACACGACATTACAGAACATACTGCAGGCTAAAGAAGACATTTAAAACTCAAATATGTAATCTACATGCCCCATGGAACAGCATGCAGCTGTGATTTGTAAACCATTTTGAATTTCTGGATTTCTACATAAATGGCTCCTAAAATGTCATCAGATCTTCATCATAAGTCATAATAATAAAAAGGACTTAAAGAACACAAATGACATTCACACTATCACACGTGTATTGAATAAATAAAGAACAATGACCTTCAAAACAGGTGTAACTGGAGTCAGGCATTCCTATCAATTCATGTGTGGGTCTGACATAACCTTCCATATAAAAGAAAACTATTTTGGTTACCCACTCTGAAGGACTCTACTCAAGGGCAATATGGTCTGATCAAAATGGATTTCAGAGGAACACAAAAGAATAGTTATTGTAGCTCATAAGATGGGAAAAAGGCTGCAAAAGGTTTTCTAAAGACTCCACAGTCAGGCAGAAAGCTTACAAGTGGAAGAAATTGAGAACTACTGCTCCTCACCCTTGGGGCGGCGATACTAAAAATACCAGCACTAAGGCATAGTACGGAATTCTCAAAGAAGTAATAAATACCAGCACTAAGGCATAGTACAGAATTCTCAAAGAAGTAATAAAGAACCCAAGATGAATGCTAAAGATCTCCAGACATATCTAGCACTTGTTAAGGTCCATGTTCCTGTTATCTGACACATGTCGTTAAACAAGACATCAAAAAAAAAAAAAACATACAGCAAATTTAATAGTTCTGTAAAGAACTGAATAATCCAATAACAGTTAATACTCCCTGTAGCCATGCCCATCTATCCATGGCAAGCCAGACCACGCCCTGCCTCAACTGAATATTAGACACACCTGTTGACTATTTCCTAATTAGGCCAAGGGCTTTATAAGGACCTTTTCAGCGTAATACACAGGTAATGCTACCCTTCTACTGAACCTTCATGCCTCATTGTCGTTCTGACATTTACCTGGTATACTGATCTTGACTTTTGGTTTTCTGATTTGGACTTGAAAATTCATGCATGTGATATTTTCTGACCATACACTTCGGAAAGATTATGGATTACATTTTGGTATTGCTGAACCTGGATCTATGAACCGCTTATCTTGGATAAGGATCAGATCAAATTTTAGGAGCCATTTCTGTCCAGATAAATTCAAAGCGTTCTCTAACTGATTCTTACAAATGTAGGCATTCTTTAAACAGAGACTTCCAAATGTGTAGCTCCACCTTTACCAACGTGACTTACCCTGCCAAGCCTACCCACAGCCAGAGGAATAGAAACCTTGAGTTCCTCTGGGTTCTTCTGAGCCATGGCAATGATGAGGCTTGTGGCTGCTGTTACTACTCCCTGCAGCAGAGTGACAGTGCTATCTCATATAATGGCCTTCAAATCGTCATTTAGAAACATCTGCTCACCATTCAGCCTCTGACTAAATGTATGTTTTTTGAATAATAGTTAATCTAATATCAAGCACTATGTGATATTGCTCTAAAAGTATTTAGTATAGGGTATAGGCAAGCATGTATACCCTTTTACGGTAGAATACCATACCAAGGGATGCTATAAGAACTACCCCCCACCCCCAGGCTCTCAGTGTCCACCTATGGAGCAGGCCATACCAAGTGCTGGTCATTGAGCAGGTGCACCACACGAGAAGTCAACTCTCCCATTGTCACCAGGTCTGGTGAAGTCCTGTGGAGCCGAAGCAAGCAGAGAGCTGCACTTTGCTTCACACTGTCCATGGTATCCCTGTAACACACAGATCATGGTTAGGGCAGACAGGATACTCTCCTTGTAATACTCAGACCAAGCTCAGCAGATGTGTCTCAACACGTCCAAACTTAGCAGTGTCCCCCACATGGAAAGGAGTCACATTTCCACCATCTGCTGCTGTAAAAGTGTCTCTTTGTTTATTCTGAATTCTTTGCATTCGTCTCTGTCAAATCAACGCGGATTACATTTGAACATCTACTTCCATTGTTAAATGGATACGGAGAGATATCAAGAATTTTGTGTCCACACATCTGCAGTGTTCAAACCCTGTCTTAGAGTTGGTTCCTCAACCTGCATTTCTGAGGCCTTGATTCGACTGCTTAAAATTCCCTTTGGCGGCTCACCCAGCCACTAAGATGCGAGGGATCTCCTGGGCAAAGGCCTCAGCCATCTCACGGCTGCCCACATTGGCAATGCAATGCAGGGCCAGCTTCATGAACACTGGATACCGGCTGGACAGGTCATTCTTGATGGCATTGTTGATGAGTCGGATAAGGTCGCTGTTGGAGTTCACCAGCACAGAGATAAATAGGTAGCCCTGGAACAAGGGAAGGATTTGTTACTATGTGTATTAGGACATATTCTACAATATTAAACATCTAAAAGACGAAAAATAAAAAAAAAATCAAGGTTTTCTTGTTAAAATGCGGACATATGGCAAAATTAAGGAGAAGAGAGAGAATTTTTCAGCTAAACACAGGCAAAAAGGAGATGTCATGAAACAACATGTTTTGACTGAATACTAAGGGAAGGTCTACATTGTTGACATGATTGAAATGTTTCAATAGCTCACATAAGATCACCAGAATTACATTCCTAATGTCTCTCATTTTAGATATGCAAGAGTTATATAAATTAAACAGGGCTAAAGCTGGATAGCATACAACACACACACACATTTTTAGTTCAATTAAGAGATTAATAAGTTAATGAGAGCCTTAAGCTCATTCTAACAAATTTTTCTAAAGGAAAATTATTACGTTTTTTTTTTTAAGTAGATTAAAACACAGGTTCTGCTTCACAACATCTCTACAACAAGGACATTTACAGTGGATCAGAAGTTCCTGTTGTTAGGGACAGAGAGGATTAGTCTGGGGATAAGATTACAATGTTTTCTTGGAAAAATTAAGTTGCCCATCTCGGGGAAAGAAAGAAAACACTCACACGGGCTCTCTGATCTGGGTTACGGGGGCAAAGTAAAATGGAACACACCTGAGTATAAATCACCAAGAACAATGAAAAAAAATCAATACTGATAACCTTAGCTACATTACTCAACCTCCTACCTTTCATACACCCCGAACACACACATCCACACACAAACACACACAGAGTGAAAAGGGCTGTGTCTTCCACTCACTATCTGCTTCTCTGTGTACTTGTTGGAACTGAGCAGGCTGACTGCCTCCATGTGGCCAAAGTCAATATCATGGCCCAGCAGAAAGATGAAAAGCAGCTTGCACACATACTTCTTCTTGCTGTAGCCATCCAGCGCTTTGTCCCCTGTCACACAGACAACACACAAATAGTGTGAAATGGGTACGGTATACTTCATAAAACCCTAAAGTGTAATTTCCATTTTTTTTTTCTTTCTCCAGCCCCTCTTCACTGTTGCAGTTGCTTGCAAGATTCTTCATATGTGGTCAGTGTTTGACTGTTTTATTTTTTTCATTCTAAGCAATTGCAAAATGTCTGCCAACAGCAAAAATTTCTGTGTGAATAAATTCCATACCAGTACCGAACTCTTACTGTATTACCAGGAGATGGCAGATATATTGTAACAAACACAAATACAAGCAACATACTGAAATAGCTAAATTTCTATGAACATTTTTAGTTATTATTCAGACAGTATTATGGTCATTTGTCATATTGTGGTATTTCAACATATTGGCAACAAAATTACCCAGGACCACTCCAACTCAGTGAACTTTATCACCAAGATTTCAAAATCCCAGAATAACATTGCTTTTGAAAATACTGTATGCTGCAGTATAATGTCTGATATGTGAATATGATATACGAATACTTCCACACCTCCTGATACAGCTACTCTTCATAACTACAAATATACCAACTATTCTCAATCTGTTCTTTTTTCATTGACGTCTGCTCTGTGAAAGTTAGTGCTGCCACCTACTGGAAATCCCTAGTCAATGTCCTAGGACATGAGCAATGGACACGCTCTGACGTGCATAACGTCTGCCAGCCATAAAAAGATGGGCTGCACATGCACAGTCTACCGGACACCTCTGATGATAAAATTTACATTGCTCTTGGAGAAGTAAAGCATGAATTGGCCTTTAGCCTCCCAGATAATGTGTTTCTAGAACACACTTAGACAATAGCCTTCACAGTTTGACTGTGATAGCTAATTATAAGACACAATAGACCATCCATCCATCCATTGTCCAACCCGCTTTATCCTTATTGGGTCGCGGGGGTCCGGAGCCTATGCCGGAAGCAACGGGCACGAGGCAGGGAACAACCCTGGACGGGGGCCAGCCCATCACGGGGCACACTCACACACCATTCATTCACACATGCACACCTACGGGCAATTTAGTAATTCCAATTACCCTCAGCATGTCTTTGGACTGTGGGGGGAAACCGGAGTACCCGGAGGAAACCCCACGACGACACGGGGAGAACATGCAAACTCCACACACATGACCCAGGCGGAGACTGAGGTGTGTGAGGGTCCCAGAGGTGTGAGGCAACAGTGCTAACCACTGCACCACCGTGCCGCCCCGACACAATAGACCAGCACTATTAAAAACAAATTATTCAAGTGGAAACAATGTGACCCTGGTAGGCTGTGTCTTGCATGCATGTGCCTATACTGAATAAAATGATCTGAACCTGTCAAACCAAAGAAATTATCATGGGAAAAACATGCATATTTGCAGAACATACCTATGTCATCTAGTTCCTGTTTTGTTACGCTACCTTGAATGATACTTAGTATCATGAACTAAAGCATCCCATTGCTGCTCAACTTGAATTCACAAGTAATATAAAAATGCAAATAGGTCTCGAGAATCAGATTGCATTTATGCAGAATGCACAAGTAGGCCGACCTTTAAACTTAGAGCGGATGTTGGCCAATTCTTTGTTTATCCTCTTCACTTCTGCTTCTTTGCTTTTACCTAGAAAAAAAAATACAGTGAGCATATCAGCAACACAGCGGTACAAATCTACATCATACTGGGGCATATAACCACTAATGGTTAAGATAAATAACAGTGTGATGTAACACACATAGAATTAGAAAAAATAGGCAGACATCACAGTAAATGTACAGAATCTTCTCCTAATCAGATAAACTTAGCGTCATGCAAAAGTGAAAAATATGTGGTGGTAGGGTTACATGATTCCTTGAGAAAACCCCAGAATGAACTAAAGAACATTTAGGCCTACTGTAAGTGTACCTGGTAGCTCTGCAGTGATCATTATATTTTGAGATATAAGGTAAAATGTCTGAAGAAAAGGTAATTAATCAAAAAGACACAGAACTTGAAAATTTTACTTGACAGTTAAGTTTTCCTGTTGCTTTCCCATGCTTTGGTAGTTTTACTGAGTATTAACAATCAAAGTGATGGATTTTTGTGAAGATTCCATTTCAATAATCAAAGAAGATGACAGCAGCACAATGAAAAGTGTTTCAAAAATGTACTGCATGTAAAATATCTTGCAACAAAATCTGGAAAATTCCATTCATACACACATACCTACAAACAAACTAGGAACATGCAAAAATAATCAAATTAATCTCTTGAGTGAGTAAAACACGCAATATGTTCAACAAGAAAAGATAAGCATAGCTGTTTTTTTTTCCAGCTTGATGCACAACAAACAATAATGTTATGAATCTTAGGAGTAAAAAATCTGGCTACAACTAACTGTAGTTATCTGCTTGTAGGCCCCTTTCCTTAATTGCTGGACCACGCCATTGCTGGACCACGCCATTTATACAGTCAATGCTAGCTTCTGAGCACCTTCTCCCACAAGGAATGTTGCTGGGCCAGTTTAGTGTGCCTACCCATAGCAGATTGGGACTGTCTTCTGTGTAAGGACATGGAAGGGGATATTAGGCACCACGAGGGACTCAAACCAGTCAAGTTCATTATAAACCCATGTCTGTTAGGAACAAATGCCATACGGTCAAAAGAAGCCAATACATGTCACAATGGTGTTCTCTGGATGTCTTACAAATCAAAGAATCAGATATTGTGTTTTTCATGGACTGGATTTTACTGCCATATTTCTAGACCTTGTGTTAGTCCAAATAAATCCCTAAGTAATCAGATCTGAATCACTTGCCCGCAGCAATCAAGAGTTCTTTTATTCAAGTGGTTTTGTATTTTACATGATAATTAAATAATATTCATATAAACTTAATGTATAATCCTTGATAAATTTGCCCAATTAAGTTCCAACTATGACAGTTCAGAACATATAGGCCATACTGAGAAGAGTGTAAACCCCCCCCCCCCCACCGCATGTTTATCTGTCTCTAATATCCATAGTTACATTTCTAAATATGCTATATTTATATATAGTCATGTGTCCCATAATGACGTTTCTGTAAACAATGGTCCGCATATATGATGGTGATTCCACAAGATTATACCGTAATGGAGCTGAAATATTCCTATTGCCTAGTGATGTCGTAGCCATTATAACATCACAGCATAACGTTTTACTCACATTTGTGGTGATGCTGGTGTAAATAAACTTATTGCGCTCGTATAAAAGTACAGCACATGCAATTATGTACAGTACATATATGACATAACTATCATTATTTTAGAGTGTAATCTTTCTACTTATTAAAAAAAACAGTTTACTGTAGCTTCGGTGTGTAGTAAGCTATACCATTTAGGTTTGTGTAAGTACACTCTGATCTTTGCACAATGACGAAATCACCTAACAATGCATTACTTAGAACATAACCTCATTGTTAAGTGACTAATGACTGTATAATAATCACATTTCACAGTGTCAGTGACAATTCCATCTGTTAAAAATCTCATCTCATCTCATCTAGGCACAAAGAGGCAGTGAGTGGCTCCGCTAGGTTTATTACTCTGCGGCTGTGATCAGAAGGTTGCTGGTTTAAATACCGTGGCTGGCAAAGTAATTATATCATCACTGGGTCCTTAAGCAAGGCCCTTAACCCCAGTTGCTCCAGGGATTAGCTAACTCTGCTCTCTTACTTGTACGTCGCTTTTGACAAAAGAACCTGCAAAATTTAATGATGAAATGAATGCTAAACGTGATCAAGTGTTACTGTGAACAAAACCTGAACGGATGCTTTCAACAATAAGGCACTAATGCACTTTGTATTTCTTTTACAAAAGCCGGCCATCTTGCTAGAGCCAGCCATTCAAGAAAGGTACCATACAGGCAAGACAAAAAAGGGCATGTTTTTCTCACAACTGTCACAAAGGTGCTGCAGTCACAAACACCCTATGATGAGTCTGTACACATCTTACAGTCCTATGGAGGCCTGTTTTGGCACCTAGGGGAGTGACAGAGGGTGGGGCAGCAGAGCCGGCAGTTTGACTGGTGCATTCATTAATCTCTAAAGAGTTCAAATCAAAGACATTCCTCATTACACTGATATTTTTTTGTATTAAAATAATTACACTTCTTCACTCATAAATGTACATATTTTCTAGTCTTTAACCAGTATATTGTGAATTGTAGGACAGTGTTCCAGGTGTAAAATTACTGCACACTACAAATTATTTCATGTGTGTTGGAGAGAGTAATGCTTTACATATCCCCCTATATGCCTGAATGGGGGGGGGGGGGGCACCCAGTCCATACTGGGGAACATACACGCACATACTCACAGTTTCAGTATTATTACTGTTATTTGTGATATCCGGTACATGTAAGTTGTAACACGTTTATGTGTAAAAAACACCCAAAAACAGGTCAGGTCAGGTTAGGTTAGGGAGCACTGGTACAGTGCATTGTAACGCCCACCACCTGATGAAACACCTCGGGAACCTGGCCTACGACCCCCCAGGGCAACATGCGGTCTAGTCCCACCTACTGGAAATGGTAACACCCCCAGGTGATACGTGGGCGTCCCCTTAGCCTGGTCCAGCCTGTCGGGTCCTCAGCAATGAGGACGCCGGGAGCCGGATCACCCTCAGGGAAACGCGTTACATGGCCATACTGCTATAACTGACGCTCCCTCACAATGCAGGTAACGTGCCTCATTCGGGGCTCCCTGAGCAGCCGCTCATTTGACACAAAGTCAAACCAGCGGTACCCAAGGATTCTACAAAGAGACGCAGTATACCAAAGGGTCCAGTCTTTGTTTCAGGTCACTGGATAGCGCCCATGTCCTGCAGACAGCCAAATATATATTTGTAAGAGGACAGCCAATAAGGCCAAAAATATTTTCAGGGCTAATAAGGACTTTTGATGAAATTAAGTATTTTTAGTTCAGTTATTCGTCTTTATAAGTAAAAGTTCTGGGCAATAACACGGTTTGTCGGCAATACGATGTTAAAAATTACTAAGGAAGGCATAGATTTCATTTTCGAGTAGATTAATATGCGGTTTAGTAGTCATCAGAAAAAGATTAAATTGCCCAACCCATCCTTCATTAAAATCAATTCAGTGACGTTGCTGGAGCACTGTTCTAGCTAAGTTTAAATACATGACGTCCTTCAGTAAACTTACAGGAACGCTAGTGACCTCCAGTTAAATCCACCTTCTTTCAAAGTATATCGGATTATTATTTCAAATACACAAGGGAAATCAGTCTAACGTATTTGCCGTAATATTTAGCTTCAGGATCGCAAAACAGTACAGCACACAGACCCGGAAAAGGCTGTATTTACAGTACACTCAACTTTCGTTACAAATGAGCGCACTTTATAATAGCCAATGTTTCGTAGTTGTCTGGTAAAACGCAATTATTCTCAAAACGTTTTGACTTGTTCGTATGTTTTTTTTAATACAAAATGAGTCCTCATCATTCCCATACTTCCTGCCTCATAGTGACTGCATTACCAAGTGAAACTGATCTATTCAGTGTTTCATAGTTCCTTGCTTGAGCCCCACGCCTATTTTTTTGTGTAAATGTCAGTGCCAGCCCAAGGAAACTTTTGAAAATGTGACACATTGAACGCTAAATTTTGACTTAAACGAACTCCCCGTACTTCTGCCTCTACTTTCATAACTTTTGCAACTTGAACTAAGAGTAGCAGTCACTTCCCCACTTGCACCTTGCATACGTCTCAGCTGCCAAAAGTGCGTGGGTCAGCATACTGGGAGAAAGCTTTATTTTACCTCTAACTAGCCAAAAGAAGGAAATCTCAGCACATATTTTCAACTATCTGCCATAAATCATCATTGTCATTTTAGGGCAGTGGACAGCGTGGTTCAACGGCAAAACTTACAGTTCCGTATATCTGAAATGAAGACAGCCAAACCTCGCATCCCGTCTCCTTTCGATACTGCCGGCATTTCGTACCGTCCAACAGACCGTATTTATCCCTAAGGTGACACGCCAGGTTTCGCAGGTT
This sequence comes from Gnathonemus echidnorhynchus, assembly GCA_026776725.1. NCBI lineage: Eukaryota > Metazoa > Chordata > Actinopteri > Osteoglossiformes > Mormyridae > Gnathonemus > Gnathonemus echidnorhynchus. Next base: position 14,705,871 of record JAODJU010000007.1, on the reverse strand, counting down.
TTAACGGAAAAAAACGTATCGGGGAGTCACTCGGAAGCGGAGATGCGCGAATCGGTAGCGGAGACGCGCGAATCAGTAGCGCTCGTGAACTTATCAGCGCTCGTGGTTAAATTCCTGTACGACGAGAACGCGCACACAAGCTTGGGTTAAACATTTGCTGTCACGGTACATCACTGGCCGCACGTCAATGGCTCGACTGTATTTTATTTCCTTTCATTTGTTTGTCACCTAACATATAAGTCTGAAGACATAGACAGCTTAAAAGAAGATTCAGATATCATTTGCAATTAACAATCAACCTTAAAAATTCTGTAGTGAACGATTCTGGGCGTGGTCGCTCTCTGCAATGTTAATGGAGAACACCGGTGATTAGGATTGGGGCGGGGGAGGGAGAGTTATAAAGAGGATGCCGATTGGGGGGTTTTTTTTTTGGTCTTGTAGAGAAATTTGGGGGGCTGGAGCAGCTG
>JAODJU010000007.1:14695130-14705304 GCA_026776725.1 Gnathonemus echidnorhynchus | reverse complement strand
CCTGGTGAGATGATGTTAGCCCTCGGGAAGGGGTTGTAATCCGGGGAACATTTAATAAAGATCTTCTCATATTCTGGCGTCCTTATTTGGCTGGACCTCCCCAGCCTCATTAAATTAAAAAGGTGGTGGCAACGAACTCCGGCAAGGCGCTCTAGTAGCGCACTTGTTACAATTCTATTTGACTTAAAGTTTACTAAAAATGCAAGATATCGACGCATCTAGTCATATTGGTCATGTTTGTTTATATTTCCCTAAAGTGAATGGTGCTTTCCCCCCCAAAAAAATCAAACTCATCTAGACAGGTTCCAGAACAGGGTCATACGGAGCCAGTAGTCTATCCCAGGGAGCACAGGGCACTATAGGCAGGGAAACACGTACCAGAATGGGATACCAGTCCATCAATGTACAGACACATACATGCACACTGTGGACAATCTGGGGGTGCAGTGGTGATCCAGACTGCCTAACACCTCCAGGGTTTGAATCCATTCTTACAGCATTTGCTGATTAAGGAGTGGCATGTTTTGGTATAACATGCAGGGAGGTTGTTTCACAAAACAACAGGACTATAAACATATGACATGGCTGACAGTAATTTAAGGGTTGAAATTTCTAAAGGTCTAGGGAAAAAATAGAATAAAATTAAAAACAATGAAATGTTATATTGCCCATCCATTCAGATCTGCTTATCCTTGTCAGGGACACGGGGGAGGGGGGATCACTTGCAGCACAAGGCACAAAAACTGGAGCACATCCTGCACAGGATGACAGTCCACCACGAGGCACATACATTCATTTACACAATATGCAGGCAATTATGAGACACCACGTAGCCTAATTACGGAGGAAACCCACTCGACATGGAGTGAAAATGCAAACTCCACACACGTCAGAGGTGCAATTCAAACCCCTAACCCGTCCAGCTTTCACTGCGATTGACTTACTTCTAGTACGTGGTAGGCTACTCCAAATTTCAGTTAACGACAGAAAACGGTAATCACGAGGAAGCAAGACAGTGTAAACAAAAAAAAACTGAATTATTAAAACTGTAAAAAGTGACTGCAAAGCATCGCATACATAACATCGGTTTTCAAAATTGCCTTTTGCTTCTTAATACTGGCAATCTAGTGCAAGTCATTCTTGGAGGTTAGATGAATCTCGCCACCTTAACAGAACAACTGGTCCCACCCTGCCTCCCGCAGGTGAAACGCTTTTCTCATTTCGGATTTTTTTTCATTGATATTCGGCTTAGTTTTAAGCATTTTATTAAAAAATAAAAAAAGCTACGTCAACAAAGCCACGACGCAACAATTATTTAAGAGTATACTTGACAATACATTGAAATTTAACTCCCCCTAATTAACATATATTAGCTTGCATTTCGAAGACAGTAAGCCGCGCGACAACATTCTGCGAATATGCGCAAAACACTTTCGTGAATCTCCCCATCGTCACGTTTTAGTCGTCCACATCTCCCAGAATGCTATGCGTATCGAGGAAGTTACACATGTGCAGTTCGGCAATGGAGGGTTGTTCAAATTTGTACCTGTAGAGATTTTACTTAGATATACTGATCAAGTATAATTTTTGTAATTAAGAAGACCTTTCTGTCGGTATTGCACTGTGCTGTTTAAGTGATAGACATACATGGGTAAGTTTTAAATGTCATCATATTTACTTGTTAGATTCACGTTGCTTTTTACTATTAAGTAGCTATGGGGAATGCAACCTAGCTTGAAATTTGCTTGTTACTAGTTAAAGGATTTCTTTAGGATCAACTGTTATTTATAGATCGATGGTTAATTGTCAAATGTTGCACACCTTATAAATATAAATCTCTAATGTATGTCGGCTAATATAGCTTTGACTTACTGCCACCGACAAACGAGTAAGTAAATATTAATTTATAGTTAAATGTGTTGTCGCCCACTCTGGGTGTTATTGCAGCTTACCTACTGGTGCATTTTGTTAACTTGCTAAATTCAGTAATCGCTGCACTTCCGTCGGGATCATATGAAAATGTAGTGTTCCGCACGGCCTGGCAGGTCAGAAAAGTAGCAGTGGATTCTAGCATTGTATTCGCCAGTAGCTATGGATTATCGACACTTCTCCTCATCAGATCGCGGCAGTGATCCGGATGACGGGGGAAGGGCGATAAGCAGCTCGCCTCGCGCCGCACGGGACTCCGCACAAATGGACCGCAACCCCTCGCCACCTCCAGACCTGGACGGGGCTGAATCTGGGGAAGAAGGGGATGCCATCGGCGAGACTGTGTACAGCAAACACTGGCTCTTCAGTACTCTGACCCGGCTGGTACAGGTATGGAATACTAGGTATAGTATAATGGCATGAAAGGAAAATAGTTACTTCCAGCTTTGGGTAATTCAAGACCAGAGAGTAAAAGTCCAGACTGGGATTTTGTTTCAATCAAACAGTTGAGTACTCTGTGACTGTGACTCTTTATGCTCAACTGGTTGGTTGGAACAAAATCTTGGTCTGGACTTTTACTCTCTGGACCTGAATTACCCAGCTCTGGTTACTTCATTATATAACCAGACAAGAATCAATTAAAGAGTGATATAAATAGTTTATGTAAGGTGCTTGTGAGAGAAACTATGGGTGGTGGCAACAAAAATGTCAAAGTTTGTCATGGTCGTAATAAGCGTGTCAGGGCACCATGGTGACACAGCTGCTCTATACTTCTAGTCTGTGACAGAGCAGGAGGGAGGTGAGCAGGAGAGCCAGGTGGAGCTGTCTGAAGAAGAGGAGGAGGAGCTCTGTAAGATCTGGGACATGGCCATGGATAAGGTTGGTGTGACTTTCTCCTCTCAGACCACACCCAAGTTCACCCAGACAGACAGAAGGCCCTGTTTTTTTTTTTGTTTTTTTTTTAATAATTTTGCAAGCAATATTAGTGTCCCATGGTAATGTATGGGGGGGGGCAGCGTGTGGCTCAGTGGGCTAAGTCTGTGTTCCTGTAATCACAAGGTCACCGGTTCAAACCCAGCCTCAGCACGTCTGCAAGGCCCTTAACCCCCAGCTCCCTGGGTGCCCCAATGGGTGGCTGCCCTTCACAGACAACTTCCTCTACAAAGAGCAAGTTGAGGGAGGCGTAAAAGCAATTTCCCCACAGGGATCAATAAAATGTCAATTATTATTATTAATGTTTGTCTAACTCAGAATACGAGAAATGATTGCTTATTGGTGTGTTTTTGCAGATATGGTGAGATACAGTAACTGTGGGCCATGCATCTGTCCTCTCTTGTGTTTCACTTTCTTCTGTTTTGGTTTCCGAAGCCTGACTGTTCGATCTCCATGTGCAGGACGTTGCTGGCTTCCTACAGGAGTTCAAGGCTCCTGATATCCTCCTTGGGGTGATTGCTAAGTCCCGGAGTCCCCGGCTTACAGTGAGTTGTCACTATGGTCTCTAATGGTGCTTTTCCACTGCAACCAAGAATCAAGCCGTACCAGAGCCGCACTACAAGCCAGCAGTTTTCCATTATACATTATGTAATCTGTACCGTAACCGTACCTGCGCTGACATGACCCTGCATACTAGCAGGGCCGAAAGCGTGACCAAATCGAGCTGTCTGCATCACTGCCATCTGATTGGTCAAAATGCACGGAGATGCCAGTGTCCTGCACATGGATTATCTGAAGGAAAAAGGGTGAATTCTATTTATTCATTTTTAGCAGCATCACACATCATGATGTATTGATGCATTCCTGATAACTTGAAAATTTCCAACCATCTGCTTAAAAAAGTACTACAGAATGGCAAAACACACTGGATTCGTAATGCAAATTTACACAAGCTAATGCTAATTCCACTAGCATTTGATGCTTACATAACGAGGCGAATCGCACAGATGTGCTAAAGAATTTAGTAATTATTAGTAAATCATGATGCACAGTTTGCACACCGAACAGTAAATAAGCATCTCTTTGGTTTTACTTCACTGTCGTGCTCCAAACCCGGCAGCACCTTTACCGAGCCGACCCTTCTGCAGTGGAAAACCGAAGCGCACTGGAACCGCGCTGTAACTAGCCCCCCTTCGCGGTACGGCCCAGTTCCTCGATGCCAGTGGAAAAGTGCCAAAATCTTAGTAATATGGTTCTGCCCATCTGCACTGTTGCTGTAGTGTGTGCAAGATCCCTCCTAATCCTGATCTCTGCTACAGATGTGTGGCTTTGATTCAATATCTATGGTCTTGCACGGGTGTATCGAGAAATTTTGACCCCCTTGACAAAATTGGGGGGGCACCTTGGCCCCCTGCACAGTTCTACATATAATTATACTTGTTCAAGGGACCCCTGCCAAGTGCTGGGCCCCCTTAATCTGTCAGGGATTTCTCGCTCCTCCGACATCCTTGGGGTCATGTACCATGCATCGGAAAGACTGGTCAGTGGCATGCAGTATCAGATATTATGGCTATTGCAGGCCCTGAATACACATTGACATACCTTTGCTACTGAGATATTTGTCCCGTTGCCTGTGGTAATGTCTTAACTGAAAGTCTAAACATTCCTATCTGCAATTTTTGTATGAGAAATTAATCTAAAACATAGACTCTTCGGGTATAAAGTCTGCTGGTGGGTTTTTTTTTTTTATAAGCTGGCTTTCTGTTCTTTTTTCCTACAGGAAATCTGTGTTGGCATCCTTGGAAACATGGCTTGTTTCCCCGACACGTGCCTGACTCTCAGTCAAAATGAGGATCTGGGGTAAGTTAGTTTGTACTGCAAGTGTTGGAACCAGCTTAATTGTTTCCAGCATTATTTTCTGAACACATGAAAGTGCAGTGCCAGTGTACCAAAAATGTTGATGATAATCCGTTGTAACACACAGTGATTGGTTTGTCAGATCAGTTACATCAATTATTTTTATGTAGCACCACACTACTCCAGATAGAACAGTGTGAGGTTTTTCCAGTGTCTTGAGTGCCAGTCCTGCCACCAACCCCCATATTTTCCCTGTAAGTTGGAGGACCTGCTTGCAGGACTGGATGTAGATTAACGTCATACCCAGGGGGAAGCAAGTGCAGGTTACGGGCCTTGCTCAAGGGCCTAACGGAGTACAATCACTCCTGGTATTCGCAGGATTCAAACCAGCAACCTTCAGATTGCCGGCACACATCCCTAGCTTTAGAGCCACCCCTCTGCCCTCATGAGTAATGGTACCTTGTTTTGAAATTAATTTTTAAGGGGGGGAAATAGGTTTTTGATTATTTACAAGTAAGTAGGATATGACCATAGTATACTATATTGCTGTGAATATTTTTAACAGTAAATCAACTCAATCCACAGAGTGAAGCATGTTTAGCCTAAAGTGTGACCTTTGTTCACAGAGCAGTGCTGCTACTTCTTCTTGGAGATGCTGACCCACCAACACTGCTGGAGACAAGTAGGTCAGTTTGTAGCTGTACTCGCATAGTTACCAGGTGGAAACGGGTGGGCAAGAGCATGGGGAACATCTAGCTAATAGTCAGTGTTAACATAACATTAGTTTTCTGAGGCTACACTGTTATCTGATGAAGAGCCAGGCATTGTCTCTAATAGTCTTGTTATTTAGGTATGCATATCCATTGGTATGTTAGAGGTTTGTGTATGATTTTGAAATTAATCTGAGAATAGTGTGATCAACAGCTCCCTTTTAAATGACAAATAAATTATTTGGAGTTGCATAATTGTCTTATAAATAGATATTTTTAAACAAAATTCTTTTTAAATTTCTTGATTTGGAGAATATCTTGTTACACTTAATGCACCATTGTAGATCAAAACCATTCATGCTTGTGGGAGATTTAGGTTTCCCACAATTCTTGCTTGGAATGTTCTTCATGTGTTTATTGGTTAAAATGTTTGGCCAGGTTGCTGCTTACCTGTCTGTCCCAGTCTGATGTCGCCCCCCTGTGGCTGGAGCGAGTGCGTCAGCAAAAATCTGTTTACCCCAACCTGTGTTTCATCATGTGCAGCTCTACAAACAGTAAGCATATATAGTGTCATATTATGGTCTTAATATGTACGTAGATATTCCTGAACAGATTTCAGCCTGTTTGCTTGTGTACTTACATCAGAGCTGAGACTTTGTTTTTTCTTTTATCCCCACAGCGGACCTCCTAGTGAAGGTCGGGGAGTTGGTGGATAAGCTCTTCGACCTTGATGAAGATCTTATGAAAAGTTGGATCACAGCCCAGCCCAGTGAGGTTGATCCTGACAGCCAGATTCACATCTCTACCTCTCTGCTGGAAGCCACCAAACAGCTTAGGTGAAGCATTTTCAGGAGAATTTTCCTCTTTATGCCTAGGTTGTGTTCCACAATGTTTGAGCTTTTTTATACATTTTCTCATGCAAACTTTCATCGTTGTTGGTGCCACTCTGTTTGCTTGTTCGGGAGAGCAGGACGGAGAGTCTGGATAGCCTGGAGGTGTATCTGCATGCAATCCAGCTGCTCACTACGGTAGATGAAGGAGTCCAGCTATTTCTGGGTAAGGCCTGTGGCGGAGAGACGCACGACTGCTGTCTGGCTGCCTCGTTGGCCTTTTCTAGTGTGCCACATGAAACATATTGGTATAGTATGAAAGTTTAAAATGATGTTAATAAGAATTGTGTAAATATGAATGATCAGTGTAGTGCAGTGTTTCCCAATCCGGTCCACAGAGACCCATAGCCACTCCATGTTTTTGGTCCCTCCAAGCTCCATGCCAGACAGTATGCATTTTTGCTCCCGGAGCTGGGAGGGAGCAAAAACATGGACTGTCTGTGGGTCCCCGAGGACTGGCTTAGGAAACGGTGGTGAAATGAATACCTGCACGCTAGAAGTGAGTGCTACGTGGGACTGTGGATTAACCTCCCCAAACCTTCATGACTTTCCAGCAGAGGGCGAGGGACTTGGTAAGGAGGCCTGGAACGTTTTGAAGGAGCTGGTGTGTCAAGACCTGTGCCAGATAGATGACCCTCCAGTCATTTTGCAGGAGCAGAAGGGCCTGCTAGCTCCTGCACTGGCTGTGCTGTCCACTCTGTTTCCCCGATATGGACAGCAGGGCGGCGACGTGGAGCAGAGTATGAACTGGGGTCTAGGCAGAGCATTGGGGGGTGGCTGATAATGAGTGTGAGGAGAGCAGGAACTGGGGCAATAGAATATAGGTCATAGTTTATGGAACATCGATGGCAAATTACAGAAGTGAAATATAATGGCATCCACAACATGATTGTATTTTGACAACAAAAACAAATAATGGAAATAGCTTCTTTTGGAACCTTTGTAAAATGTTTCTTAAATACTGAGATCCTGGCAGGCTAAGGTGGGTAAGGTTTCTGTCTGTGTGTTACAGACCTGCCTCTTATAAGGAGTCTGCTGCGGGTGCTGCAGTACCTACAGGTCTGCCAGCAGAGGGAGCCCGGCAAGCACACCGACTCGGAAGCGAGGAAGGGTGAGGAGGAGGAGGAAGAGGATGTGCAGCTACAGGCCCTGAAGGAAACCACTGCTGAGTTCCTTGCCAGCGTTCTCACTTATTTAACGAAAGTAAGGGGACATTATTAAGTGAAGAAACAGCAAGAAAAGATACTAGAAGTGTGGTTTATCTTCATGCTCAGACAGTGCTAATGCAACATATTGCATTTGTGTTGCATGTGCACAGGGTGCGATGGGCGAGCTGGTGAAGAGCGGATACCTAACAGCGGAATCCTGTCTGCTTGTGGCAAACAGCCTGTTGCCACAGCACAGGGCTGCAGTGAGTATTTTAGTGTTTCCTTTTCCTTTTTGTGCATTTCTTAACGTTAAGTGACTGTAAAGGCTCTTTTGATCATGTCTGCACACTGTAATCGATATGCATTTCTTTACTGCATACTGTAAACAAATCCTGTGTACTTTAAATGTTTATGCTGCATGTTCTGTGCTTTTTAAAAAAAAAATCTAGTTCCAAAACCAAAACCCCTTAATTGTGAATCTGATGTTACGAGACGCGTGACTGTGAACAGTGTGTTAGTGTGTGCTGAGTGTTTTTCGCACTCCAGGTCGTCATAGAATAACCGTCTGAGGTCATTCTGCCTCTAACAGTTCCGTCTCCCCCCAGGTAGATCACATGATGGCCGCACTGTCAGAAGAGGAGCCCAAGCTGCTAGACGTGTTGAAGGGGAAGCTCCCCGCCGCCAGGCCCTGAGCAGCCATGCTGCTCGGCTCCTTCCCCCTTGCGGTCGCATGAGCGGTGCCATCTGCTTTGCCCTCTGCCCCCACTGGTTGCTTGGGCAAACCTCTCCGGACTTCATGCAGCGCAGCATGGAGCTGAGTTACAGCGCCGGCCTGCCAAGCAGCCGCCCTGCAGGCTGTCCGTATAGACGACCCGTGTGAGTCGTGTCACACTCTCAGTCTAGCAGTGAGTGCACTGGCAGTGTGAATATAAGCACGCTGTGTTGAGGGACACCATCCAGCGTCACGCTCACACTGCCCAAGGTTGTCCACAGACTGTTTCCTCTTGACGGCAGTGTTTTGTCTTCCAAGTTCTTTTTTTCCCAGGAACCAAGGTTCTCTGACACCTGTGCTGTGATCACTAGAGTTGTGTTGTGAGACTTGGTGTATAAAGGAATTATCTGCTCAGATAGAGTTCTCTGGCTCTGCTTACTGTCTCGTGTAGGTCATATATCCTCTGGGATTCCAGAGGAACAGGACTGAAGTACCTACAGACATTTTATTTAGTGTGTTTGTGTTTACACTGGCTTTGAATCTCGGTTGATAGTAGCTGTATGTAGAGATTTGGTCTCATTTCGGATTATTGCCCCACTTATTTCTTTATGACTTTATTAAATGTAGCGTCTTTCTAATAAAAATCTTTCTATAATTGATTCGTATAATTGTGAGAATTATGGTACATTTTCTGCACTTTTCTGTTATACATACTTTGCTTTTGAAGGGTTTGCACTGCATCCTGGGTTGTTCCTTGCTTTGAGCCTGTTGCATCCAGGATAGGGTCCAGACCCCCAGGACCCTGAATAGGATAAGCCGTTACAGAAGATGGATTTGTGTCTGCATTCCTGGTTTGGGTGTAAAAATTTCAGGTGCTTTTACAAATAAGAGTCCCAGGTATTTTAGTAGTTTGGGGGTTTTATTGGTGTAGTGGGAAATAGGGCTATCGAGACAAGTCGACGGGGTAGGCGCTGAAAATGTGTCAACATCCATATTTTAAAGCGACACAACGTTTTTTATTTTAATAGAATTACCTTTATGATTTCTGAAACACTTCAATCTATTATAACAAATGTTTCCTTTAATATCGATCACTACGTAATTATGGGAGTAGTTCAAATGATCAAGAAAAGAAAAAGCTGGTTGTACACTACAAAGTACGATGGCATACCACGCCGGAAGAGAACACACACAAGTGCTATTCCAGTGTCCTGTACTACGAAGCGGGGTTACTGGCTTATCGGGGTAACTTGTCGGATTTAAGGTACCACAGTTTAAATGGACTAAATATACGCTCACTTACTTTTTGCCCAGACTACCTTAAATACGACAAGTTACCCGGATAAGCCAGTAACCCCGCTTTGTAGTACAGGCCACAGATCACCGTGTTAATTGTCTATCCATGTTTATTAAATTACCATTAACACGGAGAGCTTTTTAATATCTTTTGTCCTTGTAGGTGCTAAATACACTAATTATTAAATCCATAAAGTTGTATGCCTGCTACATTAGAATCTCCACTGAATAGGCCTACGTGTTTGTGAAAATGTTTAGGCAAAAATCTGGGTTTATTCTCCGTTGATTGACGGTGTGATTGTGCGCGTTCGTGAAGGTTTGACTTGTTGGGACCAGGGTCGTTATCCTAAACTCAAACTGAAATGAAAACGTATGCTAAATAAAAGAAAATAATTCGTGAACCAAAGAAAATTAAACCTTTAATCTGCATAAAGTACCGCCACACCACCCACATCTTTTTACCTTAACACGTATGTCCCCTAAAAAATGTTGTCGCTGCTAACCTGTCCCGTGACTTCAGTGGCGATCGAGCTCCGCAATCTTAATTTACGCATGATTTAAGCATGAGGATATATGGGGCGGCATGGTGGTGCAGTGGTAAGCACTGTTGCCTCACACCCCCGGGACCCGGGTTCGAGTCTCCGCCTGGGTCACATGTGTGTGGAGTTTGCATGTTCTCCCCATGTCGTCGTGGGGTTT
>JAODJU010000007.1:14651688-14678970 GCA_026776725.1 Gnathonemus echidnorhynchus | reverse complement strand
GTCAGTGTGTCTATTCTGTATCCAGCCCTAAACTGTTTAGTGGCAGTGTGTCTATTCCGTATCCAGCCCTACACTGTTTAGTGTCAGTGTGTCTATTCTGTATCCAGCCCTACACTGTATAGTGGCAGTGTGTCTATTCTGTATCCAGCCCTACACTGTTTAGTGGCAGTGTGTCTATTCCGTATCCAGCCCTACACTGTATAGTGCCAGTGTGTCTATTCTGTATCTAGCCCTACACTGTTTAATGTCAGTGTGTCTATTCTGTATCCAGCCCTACACTGTATAGTGGCAGTGTGTCTATTCTGTATCTAGCCCTACACTGTTTAATGTCAGTGTGTCTATTCTGTATCCAGCCCTGCACTGTATAGTGTCAGTGTGTCTATTCTGTATCCAGCCCAACACTGTATAATGGCAGTGTGTCTATTCTGTATCCAGCCCTACACTGTATAGTGGCAGTGTGTCTATTCTGTATCCAGCCCTACGCTGTATAATGGCAGTGTGTCTATTCTGTATCCAGCCCTACGCTGTATAGTGGCAGTGTGTCTATTCTGTGTCCAGCCCTACACTGTATAGTGGCAGTGTGTCTACTTCATTTTTAGTCTTATACTGTAAAGTGTCAGTGTTTCCATTTGAACCATTCTTATGTGAGTTATCGTCACTGTATTCGCACTGCATTCACCCGAAGTATAATCTCACTATGTCAAATACCATTTTAAGAAATGTTTTCCCAAGGTTTACCATGGCAATGTGCTCCTGAGCAAACTGCTGCCAGCCTCAGATACTGTGTGCTGCTTTATTGCATGACAGCAGCCTGAATGTGTGTTTCAGAGCGCACAGGCTTCACCATACGGCCCGTGGCCGGCTACCTGTCCCCCCGAGACTTCCTGGCGGGCCTGGCTTTCCGAGTCTTCCACTGCACGCAGTACGTGCGCCACAGCCCTGACCCGCTGTACACCCCAGAGCCGTAAGTCCCCCCCCCCCCCCCCACCGTCGCTAATGCTAACCTGCATGGCTGCTCAGTCTGGGTCTTTTGTTTGAGGAGTGTCCCCTGAATTTGGGTTGCTGTGTAGGGTGGTAATGGAGCCGTCAAGACAAATTCACTGCACAGTTGCATGAAGCCTTTGCTTTCCTCCTTTAGGATTCGGTAACAAATTTGTAGCAATCAGCTCAGTCCGTTGTCAATTTATTCACAACAAGAAATGAAAACTGCTTAAATAAAACATTCCACAACCAAAAGAACTGAAGCTATTTGGCAGTATTGCATAAGTGTTTATTTATTTATTGCATGTATGTAAGATGTTGTGTGTACCCAGTCCTGCTGCAGAGATGCTAACTACTCACTCACCTGCATATTTATGCATTAACATTTAAAGTGTAAATCTAAAGTATAAATCTAATGTGCACGACGTTATCATTATGTCTTACCATTATGTATGCCTGGTTCCAGAGACACATGTCATGAGCTGCTGGGTCATGTGCCCCTACTGGCAGAGCCCAGCTTCGCCCAGTTCTCCCAGGAGATCGGGCTGGCCTCACTGGGGGCCTCCGATGACTCGGTCCAGAAGCTGGCCACGGTGAGCGCCCCCACCTCGTCCTCCTGTTCTCATGGCTGTTCTCATGTTCTCATTGCGGTTCCATTAAGGTACATCTGGTACTTCTGTTACAGTGTTACTTCTTCACGGTGGAGTTTGGCCTGTGCAAACAGGAGGGGAAGCTCAGGGCCTATGGGGCTGGACTACTGTCCTCCATAAGCGAGCTGAAGGTACGCAAAAGAATTTTTTTACTGTGTATCAGCCTGTATTATCCTACGTCACATGATGAGAATATAACTGACTTTCATATCAAACAGTGTTTGATTTAAAACTCTCAATATATGCATTTCTGTAATATTCTCTCTACAGCTAGTCGTGTATTGTTGTATAAATTTACAAAACAACTAAGCAAACGTACAGCTGTTGGCTGGTCCTGTAAAATCGCACAGTTGAGCATAGCATTGTGGCAGCTTTTATAACTTGTAATTAATCATTAAGAAGCGTAGGCCACATGCATCACACACAATGACCAGCAGTGTTTGCGTAATGCTTTTGTGTGTTTAATAGATGCACAGTTCACTGCACCACAAAATATGCCAGTCACTATTATCTTTTAATCTTGCTGAGTCGCCCACCATCTGTCAAAGCACATGCAGTTGTGCTTACATAATTTATACACTTCTGCATGGTCTGACGGTAGTAAATACAGCCCCCTCCTTATCATGTCCTTTTTGCATGAAATCAGTCTGTGTAATATAGAGGGCTATGCTGTGCCATTGTTTCTTCTGAATGATTATTGCATCTCATTGCAGCACGCCCTCTCTGGGAATGCCAGGATTATGCCCTTTGACCCAAAGACTACCTGCAAGCAGGAGTGCATCATCACTACCTTCCAAGATGTATACTTCATGTCAGACAGTTTTGAGGAAGCGAAAGTCAAAATGAGGTAGGGAGACATGTCACTTTGCAGCCATCTGCAGCCAGTAGACCGTGTATGCAGCCAGTAGACCGTGTATGCAGCCAGTAAGACTGTGTATGCAGCCAGTAGACCGTGTATGCAGCCAGTAAGACTGCGTATGCAGCCAGTGGACCACGTATGCAGCCAGTAGACCACGTATGCAGCCAGTAGACCGTGTATGCAGCCAGTAGACCGCATTTTGCATTCAGGAGACCCATTTGTGTTTAAAAGAAAGACAAAACACAGCCCTGTGTATGAAGTAATTCTGTCTGTTGAACAGGGAGTTTGCTAAGACCATCAAGAGGCCTTTCACTGTGCACTACAACCCCTACACCCAAAGTGTGGACGTGCTGAAGGACACGCCCAGCATTCTCAGCATAGTGGAGGAGTTGCGACACGAGCTCGACATCGTGGGCGACGCACTCAGCCGACTCAACGAGCAGCTTGGGGTGTGATACCCGGCTGGGTTCCCAGGTGCTGCCCCCAGCCGTCCCGCATGCAGACGTCAGACATGCAGACACGCTTTCCAAACCCAACCCTGCAATCCAGAACAACCAAAGATTCAGCTAATGAGATAGAAACCTCCACAATATCTTTCGCCGTTTAACTTGCATTAAGATTAGCAACCTATGGGAGAGTCAAATGTAGTATTCTTTATCCTGCAAGCAACTGGTAAATGCATTACTTCTTTGTATTCAGTTCCTGCATTTGTTGTCTCAGATCAAATCAGTAGTCCCCAGCCTGTCCATCTCTGAAGCATGCTTAGACAATCTGTAAAACAATTTACACTATACATGTCATATGTTCAAGGTCTGTAGTAACTAACAGTGTTAAAGTATTGGTTTGTGTGTTTATTTTTGATTTTGAATATTGATGATTAAATATTCCTGATTGTATATATGCATTTCTGTTGTTGCTGTTTCTTTTTATTTGCTGCTTTCTGCAATCAGAGATGGTTTCTCAGCTACACACGGGCCCCCAAACGAATTGCTTGGATGGTTATATGCAATGGTTTCACTGGGGATTGTTCTGTCAGTTTATGTTAATGTCGCTTTCATGCTGCTCTATGTATTCCTGTTTTCCCCAAAATAGTTTTTTTCCAAAATTGCAACCATGCCGACCATATTGAGACATGCTGCACAAAGAACAGTCTGTCTGATATGTCACCTAGTAGTCAATAGACAACACTAAGCTTTCAAAATATCCATTTAAAGAAGAGTATCACTTCTACAACAGTCACACCGCATTAAAAGCTGAGTCAACAGAGCACAATTTTAGCAGGAGCCCCGGTTAAAGTGTTCTACATCAATCACCTTCTGACTCGACTTTAAAACATTCACTAACTGTGAGTTGTTTAAAGACTAAAACCCACTGACTTGTTCAGTTAGGCTGTATATTTATATGATTAAATTAAAACAATACCAGGAGTATGTGTTTTGTCAGCATGGTGTTTGTCTGAGTGGTAGATCTTGGCTTGGATTTGATACGTGCTCCCATCTTTGAAGACATCAGTGACCACTGTACACCAGGTATAATATAGTCTTGGTGCATCGTGTTCATTAATGATACAAAACTGTTAAACATGAACCCACAGGGATGCTTGAACCACTCACAAAACAAAAGTCCTCATAATCAGCAGAATCCATCTGCTTAAGACCGGCACATTCTAAACACGTTTGCAGATGTAAGTGACTTTTTTGACAGCTGCAATTATAGCTTTTAGGCCTCTTTCACAAAGTAATTATAATGACTAATATTTAATTATAAAAGCTGATTAGGAATAAGACCCCAAATTCATGATTCCACATCCAATGATTTATTTAGCCATATGCGTCCACTGTGACATCAAAGGACGTGATATCAAATATTGGTGGCTGACCAACACTCAGTTTAGCCTGTTAAATAATGTCAAATTTAGTTATATGTCTGGTTAATTAGCATATACTTGATATATGCTGACTAATACACTATATATAATCCTGTACATAAATAAATATGTAGTCCAGCTGGGACACCTTGCATATGCCTGTGACCTCCCATATGACTGACTTATTCCGTATATAACAACCAACCATAATTGTTCCATTTGTTCGGATATAACGAAGTACAGTGATCCCGACTATCGCAGAAGTTACATTCGTGATTTATTGTAATTTTGTCATCGTTGTCAGTTCGTTTTTCCACTGGGGCTTTGATAAAAGTGAGACCTGTAATGGCAGTGCAGTCTGAACTTTGTTATGAATGATGCAAACTGGCTTGCATTTAGGGCCGGCAGAACAACGAGGTCCTTCTTCCATTTACTGGTTTACAGCGACACCTAATGTCAGCTTCGCACTGACGGGGCTGCCTCGGTCTTTTCCAACTCAGGTCACATGATAAAATCTACAGGCTTAAGAATGAACGTGAATAACCGAGAACGCAGACGTATATTTATCACGTGAAAAAATTGGTAATTGGCAATTCCACATTAGGGAAATGCAGGGGCGGTGGCAATAACACATCCTTGCGACCCTGTCAAAGATGAGCAGACGTACAAATAGAAAATTAAGTATCTGTATTTAATACTTTAATACTTCAATTTCTGATAGACTTTTATGCATGTAGTATCCAACGAATCTTTGTGTCTCTGATGACAGGGTATAGGGGTTTAGTGTCCCATGTGAGGACGTCAATCCCGTACACACAGGTAGCGTTTATCTTATCTCTTGCAGAGAGAACAGAGATATTATATATGGGGCCCTCGTCCACCAGGGGGAGCCAACACCTTGATGAATCACAGAGCACTTCATTCAAAATAATTCGCCTGGTTTAAATAATCCAGGTACTTGTTAATTGACAGTTCTCGTGACGACAACAATACTGAATTATATTTTTGATGTTTCTAAATGCTAATGTAAGTGTAAGTAATATCATGGGAGGCAGGGATGCAAACCTGTCGTTTCTGCTGTATTTATCAATGATTTGATTAGGATCTTATGATACTCAGTGTATGTATTATTAACAGCATTTCTAGATATTAACAGATTCGGTTTTAAAGGTGCTAAAACAAAGGCAATATATCATAAGTTACACAGACGATCATTTATATGAAATCGAAAACCCAAATGGTTCCAGAAATCTGACAACCAGCAAGATTTGCTTAAATGGTTTCACGTTCACGCTCATTCTGTGTTATCACATCTAACTTCATTTATTAAGTATTGGACTTTCTTGCACGTTTTGGATCACTACCAACGCTTTCCCTCTTAGCAGCACGCTCGCTAGCCATGTTCTCATATAGGCTGCACACAAACTATATTTTTATGGGGTTGTTTTACGAATAAGAACAGTGTAAAAGAGACAACCTGACCGCAATACGACAGCTACGCAGCGATCCATTCGCACTGAACGGACTACGGCGTCACTATGTGATTCGTCTAATTTAAGAGAAAAAATAACATGCTGAACTGAGTTATTCTTCCGTATTTTAAACCGGCAGTCCACGGTGTCTTCGGTAATTTACAAACCGTGTAAGCTATTAATAATGTAAAGAGAAAAAAACACAGCAACATAATTGTGGTGTAATAGTACTTCTCGCGGAACGTCGTTGCCATGGCAACACAAAGGTTCTCGCCATTCGTTTGGGTCAGTGGCTTGGGGCTTCAATGTTTGCAGTGTTTTCAAAATTATTTTGGCATACTTTACAAAATAGTAATGGAAAAGCCACTCGGTCATAGTTTGTATGTGGGGGAGAAAAATAACCGAAGGTTGAGTGGTTTAGATCGAGCCTCGATAAATTAGAGCTATGTATTTGTAAACAAACTGAAATAGAAAAAAAACAGTTCTTGGCGAAGACCACATTGTGCTGCTACAGAAACAGAAAAACAAACTGGAAAGTGGACAATAATAAAGAAAAAGCTATGTGAACTGTATATTACGTTTATACAGCTAGATACCAGGAAAACTGATGATCAGAAAGCAAAATATTTCATGATAATAACCATGTGGCAGAATTTGGGGTGCAATGCTTGGTGTTGGGCAGTAGGTGGGGAAATTGTACCAATATCACACACTCCAGCGAGCCTTGCACACGGGCTGCGGCTATATACCATGCAACATCACTAATATCGAACAATTACCATTACCGATGTGTGCAGGAAGAGCAGAATGGAGTAGAAATAAAGCTGTAGAGCACTTCACAGTGAAACGTGTGCTGAAGTCAGATGCCGGGCCTTGTGTTCAGCTCAGTCTGCTGCAGCACAATACTCATATAATCATTTATCCATTTGAAGGATTGAAAATAGATTAACAAAAAAAAAAAAAAAACAGGAAATAAAAAGGATCTATGGAACTTCCAGCTGCAGAGTTTATCTGGAAAAAGGCTGAACACAGCCTTCACCATACCTGTATATTTCCTGGTGGCACGATTATTAATCTCTCACCTTCGTCCACTATGTCTCTGGCCGCTCGTACCTGTTTCTGCAGGAATTCCAGCTCTAGCCAGTACCGTGGACATTCTAACCAAATCCACTGCACAGCCACACACTGACCTTCCCTTGCCCTTAACATAAATAATAGAACCCGTCTCCTTCACATCCTAACATACTGATCACCCCATATTGTCTGAATACCACACACCCTAAGGGCAACTTTCTCCACGCCACAAAAATCCCATTAATCCAGCTCTCTAAGATGGAAAAAAAAACAAGGAAGAAAGGGAAAAAATAAGGGATCGGACAACCTTCCAATTGTATGGGGGAAAAGTATGTGAATTTGGTACAAACTCTTTATTACTGAAGAGAGACTAACCTCAATAATGAGGGATGTTTCCTAGACTGATTATTTGTTAGAGAGTATTGTGTTTAAGGTTCCACTCACACAGGCAATCCCTCTTTGTCAATAATAAATTGTATTGTGTACCATTTTCTTTATTGTGTCAAACAGGTAGGGATGTCTATAGTGCTCATAGGCTCATTGGCCTTCAACAACTGAAGTGACTTCAATCCAAGAGAATGCAAGAGATTAGCATTGTGCAGACCATGAGCTCTGCTTCTAGGAGGGGGGGATCTGCATCATTACCCCAGGAGAAAGACATTTGTTGTAGCACGTGAACCAGAAGCCATCTCTTAACAAGTACAGGGAGGGGTCAACCAAGGGTTAGCACTCCCCACACATGATAGACAGATGGGTCCTTGGGAAATGTAGTGAAGTATGCGGGGGGATGACATTGAGCAAAGAAATCTCACACACCCTCAAAATGAAAACGCATACACAACCCCAGGCCTTATTCATGAATTGCATCCGAAGTTTACAAAGTCTCAATGGAGATTTAGCACAAATGGAAGTTAGTAATTGTAATGGATAATATCTTCTGGCTTAAGTGCACACATCTGTGGGTTACATGAAGATAATGGGCTGCATTAAAACACTCAAGTCACATAAAAATATATTAAATGTGTGACGTGTAGCGTGATCTGGTATAACATGTACAGTATGTGGTGACTGTTGATGCGGCCTGAAGATGCCTAAAGCACTATAAGTGCCTGCTCTGGCTTTTCCACCCACACTGGTGCCTGCACACTGTCCTTTCACAGTGTCAAAGTGGGGGAATTTAACCGCTGAGAGTAATTACCGAGCGGGATCCCAAAAAGCCAGCGGGGAGGGTGCAATTGATATAAAGGAAGCAGAAACACAAAAGCAAGGTCATTCAAAGGTCACACACAAATAAAATTTCCCGCAGGCAGTAGGTGGTGATGGGGGCTGACAGGGGTGCCTCCACCATCATCTCAGGGACTACTGAATCACCGGCAAAAACACCCAAACACATGCGCAACACTGTAGCAGGCACGCTCCCATTGTGAGCACGCAGCGTAAGCCTTCTTATCTTGTTTATTTATGCCCTATAATGCATCCTTTTATAGAAAATAATGGATGGTGATGACAGCGTGTGGCACTCATGATGTCCATGCAAACACCAAAGGAGATCAGGAGAGCAGCTTGGACACTCCTTCTGTTGGTCTTCTGTTGGTCTATCCATCTGTTCACTGATTTGCCACAGGTTCCAGAACTAGACTGGAAACCCTGCCTTCTGCCACCAGGTTACTCTTCCAAATAACTACCTGTCTTCTCATATGCTACAGATTGTTCTTGATTTTAGAATAACATTTCCCGCCTACGCATAACCGCTACGAACGCAGTTTTCACTCATTTTAATGCAATCATTGACTTTGCTGCTAATAGATCCTTGAAAGGTATAATTGGTGTTTGGTGTAAAGCTCATCTTAGCCTCTTTAGATCAGGTTAATATGTCTGCCCTTCCAGACAGTCGTCTGATGTAAAAATGCATGCGTGTTCTTTTTTTGATAGCGTACAACGTCTGTTATCATTTATGGAATGATGAATATAGGCCAGGTTAGTACATGACCTCTAACACTGACAGACAGTCCGCGTGTATGATTCAGAGTCCCTGATCGTTTTTAGATGGCTTTCTTAGGCTCGGATTGCCGTCCTCTCGCTTCCGCCCCTTTCTCTCTCCCCCTCCCCCATCACCCCTCTCTTCTGTCTCCACAGCCCCCCCCCTCCCCCCAGCCAGACCAATTAACCGATTTTGAAGGTTTAACTGTTCTTCATTAAAATTTAAAAATCTGCCTACCATCCCATCCTTCCTCGTGCCAGAGAAAGAATATGAGGTGCTTATGGGACAATTAAGCAGTGTATCGTTAATTTATGATATAAAACTCCCTTGTGGTTTGATTACAACTTGTTCATTCCAAGTTAATACTTTCTAAGAAATATTAAGATAAAAGACTAAAAAAGGTGAAGTGGTCTTTGCTTCTGTGCTGAAAATAAGTGGATCTTGTACACAGCTCCGGTTCGTAGCATAAAAGTCGAATGAAAGAGATCATAAAAGAAGTATTTGAAAAAATACTTTTTCTTATAGTGTTGAGGTGAGTTTCATACTTTGAGTGTCTGCTAGACTAAACGTGAATGAGACACTTCTGAAGTGTCAAAAATTAACCAAAGAGAGAAAGACAAATTACAATAGTTATGTAGGTACAGTTGTGACATGTTGCAGATGATTACAGTTTGGATGGGTGATGCGAGTGGGATCATTGGGTGGAATATCAAATTGCTTTCATAAGGCGGGTAGAGGCATATTTAAACATATTTAGTAATAAATCACAAGTGAATTAAATACCTAGTGTATCACACGCCATTTGGTGACATTGTCTTATTTATGGGATAAGTCTGGACATAAAGGCCAGCCTTCAAAACAATAATAACCATCCTGCAGAGGAGGGGAAATGGAGCCTTTTTACTGTTTCTTCTCTGCCAGATCCATCTCTCTCTAATCTCTATAAATGGTTACTAGTAGCTGTGAAATGAGCTTTCTACTCTGTGATGACTGACAAATGGCAAAAAGTTGTATTTCATAAACAGTGTGATTTAAAAAAAAATGCTTGAACATTCTTCCCTTGGTTTATCAAGGGGGTATTCTCAGTGCCAGAATGTAGCTCAAAGAGAGCCGTAGATTGAGTGTAAAGAGCAAAACAGATCAAAACTTCAGATGCTTGAAAACAGATATCCATCCATCCATCCATCCATCCATCTTCTGTAAACGCCTGTCCTATTCAGGATGGTGGGGGGTCTGGAGCCTATCCCAGATGCTATGGGTGTAAGTCAGGGAACAACCCAGGATGGGGTGCCAGGCCATCACAGGGCACACTCACACACACACATTCACACCTAGGGGTAATTTAGTTATTACAGTCCACCTCAGCATGTCTTTGGACCGTGGGGAGAAGACGGAGTACCTAGAGGAGACCCCCGATGACAGGGGGAGAACATGCCAACTCCACACACATGGAGCCATGGAGGAGACTTGAAAGCTGGTCCCTAGTTAGACAACAGTGCTAATCACTGCACCATTGTGCTGCCCCCCACACAGATACTTCTAAATCTAAACAATTATTTAGATATACTGAATCAACCCCTTAGACATATCTGTTCTATCAGAAAGAGAGAGTTTCACCCTGGGAATGAGGTTAGAAGGGCGAGGCCAGCTTTAGGAGTGATGGACGACTCGGGCACGCCCACACACCTGCGCACTCTCTGGTGAATCATCACCCGTAACTTTGCTCCCTCTCAGGGCCCCTGGCCCACACTGCAGTGTGGAGAAGCAGTTAGGTTGAGACATGTTTACTGTGAGATATGGTCACTATAAGACATCAAGAGAGTGTAAGTTAGTAGCAATAACCACATACAGTAAGACGTCAAAACTGGAAAAAGGATGTAACTCTTTTGGGCTCTAATAATGCTTTCGTTCATTTATAAGGTCCCTCACCTGTGTCCGAGCATGGTAAAGTCTTTTCATCTGGGTTATTTCAAGGTGTGTTGGTTGAACATAGTTCTTGCAAGACCCGTCACTTGTGCGTGGGCGAAATGATTTCTGTCAGCCATGTGTGTGCATGGCAAGGTCCTCCAGTTCCAGTGAGAACATATGCAGCCAGGCCCCTCTATCTGCCGGAAGGCCGCCGTACACTTGGCGGAGTCTCTAGCGCTCGACTCCTGGGTTTTTCACCACTTATACGTGTTAATTGCACAACACAGTCTATGTTTGTCCAAAAGCTGCCACATCCCGCTGCTTTCCGGTTGCCCGCTTTTCAGGTAGATGTGCTGTGCGGCTCACGCTGGGGAGATGTACATGACAACAGAGCAAGACATTTCAATATCCTCCTACTGTGCCTGGCCACCGCTCACACTCACCTTTACTGGACGGAGAGCAGTGGACTATGAAAAAAGAGAACACCTTTGCTCTCTCGTGATGGAAAATTCATGGGCAGATGGGTGACAGATGAGTGCACAAGAATGTGTGTCCCCTCCCTGCTGGGGCTGGGGAAAGCCCCTCTCATGGAAAGCCCCAGCTGGACCTAAGCTGCCATGGTTCTCAGTCAGTAACATATTCTCTTGACATTACACATCCACCTGCCTGTACAGAAGGGCTTTCCTGGGCTCTGTGGTTATACAACCGTCACTCCCTTGCTGACTTTAGCCTTGGAGGATTTATGATGAAATAACTCCAGTAAAAATAGGGCATTCTGTGCTATGAACCTAAAGATAACCCGATCCTGACTTCCACAGGGTACAGCATATAGCTGGATCCCCAGTAAGATTCCATAAAAATGAAATATAAGGAAAAGACAGTAGAGGCTTCTGTTTCTTATTTCTGTCAACATATATATTATGAGGCAAAGATAGATACAGAGTCCGGGCTTAAACTGATCAATCGCATCTCCTTGGTTACTGGTCATAAGCACCACACCAACCAACTCCTCAGGTAATGAAATCCAGCTGACCCCAATTAGACTGCTTGACCCTACAGGGTTTTTAATGTCAGCTGGGCAGCTGTGGAGATGATTTTGGGGTAGTGGGAGCTGTGGAACAATCAGCTGTAGAATAGCCACACAGATTTGAACTTCATCATCTCTCAGTTTTTTTTCCCGACACTTATTCCTTTATTGTCTCCGTTGTTGTTTTTCCATTCATTTCATTTAACCTTTTGTTCCACACATTTCAACCATACATTCTCAGACTATTTGGCTCCGGAGTTTTCAGGTATAATGCAACCATGAACAGAATCATATTGTCTAGTATCTACCATTCCGGAACAATGATTGGCTGTCTCAGTTTCTCTATTACGTTAATATCGCCACTTATTCCTGTGTAGGGAGAATGGTATTTTAGCCTTGGCATTGTAAAGAACGAGTTTCATTCAGGTTTATAGTCCCAATGCTTGGTGTGTCTTGTAACAGAAACAATTCATGTTTCATTCACACTTCTCCCTTGTCTTTTGAGGTGTCATTCCATTATCGTATTTGGACAAACTGTGAAAATAGTTTTTTGATGTTTTCCTCATTATCATATGCAGAGTGCCAAAAGAAGAATGTCCCTCCTGGGCCAGTTTCAGCAGAGACCATATTCAACAACTGCATGCAGTGCTGTGACAGAGTTACAGTGTTTGCTCTGGCCAGACCAGAACAGTTACATGAAGTAACATTGTTTCATATTTGAAATCTATAGTATTCAGTATGTTATCCTAGCAAAGTCCAAACCTTTTTAGCTGGTGACCCCCAACCTAGTGTTTGTCCCCAGTATTTTAATTTAATAATTCTTTCACAAACTTAATAAAGAATTAATACACATATTTATTTGTTAATTTCTGTTGCTCCTAGTTTCATAAAATTATTTTGACAAATGTACTTCTAAAAACACCATTTTCTCTTTAATGTAAGTATATATTGATTCATTTCATTATATAAAAAGATCAATACATTGTATGCTATTTAAACAGCATTTTAAATTCCATTTCATATTCTGTTGTGATTATTTTTAGGGGGCTATTCAACGGATTATGTTGTATTAATTTCGAATATAGTTGCTTGCATTGGTTTAAATGCTTGTATAAAATTGTATGGATGAAAACATAACAAATGCCTAATATTGGCTATTAGTGATGGATACTATGCTCACACTAAAGCATTAATTTATGTTACAGTACAGGCAAAAACAAAAGTCATATGCTCACCCTGCTGCAGCTATACTTTGTCATTTGACCACCTTTCAATCAGCAGCCCAGTGTGGGATCCTGACTATGGCAGTAAAACAATAAATCCAGCGTGGGTTGGCCTGACTTGGCCTTGTTCCTTGTGGTATCTATCTTGGGAAAAGAAATCCCATTATTTGTCATATTGTGCCACACATATTACTTTTACAACACCGTAAACAATCCCAGTTTGTGTAGCCTTGATCAGAAATGGCGCTGAAAACATCTCAAGCCAGCTGGAAAAATGTAATGAGTGTTACTTTGGGTGTAAGCTGGTCGACCTGGCTGCTATCAGAGTAGGCATGTTACTAACCGCCGGCTCTATACGAGGGACAAAACATGCGGGACGTTTTATGTCTGCCCTTTACCAGTCTTTATCTATTGACACGGAGCTGATAATTGGCTATTAGCAGTCACTCTTCGCCCTGCACATCCAGCAAAAGCCGGCTTTTAAATGGTCCTTATCAATGGTGATTTTCATTTTTCTCTCTTTCTGAGGCTTTGGCTGCTTTGCTACTTCACAATGTCCAATGGCCTGATAACTAAGGGTGAAGCTCACATTTCTGCTATTGTGAATATAGATGAAGGAGTGCATGTTATTAGGAGCCCTGTTTGTACGTAACGTGAATAGTTTGTTGGATAGCATCGCATGAAGTCGTACGCGGCGCCTCAGAAGATATTCATGCTTGTCAACAAATTACTCCAGTGACATTACATTTCTCAGTATTGTGGACAGTGCTGACAGACTGTGATGATGTAGTCTGGAATTATTATTATTATAATTATTGTTGTTATTATGGCTATTATTGCGGCAGTAATTTTTTGATGCAGAGTCACATAGTGTATATGTCAGAATCAACTGACTCGGCGGCAGACTGGGCTGGGGCTACAGACCGCAGTCAGACACACAGAAGCACAGGCCCCTAAACATGGCTGTTTAACATACTGAAAATCCTGCTCCTTTTTTTCTGCCCTTAAAAAAAGCATATCTGTAGTCAAACAGGCATTTGTGTATTTTAAATATGTATGGTTATTATATGTCTGTGTATGACCGGCTGCCTGGTGTGTGAATTCAGCTCGTACTCTTGAGAGCGAATGTTTTCGCACTGCTTTACTGATGCTGGGGTTTGCAGTGTTGCCATGGTAACAGCAGTGAGAAGGGATCCAAAAAATTTGCAGGGTTTTTGAAAGTGATTGATAGTGACCAACACGATATAATGAGAAATACATGGAGAAGCATATATGAAAGTTTTTCCATTGCCAATACACATATTAGCTTGTAGATAACACATTAGCTTATATTTCTGGCTGCCATAACATAGATTATTCATTTGTCTAAAATGAATGATTGGTGTTACTTGAAAAGTGTTTTTTTTGTGAACAGGAGGAAACTAAGAGTGACATAGTGACATTTATGCACAGACGATTGTATGATGTTTGCTCCTTACCACAGGGGCTGTATATGCAATAACAATGGACTGCCCTTGAGAGAGCCTGCATGCTGTGGTTGTCATGGTGACAGGACCTATTAGATAACCAGGTTGCCATGGCGCATATCTCCCCAGTGATGGAAACCCAGCCAGGCCCTGCAGAAGAACAGTCTCCAGCACTGCCAATCCTGAGACCGCACCTTAGCAGTGCTCTAGTTGAGCAGTGATCAGGCAGGACCAATAACAGCTGGCCAGGTTTATTATTTGTTAAAAGAATTGGTATAAAAGATAAACCTGTAATCAGGAAGATGGTATTTATCAGGATACTTCTATGCTACCCTTAAGTAAAACACAGAATATGAGCTCCTTCAGTTGTATTTCATCAGATACAGAAGGAGCATAAATAAATCTGGGAGCATGTATGAATAAGACTTTGTTAAATTGCTATATTATAGAGCTCAAACGCTAGAATATAAAATCTGCCGTTTCCAAAAACACAGTGGTATTACACAAAGGGAGTAGACACCTGTAGTATTACTGTGCATCAGAAGTTTAGTCTCGATGTGTTTCTGTGCTTTTCCACTGAATCATGGAGCTGTAGACCATCATGCCAATATTCGGGTTTGAATCCCTGTTTTGGGTACAGTTGTCAGGTGCTGCCTCTGCATAATGCAGTGCTTCTTTTGTGAAAAGGCCCCGGAATATGCAGTTTGACGCATACAGTTGAGTGGCTTAAAACGCATATACCGAATATGGGATTAAAATTGGTAAATGGTACATGTTTGTAATTTTATGTTTTTTTTTTTACTGATTATAAATGCAGTCTGTTTCTGAGAAGCAATGCAATCTGACAACTATTTATGTATCTAAGGTCCAGACCTCTCTGAAGAACCCCTCTAAGTTATATACCAGTATATAACAGTACACATATATAACGATAGGTCTGTGCATTAGATGGTGAACAGAGGTTTGAGACACAGAGCTGTGCAGGGAATTGGATATTTCCTGCACATCTATTATATTTCCTGCACATCTATTACATTTCTTTTATTATATTATTTGCATCTGTCCCAGGAGGGTGACTCAGATGACAGTCATCAGATGTGCAGGTACAGTACATGTCAACTTTCTCCCACTCACTCCCTGCTTTCCCTTTATAGTGTTTCCCATATAAGTCATTTAGTTACCGCTGCCCACCCCCCCCCCCCAGTAAAGGTCTAAAAGTCCACCTCACCGAGCTGAGAACCGTTTTGCTTTTCCATTTAATTTTTCTTTTTTTGTTAGCCAGTCCACCCCTTGTCACCCTTCTCCCTGACAGAGACAAATGCCAACATCCTCCTTCCAAAATTCTCCATGTCATGTGGTTCTGTCCTGGAGTTGGGCCCGAAGGGTCTTTCCAGGGTTAAACGGGGATCATGTACAGATGCAGAGACCGAGCTAAAGGCATCCAACTGCACTGAAGATAACTGCTGCTTCAGCGAGAAAATAAAATGGGACATGAAAATATCTCAGGATGTTGTGGCGACTTTGATCCACCAATCTGCACATCTGTACAAATGTACATACAGTAGGGAACATGAGGCTGGGGAGGGGACCGCCCCCCCCCAAACCCCATTATCGTCTTTTTATAATCTCACATATTGCATCTATACACCAATAACAAACACAGCACACTCAGACTTCCACAGAGTCTCAATCAAACACACGCTTTATATACGTATACCCGCTAATGCATATAATCAGATGCATATTAATGTGGACTTTACCATAATGTGAGGTTATTCCTGGTTATTCTCCATACATTTTCTATAGTTATTTATTCTAATAGGTTAATAGCGGTTTTGAGTTTATGGCATTAGACCACATGCACATCAGCTGCCAAGCCTGTACATTGCAGGACAATTATATACGTTTACTTTGCTGAGCATCACACAAAGGGCAATTCAGAGACACAAACTGACCTGAACTGAAACACTTGTTTACTAAAATGGCTACATTCCTGTCATCCTACAAATTATTCCCAATACGATGAAAGTTACTTTCAGATTTTGTATAATAATATTGCGGCACATTCTCAAGCAACACAAGTAGATGTTATAAAGGAGGTGATCATAGATGCATCACTGATTTATATTCCTGTTGTGAACACTGAACTATCAAGACACATCTATCACTTCATCTCGAGATATCCCCCCCTTACTGCTTTGTTATCCAGACATAGGACATTGATATCCCACACAGGCCAACACCTTGCTAAACATCGCCCTCATTTTTAAAATATCAAATATTGCAGTGTACTGTATAGTTATTCGTCCATGAAGGTCCTCTGTAAATGCTAATGATTTGGTATGTTTTTCTTGTATGTCGACTTACATTTGTAGTGTTCGAACCCTATGCCCTCCTGTAAAGGTTCGTCATGACTGAAAAAAATGTTTTCCTTCCTTGTTTGTTTATTCTTTTACAAATAAATACATAAATATATTATAATGGATTGATACCCAAAATGGCTTAGACAGCATTTTTATCCACTCCAGAAATTGACATTTTACAGACCCAAAGTTTTATTGCTTGTTTAGTGGTTGACGAAAATGCTTTCCTGAAATTTCACCAGTTGAAACTGCATTTTGGACTTTGCTAAATAATGCGACTTTGTATAAAGGAAACATTCAAACATATCAATTACTGTGAACTACTGCCAGGCCGGCAGATTCGATTATGATTTCACAAACAATCCTAACCAATGGAGTAGAAGAGAGTTTGAGATTGGGGGCCATGTGACTTCATAATTTAAAAAGAAAGGTCTGTTTATTGGGGGGGTGACTGGTCCTTGGGGACCCCCGGCCAGCTCATGTTTTTGCTCCCTCCCCTACCGGGAGCTGAGAGGGAGCAAAAATGTGGACAGGCTGGGGGTCCCCAAGGACTGGGTTAGGAAACATTGACCTAGAGGAGTCTGAGATTTCATCATGCCCGTATGTTGTGGTTAAAAGACTACCCATATGCAGTGGTTAAATGCTGCAGTGCTAAGGCATGCAGTGTAGCTCTGCATGTGTGCTGCTGGGAGTGAAGCACCAGTCTTCTTTAGGCATCTGTGCTTCTCTGAAAGCTATCACCATGTTTACATCCCTTCTGCAATTATTCTTTGTGGTTCTTGAGAAATGTTGAGCAGCTCACATGCACAGTGCTGCTGCTTCTGAAATTTCAGAATTATAGCGTGTCAACATCGGCATATATTTCAGCTTTTCATAGCTGCACGTTGCCTGACGTGCAGCTGGTTTCCATGGCAACCCTGCTGGCCAGCTGTGAGATGTACAAAAGTATGTTTAGCTGAATGGATTGTGATAATTTTAGATATCCATATATACATCAATATACCTAATTCCAGTACAAAAAAAAAAAAAACAGAAAAGGGCATCACATGTCCTGGTGACGTAACTAGACTCCATTTGACCAGATAGCAGTAAAATACAATGTAATTAAAATATATTCATTTTTTGGTCCCACACTGTATTTACAATATTCAAACCAGAGGTTTAAATTCATTTTAAAATCCATTTTCTCAAATTGTTTATTTGATAGAAGCACATTATGACTTGCATATTGCCCCTGGATCTTTCAAAGTCTTTAGGGTTCAGTTCCTTTATAGGATTCAAATAAGGAAATTCACTTTCATATTCTTCTGCAATTACAACGTAGCTTCAGCTTATCCACTTCATTTGTTATTGCTACATATATTATTACCTCATCTTACCATAGTATCCATTTCCAAGCATGTAGAGAAATCGATAAATCAATATATATATTGACTAAGGTCATCAAGGAGTACAATGGTGAGGATGCTACTGTAAGGCCAAGTACGACCATGTAAAAGATTTATGAGGTTTAGTGGATGAGGCTGGAAATGATGGGCAGTGAAAGATGTAGAAGTCTTAAAGGAAGCCTATTTCCTCATGGCGACAAAGCATTTGTGCGTTTTTTTGTTTTATTAGCACTGATCGACACTGGTCTTTAACAGCAAAAAAAAAAAACACAAATTCTTCACAAAGAACAAACATAAAAATAAATAAATACGTGACTTCTAAATGTCGATTGGCTTTATTATTATGATCTTTTAAATCACTGTCATCTGTTTTTTTTGTGATATATGACATGTTTTTATATGTTATTCAGTAATAAGCTCTGTTCCACTCAACTAAAATTGTAACAAACCAGGTAAGAATAAAAAAATTCACACTGAGTTGCAAAAAATCAGAAAACTAAAGTGGTTTTATAAACAGTGGGCTACAACTACTATACTATCCCTGCATATAAAAATAACAAATGTGTATAATTCTATTCCTTGCTATATTTAAGATGGTTTTAAGGACAGTAGCATGATCATTGTGCCCTTTTCTTATTCAGAATATAAATCACCTGACCTACAGCTAATTAGCTTGACTAGTTTTATATTATTGTTTAACTGTATTTTACTTGTGATGTGGAATGGCTCTGTGTGAACACCATTAATCCACTCTCCTGTCGCTGAATACATCACAATAAAATTTTTTGAACATGAACAAAATGAAATGGAACAAAATATATTCTGAACCAGTGTAAAACTGTACCTTTTCATTGTTCTTTTCATCGTTTCATAGTAATTTAAAAGTTTGGCATTTTATATTTTGCTTTTACTCAGTTGATAAATTAGGCTTCTTGTTTGGTCAAACCACTGGAGCTTCTGGGGAACACTCATACAATCCAGTGATTGTATGTCAGACAAAGGTTCACTGTAGTCTGTATTATGAGCCATTACTAAAAATACGGTCTCCGAATGAGTATTAGGTCTGAAACAAATTGCCAGTTACTGGAAAAAGTGGTATGGTGAGATCAAAGTGGAACTTCCTATTATAAATGCCAAGAGGCGGGCTGGGCAGTAGACCTACACACTGTACACAGTACAGAGCACTGTTCAGCGCTCTTTTGACAGTGATCCTGAGACATAAAATGGTTTGTGAAAAACAAGTAAATGTCCCAAAGTCAACAGTTAGAAAGTTAATTTTAATCCTTACAAGAAACTTTAGAAAGACTTGCTGTTCCACAGTTTTTAGGAACTGGGAGACACCTTGAGACACTGTGTGTGTGTGTGTGTGTGTGTGTGGGGGGGGGGTGGGGACAGTGGGAAGTGACGTCAGAACATAACCCAAAATAATGCTGCTAAAGACGTTTCCACAAAATCAGGAATATAACAGGACATAAATACTACGCAATTTGTAAGTTTCTTTATTTTTATATTTGATGTTAAATAGTAGCAAAAATCAACACCCTAAGAAAACTTTAAGCATCATCATTTTTGCATCAGGATGACTTACTAATAGTCTGCTGCTTCGCATACAAGGAGCAAATGCATGGTTGAAGAAATCCGAAACAAAATCTATTATGAGGAAGAATTCCAGTGCTTGAGCAATATAACATTTTGTTTCAGTCTGTCTCTATATCTCATTATAGTGTGATACTAGGTGGAAGCATAAATTACGTACAGTATAATTCGCAATACAGCTATTGCCTCCTTCAGGAAGTAAATAGAAAATGAAATAAGAGACTGAAAAATAAATGTTTCATTGAAGTAAACAACAGAGAAATACTTGGGAAGATCACAGTAAGAATAAATGCACCTAAGATAAAAGATCACCTATAATTTTGCTAAAGACTGTATTATTGCGGTTGTTAACATTGCTTGGCTTCCATCCATCCATCTTCTGTTCAGAGTCAAGGCCCAGAGCCTATGGGCACAAGACAGGGAATAACCCAACCAATCACAGGAGGGCACACTGACAATAACCCAGGCACCAACCAATCACAGGAGGGCACACTGACAATAACCCAGGCACCAACCAATCACAGGAGGGCACACTGACAATAACAGTTTGCTAACTCCAATCAACCTCAGCATGTTTTTGGACTGTGGGGGAAACCTCACAATGACACAAGGAGAATATGCAAACTCCACACACATAGAGCCATAAACCCTGCTAACCACTGTGCCACCCCCATTATCTACAGCATTCAGAACTAAATGCAATTATCAGTGAGCACTTAACTCAATCGCCCATCATGAGACGCTATGGCAGTCTCATCCAAGAGTTGAATTGGGAACAAAGTATCGTCATAGTCTCAATTTATCACAACTTTCCCACATATCCAAAGGAAATGATATTGCATCTACAGGTAATTGATGTTTTCTTTAAAACAAAGAACACTTAAGACTATTAAAACATTTAAAAAGTCACCCAAGTGATGATATGCGTTCTAGGAATTCCACAAAAATTCTATTATTTTTTTTTTTTTTACTGTCAAAGGCAAAATCTTGTGAGTTTTGTAGCAGCTTTTGGCCTCCCATATTTTTATAATCAAAGAAGAACTAAAATAAATGAATGCTGGCTTGTTGGGGCATATTTGTCAACTTGTGTGGATCCGTGATGTAGATCAGGACAGGTAAAACACAGCTGGACACAAATTTACAAGGTTAGAAAGAACTTAATAGAAATAAACATTTCATAAGTAAATCTTCAGAATCATACTGAATTATCAAAATGCAAGTTTATGTATGTTATTAAAAAACTGAAAGAGACCAGCAAATTTAAACAAAATCAAATAAAATATAAATGACTGTTTAATTTCTAAATCAAGCACAGTGCAAAGCATTTGGATTTTATACATTTTTGCATTTATTCATATTTAAGCCATTGTTGGAATCATAGAGGAAATGACAGAAAAATGCATTGTGGGCCAAAGGAATTCAATACAAACCACGGATATAGAAGCACCTGGATTTGTGCACACTCCACTGAACAAACATAAGCATGCTCCTCCTCTGCTCATAGTTTTATCAGCTAGCAGATGATCCATGGCTCCATGAATGGCACCCTACTCGACCGGCAATTAAAACCCGGGTGGATTCCGTGATGTGTTTGTGCTCTGATCCACATTCCCTGGCTTTGGTCACGTGTGTGTGGGGATAGCTGGGGAAGTGGAGACATCTGACTGTCATCAGAGTGGCAGTGTTTCTACAGTAGCTTTGTTTAGCTCATGGTCCAGGATCAATGAGGAAAGTATTGGTTACTGAATTGGCTTTTTGAAAATTTACAAGAACAGTCCAGCATTCTGTCAAATGACCTTTCACAAACTTGGCATTTTCTCCAAACTCACTTTTAGGTACCAGCCCTGAGCTCCATTCACTCAGTATCTCTGCTGTGTCAGGCAAACTATCCAAGAACAGTGAGAGTAACCTGTGATGAAATCAAATCCCCTACCAATGGGAGCTATGCTTTGAATTAGACCCCAGTGCATCATGTTGATCTCATTTCTCCCTGGGAAGATTGCAGTGTATTATCAGACACTGCAGACTTCTATTAAGTACCCCTATACAAAGTCCAAAGTAAGTAACCACACACATTTGCTTAGATGTCCATTTCTGTATCATGGCAGTGACAGGCTGTTGGTGTCGAGTGTAAATTTATGTGCGCGGCAAGAAAACTTTTAACTGCTATTAACCTAAATATATTGCACCACTTGTTTTATTCACTCATGCTTTTATCCCAAGCATGTCTTACTCTACTTCACTGAATACAGTTACGCAGCATTTAAAATAACGAACTCAAACGTGAGACAAAATTTACCGAACAACAGTACATCACTATTCAATATAGTACCTAATTCAACCAAGCTAGATTCAGGCAAGATAAAAACATCAACTGAACAGAGGATGTTGAGGAGCACAAAGACAGATAGGCAGTGATCTTGCTTCCGCAGAGAACCAGGCCATGCCCATTTAAAGGGGAAGGCCACACCTTCCAATAGCAGGAGGCTGCAATCACTAAGAGAGGCAAGCTGTACCTTCCCAAGACTGACACCACCCCTTTTAACTGAGGAAGGCTACACCCTCTTAGAGACTATTGTGGGATGTGGCACTGTGAAATTATTTTTCTAGAAAAATAAAGAACACCATTTAAATCTAATACATCTTAAAACTACATATGAAAGGAAGAAATAATGAAGTCTAAAAGACAAACTATACATTGCATTAGCCATTCTGCAAAATCTCCAGCCAGTAGTCTAAGGAGTGTCCTTCACTGCTTATATCCTTCTCGAATTTGTACGAACATATGTGGTTACACATTAATACTGTAAACAAGTTAATTATATTTTCTATGCAATTTTTACCCCTGTGTCTTAAAAAGATAGCTATATCATGAAATGCAGGCCTTAGATTGACTTATGTTACGCAGGCTGCAGTAACATCATTGTGAGGCGATGTTGCTAAAATGAGTAAATTAGCCCTACTTTTAATTTGGTCATTTCTCAATGCAGTTAAAGGTTTGTCAGTTATATATAGGTCTGGATATCTTCCTTAAGGGTTCTGTAACAGCTTCCTAATATATTTTCCACCTATATTCATTTAGCTACAGGCAATGTTCTTGGTCCCTATTTGTTTAGATTATCGCTACAATCTCTCAAAATAAGACACGTTTGTTTGTAAATGCCGTGGGTAGCTCCTGGTACGTCAAAATAGCCTCACACCCTAAAAACCTCATGCCCTTCATTTTACTGTACTTCAGGGTTCACTGGTGCAAACATAGCAAAAGGCAACTATGATGTGTCAATCACAGTACAAGAGAACGCACAACACTATGTCATGTTCGGTTTCCACAGTTACTCATGGTGAAAGTGATTGTTATCGTCGGGGAATGCGGCAACATCAGCGTAAAATCCGCGTCTACTCCTCTCATGGGGCTTCAGCCAGCAGAGGCAGAAAGGAAGCATATGTATAGCAGTGACACACACATATATGCACAAACAGGCACATTACTACCACTATAACAAGGCACAAGTACAGAGCATAAAGCTAAATGAGGCGGGAAAAAGCAAAGATTTATCGATGGAACATTTACACCGAGCTCGCTGCTCGCCAGTCCCCCTAGTCCACGTCGTCATGGCAATGCTCATCTACACACACAAACACACTACACCGTAATCAGGTGGGGGGTGGGTTGGCATTGGTCATACATATAGTGGTTGGGACACCATGGTTCATTACACACACTGACTCTGAGGGAGGTCTGCGGCGGCCCAGTCGTTGGCTCTCTAAAGACACACGAAGAAGAAAACAACAACAACAAACAACAGTGTTATAATCCAACCAGGAGGGAAGAGGAGTGATGAGAATGATGGATGCCGTTCAGAACTGCAAGGCAGGGGGCGGGGGGGGGTTACGCAAAGTGACACAAATCTCTAGAATACAAAAAAGTGCTCTGCTCTCCCATGGTAAGTATGTGGTTTACCATGTACTCCCATGCATGCTGCATTTTTCTACCTACGCATGGGCTCAGGTTAGTAGGCTCATCAGCCCCCATGCATGTGTGACATCGCGTTTTCTGCCTATGCATGGGGTCAGGCTTGCATCATCATCTGCCGCGATGCATGTGCGGAATCACGTTCGCTGCCTGCGCATGGTGTCAGGTGGCAGTCGTCTGCACATGAGGCTGTAATTTTAACACCTGACGTTTTAGTACCCTCTCGCATGCTCGTGTGAAGTGGCAATTCCCTGCCCGTGCATGTGTACCCGATGTGGTTGCGTTCTCTACCTGATGCATGTAGTCAGGTCAGCGTCGTCCGCTCCCATGCATGCGTGAGATCGCACTCTCTACGTACACATGTGGCCTGGTTAGCGCCGTCTGCTCCCATGCATGTGTGAGTCCGCATTCTCTACCTACGCATGTGGTCGGGTTAGCCTGATGGGCGACCATGCTCTGCAAGAGGCAGATGGGGTGAGGTCATCACCATGCTGCACGCATCAACACCATGCTGTCGCTCTGCCAGTCACAGCCCCCTGGGCCTCCAGTGCCTTTTCTCTTTTTCATTCCTTTCAATCAGCTGCTCTTTGACCCCAGTTAGCGCACGGCCACGCAGTCAAAGAGGAGCCTTTTCCACCAAAGGGAAGAAAGGGAAAAATGTCCTTGCACATCCCATGAAAAAAGACACAATGCAGGTTTGATACAAAATTTATTTCATGCGTAACTTTTTTTTTATAGAACTTCTGTTATTTATTTACTAATTTTGCATAACAGTGCATGCATTCGCTTTGCTCATAGTATTAAATTGCATACAATGCTCTTGTGTTTTTTTTCGGCTTTTATATATTTTTCACTTGTCTGAAGCCGGAAAGAACGGTAAAAACGCCTTCGTTCTCCCCCTGACATTTTTTAATATATATATATATATATATTTTGTTTCCTGTCTTCTTCTAAAAATAATACTGTTAAAAGTACATATTGGACGTGTGATATGAACAGGGTCTCATTAAAGTGAAGAGTTCCTCTGGGATCTACACATAAATAATTACAAACACTGACAAGGAAAGATCGCAAGCGGGACTCGCCGTGTCACCCAGCTGGTGTGTCCTCATGCTGCATTATGGGTAACACGCATGCACTGTAGTGTAAGTCGACCTGTGTTTCGACCACCACGCGACAAGCGGTCTTCCCTCCTTTCTTGTCATCCGCGCATTCCGTGGAGAAGGAGCGAAAGGTCGTGTCAGCGTGATCAGAGCTGCCTCGTCGAAATAACTTCGCCTAATGAAAAGACGATTCGCCTGAAAAGTTGGCTGTCAAAGTAAAGCTATACACTGTACTTTCATGTGTTCTGGCTACATTAAATGTCTGTAAAAGTAAGATCTTAAAGGATAAGGAATTCGAAAGGAAAATATATTTTCTTACATATACATTACAATTACAGTTCTTGTCTTTTATATTATTTACCATGCAGCTCATGCTAAACAATCAAGAGTTCTGTAGTCTTATTTATCCTATTATAATATAGGTATTATTGTTGATTTTGTTAGCAGTTGCTATTGACCTTTTGCTTATTTTACTTGTATGAAATTTTTCGCCATTTTTTTCTCTGCCATCCTCTTCAGGAAAAGTATGTTACCATCCTCCTTCTGTATTAGTCCGCATCTGAAAACCACAGTGCTCCTCAGCTCTTCATCTTCCCTCGTTGGAAAAAAAAAGAAACGTATGGATGGCGTGTCTTTCAGTGAGAGGTGCGTGGAGAGATTCGCTCCCATGCTCCTCGGTCCCTCTGCCCGCTCAGAGTCCGCTAGTGTCCCCACGTCATAGTGGAATCATGAGACCCGCGCAGCGGATTCTAGACAACAGGGGCCCCGGTCAGGTTACTGTGAGAGCCTCAGCTTGCCTGTATGCAATGAGGAGGGTCTCCTCCTTACAGGGATCTGTGGTAAAAAATACAGGGTGATGCTCAGCTTCAGCCAGCCATCGAAAGGGGTCGTTTTTGTTCAAGACAGCAAGACAAGTGGAAGGGGTTAAAAAACAGAGTAGCAAACACTTCTTTAAAAAAAATATATAAGGAACGATAAAAAAATCCAAAAAAATAGAGCAGAAAGAGAGGACAGGTGACATAAAGAGAGAGATTCCGAGAGAATGAGACATAGAGGGCGGGGCACTGGTGTAAAGAATGAGAGGTTGCAGTGCATTCTGGGAGCCACTCACCCGATCACCTGCAAGCCCAAGCCCAGTGCCACACAGACGGGCACACCACGCACAGGTAGGGAAGTCACAGAAAGGACAGGTACAGCAAGAGACTCAGCTCCAGAAATATATGGGGTAAAACGTCAAAAACCGGGAACCAGTAAGAGCAGAACTAGATAGAGGAAGCACTGGAAAAATTAATAGCGATAAGAGACCACAGTTTCTGCTTTTGGTGGTCCGTTTGAGTGCCTGAGTGTATGTCTGAGGTTTCGCAGATTGGAAAGGAAAAGCACAAGATTCTGAAGTACAGATGTGTA
Organism: Gnathonemus echidnorhynchus; assembly: GCA_026776725.1. Lineage (NCBI taxonomy): Eukaryota > Metazoa > Chordata > Actinopteri > Osteoglossiformes > Mormyridae > Gnathonemus > Gnathonemus echidnorhynchus. Next base: position 14,652,632 of record JAODJU010000007.1, on the reverse strand, counting down.
TAAGAATAAGGTGTATAAGAAACAGAAGGAACTAATAAAGAAAGCAAACCAAAGGAGAACTTTCACAAAGGAAGACTGAAAGTTTACATCCAAAATGAAGATATAAATAAGATGACAGTCCACTCTTTCATCTGAAAAGTCAAGCTTGTGGCTTGGTTTTGTCTGAATTATCTGGTTTGTTCAGACAGCACCTAATATACACAATATGTGAATAGCTCGATTCAGGTAACTGTGTAACGCCTGGGACAGTGTGTGAGATCTCCATGATCCAGAGCAAAGGGAAGCGTTTCATCCACTCTGTCCCTCTTCCATCTACTTGTAGACGCTCTGTGTTTGTTGTTCTTAAATGGGGATTTCGGGACGACCATAAACAAACATATATATCCATAGATAAGGGAGCAAGGGAGGGAACCAAGACTCCACAGAGAAGAAAACAGACAGCTGGACTGGACGCCGTGCGGGGAAGGAGGATGAGGGTGGTCCTGGGCCAGAGCGGCCTTACTGCACCGTCGATCCACGACATTTTGGCAGAACAATGGGGAACACAACCGGCTGAGTAGACAGACCACGCTGCAGGACAGGCCCCGTGTAGCCAAGCTGGGTCACAGGGCCTCCCAAGTTGTTGACTGAACTCAGAACAACCCCCTTAATACCCCACGGGGCATCCGGACTGGTGTCTGTGCTGGGATCGCAATGCCAACTGTTAAAGCTGTTCCCATGGGCCGATTTCCGGCAGACTGAGGAGATCAAGCAGAAATGTAACAGAACAAGAAATGCAACATCAGGAGAGATAGAAATAAGAGTGAGACCGCCCCCCGCCCCCCACAAAGCCCCAGAGTGGGAGCTCACGGCTGCTGCGTGTTTGTTTGGGGGAGGGGGATTGTTGTGCAGAGTAATCTGCTGGAGGGTGTACACCTGTCTGTAGTGGCAGGCTGCTGGCAACA
>JAODJU010000007.1:14631556-14650058 GCA_026776725.1 Gnathonemus echidnorhynchus | reverse complement strand
GAGTGTTACTGTATTGTGGGAGGGGCTTCAGTGGTGGTGAACAGAGTGTTACAGAATTGTGGGAGGGGCTTCAGTGGCGTGAACAGAGTGTTACTGTATTGAGGGAGGGGCTTCATCACTGGTAGTTGAAGTGTCACTGTATTGTAGGTGGGGCTTCTTGACTGTAGAGCGTCATAGTAGAGTGGGCACTGGTAGTTAGACTTTCGTTGTGTGGTGGGAGGGGCTTCAGTGCCGGTGGCTGGAGTCTTACTCTGGTGTGGGAGGGGCTTCAATGTTTAAGCCTGGCACAGCTGTCCTCCTGGCAATGCACCCACCCTGGCTGCAGCAGAGGGTACACCTGGGGGGCGAGGGGTCCCTCTCCCAGGGACCGCCCCAAGGAGGGACAGGCTGTGAGGCATAGCACAGCGAGGGTATGGGGATGGTAGGAAAAAGAAACAAACAAACAGAAAAGGGAAAACAAGAAAAACAAACGAACAACAAAGAAAAAGCGAGGATTACGATCAGTCCAGAGCTGGAATCCATAAGTATCTGTCATGATGGAAAGCAGAAGGATTCTACTGGGACCTGGATAATTGCCTCTCATAGGATGGAAGGAAAGATTAGAAAAAGACTGAAGACGTGAGACGGAAAAGTGATCATGCTTTTAAAAATGTAACTGTATGATCTGCTTTCCTTGTAGGCTGTTTAAATGCATAAACAAATGAGCAAATTAGACTTAAATGAGGCAGACTGTGAGATCTCCGTGAGCGCTTGTCTTTCAACCTAAAGTCGAGTGGGATAGCATGAGTAGGAGGCTGACAGGGAAGAGGAGGTAGGAAGGGCAATGCAGAGGGGTCTCGGTGGAGGGGGTCAAAGCAGACTGAACATCCAACCAGAATGCAGAGCTGTGCAAGGTAGACAGCCTAGCTTGGGGTGCCCTGTGACAGCACAGCCAACCAGATTGCTGACTGTGTGAGTGTGGGTGGCTGGTGACGGGGCCAGCATGGTCACCCTGTGGCTGGGCACTGTGGGGGTTGAGTAAGAGTGACACACAGTTTTGTAAGCTTGTATAATTGGAAGGAGTCACTTAAAATGTGTAGCAAGCAAACGTCACATATTCCAAACCATTATTACAGTAGCTTTTAGCAGTTTACTGCTTCTACTCAGGTTCATGTCCTGTAAAAGAGGAAGATTTGTGTTTTTGCTGTATTTTTGCTTTTATACTTACCCTTCCTTACTCTTCCTCCGGTGTGGCTGGGCCGTTCGGTCGTGGACACCAAGAAACAGGGCGGCTCGTTCCTCTCACCTGGGCTAAAGACCTGGCCGTCCTCGGGGGATACGGCCTGGTCTATATGAGGACAGTCTTCGTTTGCCAGTGCTGCCTTAGCTGCTTCCCCATTCAGTTTTGGATCTTAAAAACACACAGATACAAGTGAGACAAAGTGAACTCCACAGAGAGAGCATTCTATCATTTGTTTGTGAAATTAACAAAAAAAAAATTACGAGCACCACCTGCTGGCTTGGAGGAAATGCGCATTTTACAGAATTTGGAAACATAGGAGCAGCAGATTCATCCCTTGCATCGCCTCTCAAAATCTTTTTCAAAAGCACAGCTTCCGATTATTCATACATGTTCCCTCAGAACTGACCAAAATGTTATTTTCCCCCCAGATTCATGCTAATTTAAAATTACACAAAATTTTTCTTAATCAATTTTACAACACCCGATAAAAGTTTCAAAATATAAAGTTAGAGCATAAATTACTGCAAAAACACCATCTCTCTAGAAATGTTTGATTGGACAAACATTATAACTCTATTAACATTTATCAAGGAAGTAACACCGTTACAAAGACTAATATTTTTAACTTATTTGTATGTCCCAAAACCACTTTAACTAAACATATAACAAATAATTAAACCCCATCCTTATCAATTTAAATATAAAAATTCTGTTATATATTTCTATTCAACATCAAAAAAGTGAACTGATTGCTTCTGTCTAAAATATAACTCAGAAGATAATAGTAACAAAGACAAGTTTTTCTTTTCTGTGGAAATTTAATATATCCATTTACCCATTTTTATCATGCAGGGTCACAGTGAGCAGTAAGCAGGAGGCAGGGACACGTCGCACGGGGTGACAACCCATCACAGAGCACTCGCGCATCCAATAACTCAGCGACATAAATCTGCCTAAATATGTCTTTTGGCCGTGGGAGGAAATGTATATGAACACAGGAAGAGCATGCAAGGAGCCAGGTAGGGAACAAATATACAACCGTGGAGGTGTGAAGCCACAGTGCTACCCACTGAGTCACCATGCCAAAAATAAGTCCATTTTAGTTAAATACATCTGGAAAGCTAAAGACTTGCAAAATATTCCAAATACCCTTCCCCTATTTAAACTCTCCCTCACAAATCTGACTTCCTGAGCTTTGTAATCTCGTTACGCTATAATCACTACACAGGTTTAAAATATCTGGAAAGATATATTGTATCACACTTCACATTCAGGTAATAATAATAATTTTCATGAGCTCCATGGCTTTCAAGCAGACCAGCACTCAGAATTTATGCAGAGTGCTGCTTCTATACTTTCATTCATCACATTTACAGGCGCTCCTTGAGCAGCACTCGTTTCGCACTTAACACAGTTGGAAAAAACCAGGGACTTACAGGGTTCAACAGCTCAATCACACTAAATTAAATGGGGGTTCACTGGGAACAAACTGAAAATAGCCTGCAGTATGAGGAGACCAGAATTTGCCAACCTCAGGTATAAATGTTCAGGTTCTTTCATCTGAGTAAGGTTTCATCATAGCCAGACGGAATTAATGAAAATAATTATATCATTTTAGATTGCAGCCATCACTATTGCTTACACCAAGACCTGCATATTTGTTTCCCCAGGATTGGATTTTTTGCTTAATTAAAGAGTTTTATATTCTTCTGTTCAGTAACTGATTCACCATAGTAACTGGGTAGCTGGACCGTCCTGCATTTTGAAATGAATTAGCTATTTTGATTGAATGGAGCTAATCCAGTCTACCCTGGGAGCCATTTCTCAGCGTATGGGACCAAGCCATTTTAAACACTCAGAATCCAAACTGTAAATCATACTAACAATTGCAGATCACTGACTGCCTCAGAGAATCACACTGTTAGTTTTAGACTTTCAGCAAAAGTACAAGGTGCTGTCAAGATAAATACACTAAATAGGCTCCAAGACTCTGTTTATGCATGTGTGTGTTTGTGTGGGTTAGTGCTGATGCTGAATTGATTCAGCTACAACAAGATTACAGAACCTCTAATTTAAGATTATGTCTATTGTTCCAACAAATCTTAAATATGTAAAATAAGTGTCTTTGCATCGCATACATACAGGAGAACAGTAGTTACATGTAGCTTCTGACATTTAAATCAGGAAAAAAACATTGTTAAAATTTACAGAATCTGACATTTCATGTCCTTTAAATTCTTAATGTTTCTGTAGGTAACTTCTTTCTACTGATTTTTATATTGTGCCATCCATCCATCCATTCATCCATCCATCCTTCCATCCATCTGTCCATCCACACTATGTATTCGGTAAAGGCTATGCTGTACTAATTAAATATAAATTAAGCTTCTGCTTATTCAAGTTATCTGTTTGTGGATAATAAAGATGGCATTTTAATCTTATACGGTCTCATCACCGGAACATCTCAGTTTCTTGCGTGCAGCTCCTCCTAGGTGGACCATCTTCAGGCGCTACAGAGAGAATCTCATTATTGGGGTCATATGATGCTGCTTGAGTACAGGCAACCGGTACAAGGGATTAGCTACCACCCTGCAACTGAGAGCACGATGCAGAGCTTTGGATATGTTATAATACATTATCGCCGCATGGTGTTATGTCACGTGTCTGAGACCTGTCAAAAACTGCTGCAAAATACATGCATGTCTCCCATATGGGCTTTCTGCACAGTTTCCAAAGTCTCAAATCTGCCGTCTGTATAATTTCACGCGCCTCGTCCCAGTAGCTAACCCAGCTGCCTCGGCTCCTTGGCCTCTCGCCAGGCTGGCTGGCTGGCATCACAGTTGCAGGTACACGCTACATCTACCCTGCATCTTTGCAATGGTGAAAAATAAGTCACAGAAGCTCACAGTCTAGCACCCCGAGCAATACGCTCACAGTCCTGAGATCAGCCCTATTAGTCTTGTCCTGTGCTTCAGACACAATGCTAATGGAGTAGCATCCAGGGAGTAGAAGCGCAGACAGTTACGTAACCGTGGCACAGCCACGAACTAGCTGGAGTCAGAGTAGCACAGAAAGGTAGCCTAATGGAACAGAGTCTGTTTGTGGCCTTCCTTTAGGGTTCACTGTCTGTCTCAGCTGTGGCCTGTGACGGTCTGGCCATGGAGTCTGAGCTTTCACAGCCTGGCTGGTCCTTGCGTGCGAAGCCGATGAGGCGGAGCCACAGCGGAGCGACTGTTCCACCTCGCCAGCGTCACACATGCCCTCCCCGCTGGACGCCCCACGCTCCCCGCCGCCGATGCTGACACGCTCTCGCTTTCCTCGGTCGCTACTTCTTAAAGGAGAATTTCACACAAGAATCGCAAAGTCAACAGGTGATGCACCTGCATATGGCAGCAGAAATCAGTCTCTACACCTTGAGCGCGAGGTGACTGTGGCACGATTCTGTCTCGATATTTATTGCACATTTAGTGGGAATAAAAGGTATGTTGATTGTCTCTTTAAACTGACTCGTTAAAAAGCAGCATCTCAGACTTTTAATGTTTACATTAAAAGAGAGGGACTTTTGTACCTGCTTCCACCTCTGATTTTCAGTTAGTAGAAAAAAAACAAGGAAACCACGCTATAGATTTTGATAATCCCATTTGAATGATATTTATTTACGGTTAAATGCTCCAGGGGTGTTGAATAAATGGCCTGACCCCACCCTCACTATTAATTGTAAATATGTGTGTGCATTGGCACTTTTCTGCTGCCACCAAGAACCAAGCCGTACCATGAAGAGATGGTTTTCCAGTGTAAATTATGCGAGCCATACCCGCGCTGACATGGCGCTGTTTACTAGCGGGACTGAAAGCGCGACTAAACCAGGCTGGTTGCATCACCGCCATCTGATTGGTCGTGAAATGCACAGAGATACCAGTGTTCTGCATCAATAAGCATGGATTATCCAAAGGGGAAAAAGGTTATATTCTGTATATTATTCGTTATTAGTGGTATCACACATCGTGATATATTGATGCATTCCCGATACCCTGGAACATGAAAGTTTCCAACCACCTACTTAAAAATGCACTATAGAAAGCTGAACTGAATGGATTAGCAATATAAATTTATGCAAGCAAATGCTAATTCCACAAGATAACATAGAGAATCTCACAGACAATTCGAGCGGGAACTAGCACTTTATCGTAACTAACAGTAAATCATGATGTACACCATGTGAACAGTAAAGAAGCGTCTCTTCGGCTTTACGTCAATGTCGCTCTCCAAACCTGGCAACGCAATTCCCGAGCCGACCCTTCTGCAGTGGAAAACCAAAGCGATCTGGAACCGCGCTGGAACCGCGCTGTAACTTGTCTCTCTTCGTGGTACGGTTTGGCTGTGCCTCGGTTCCGGTATGCCGGTATAAACGCGCCATAAGAAGAGCAAGATGGAATACGTGAAAAAATGGACAATGCACCTGCACTTATACTTCTGAAAATAGCAAATAAAGCATAATGAATACTTGGAGATTTCATTTGACCCCCCCAGATCCTCATTCCCTGTCTGCACGCATTGGTATGTTAGCCCCCTACATCCCATCCTATGAGTCGCTCTTCTCCTACCCCCCCAAACATCTTAAAACAGGAAACCTGTAAAAAAATCTGTATGATAAGGTTGACTTTGCTCTCTTTGCTGAAATCACCCAGCATTACCTGTGCCTTGTTGTTCAAAATAAGCACTGATGCTTCAGGCCCTATTAAAGCATCCAGAGAAACACTTGCCTGACAACTACTGTTGTATGTTTGTAGTGGCCCTGATTTGTTGTCCTGTCTCAGAACATGCTAAGGAATTTCAACCTGCAGGACAAAAAAATCAATTTCCTTTAACACAGACTCCAATTCCTCATTCTTCTCAAACCATTGATCTGTGTCCCTCACAACCCAGCAGACCCAAACAGAAAATAAAACTGCAACAGAAATGGCAGTAATATCTACAAGGGCAAAAGAGTAGAATGACCAGTTCTTGACTGAGGTGGCAGGAAATAGCAATTAAATAGAGCTGACAGAACTGAGAGCGATTTTAGCAGCAAATGAATGAATGTGCTACTGCATTTATCCATTAAGCACTGAGAAGAAGTCACATGTTGGGGGAGTTAGGGGCATTAGGAGTGAAAAGAGGAGGTTTGAGGCTAGATGGAGGAGTTATGGACAAAAACCAAAGGAGAAGGCTGGGAGAGTGTGTGAAAGTGGTAGGATGAATGATACATGAGGTTAGGTAGGAGTTTAGAGACCTAGTGACGTTGAAAGGTTATGGAAGTTTTGTGAAGGTCGTCTTTGGAGTATAATGGGATTTTAGAAGGGAATCTTCTTTGCAACTGAGTTAAGAGAGTGCGAGTGTGAGTAAGACGGAAATTAAGGGAGAACAATGGAGGGTGGGGTGTCTTTCTATATTGCTGTATTTTGATCATGTCTCCAAGAAGGTTCCTACCTGCTCTGTTCCTTTCTATAATCTCTTCTTGTGCCAGGGGGCAGGTGTCACTCTGTGTGCTGTGATGGGGTGAATTTACACCTGACTTACAGAAGTTAGGCGAGCCAAGCTGCGGCGCTCTGGGAATATGCTTGTTCTTTTTCTTTGGTAACTTCTGCTTAGCCATCGCCAAGGAGTAGTACATTCCGAAGTTGTTGACGATGACGGGAACAGGCATGGCGATGGTCAACACCCCAGCTAGGGCACACAGGGCCCCCACCAGCATGCCAGACCACGTCTGGGGGTACATATCACCATACCCCAGGGTGGTCATGGTCACCACGGCCCACCAAAACCCAATTGGAATGTTCTTGAAGTGCGTATGTTCACTGGCCCTCGGGTCGTTGGGCTTGGCACCAATGCGCTCAGCGTAGTAGATCATGGTGGCAAAGATCAGCACTCCTAGAGCCAGGAAGATGATGAGCAGCAGGAACTCATTGGTACTGGCCCGCAGCGTGTGGCCCAGGACCCGAAGACCCACGAAATGGCGGGTCAGCTTGAAGATTCGCAGGATCCGCACGAAGCGGACCACCCTCAGGAAGCCCAATACATCCTTGGCTGCTTTGGAAGACAGACCACTCAGCCCCACCTCTAGGTAGAAAGGCAGAATCGCCACAAAGTCGATAATATTGAGGGTGTTCCGGACAAACTCCAGCTTGTCTGGACAGAAGGTGACGCGGATGAGGAACTCAAACGTGAACCACACTACGCACACGCCCTCGATGTAGGTGAGGTAGACCACAGTCTCGGTCTCCTGGTACACGTGCTCCGTCGTGATGTTGTCCACCTTCACCCATTCCGTGCGATTGGTGATGGGGTTGAAGGCCTCGTGCGTCTCCAGGCAGAACGTGGTGATGGACACCAGGATGAAGAACAGCGACGCAAACGCCACCCACTGGGAGACAGAGAAAAAGAAAGGGACAGAGTGAGCGGGGAAAGCGCAAACCAACACAGCTTATCCTTCGAGCTCCTCAATTTCTACAAAATATGGGTCAGAGGTTTCACCCCCAGGGTGCTGTATGAAACCCAAGGAACTGCATTTTCACTCTGTACATGCTAGTGCTGAGCAAACGGGCTGTCCGAACTGCCAAGACGTGCGGCGCACTGTGGACGAGGCCGCCAGGCCTGCTGTGGTCTTCCTGTCTCAGTCAGGCCTCGGCGACTGCGACTTTGCAAGTCCGGCCTAGAAAGCGCCCGCCGACTGCGAGACGCATCACGCGGCGCTCGGCACGGACTCCCATTAATCAGCCTGATTACAGAGCCCCCGAGAAGGTAAGGCAAGACAAGGAGCATGCTGGGCCTGTAAGTCAGCTTACCAGCGGCAGAATACAGAACAAGAGCCCCTTTAAGAAGCAGCTGCTCACAATACTTTGGCATCAGTAACACTCTGCATTGGAAATCAATCCACATCTCCTGACACTTGAAATAAGACCATCGTCTAACAGTGCACCAGGCAACTATTTATGAAGAAAAGCAAATTTTATATCCTTTTTATATCATGTACAAGGGACTATAAATACATTTCCTAATGAAGATACTCCAGCATTTTGGAAGGACACACATAATTAATAAAAACAACCAAAGTTCCAAATGAACATCCTGGGTACAAATGAATCCCCACTTCACTAAAGCAGTCGCATTTGCTGAGACTTCCTACTAAATTCCATCTGTTCGCCTTTAAACGGAAGTTTGCTGCACTGCTTCTTCTTCCCAGGAGATTGTGTTACGCTGGGGAATCGTGTGATCAAGATGGAATTCAGCCATCACAGAATCTTTTTAAGTCTCCTTTTTCCAAGAGTTGCCAACTAAAAGGCAAGATGCTCTGGTTATGGCTTCTGCGTGAACGACAGAGGAGGGAAATTAAGTCACGGCTGTGCTGAACTGTTGTAATTGCTACTGAATTAGTCTAGAATTAGGCACAATGTGGTTGTCTTTATCTGTTCTTTGTTGGGTGTGCAGAGACTGGCTGACAGATGCATTTTTAGGCACAATGTTTGCTACAGCATGTCAGGCCTACCAGGCGAATTTGAAGACGACAAAATCATTCCAGCTACATATGTCTGTAATAACCTATTAATTATTTCAATCGACAGTAAATAAAATATAATTTGAGCGTAAACTATCAGATGCTTTTGCCATGAAAGGTTTTGCAGGTTTGATTTAATGAGCATCAAAGCACAGCACGGAGTTGTGAATAAGTGAGTCTCATGGGTGAGTGTGAGGTGTGAGGAAGGGTTAGGCCGGTCATATATCTGAAAGAGAAAAGCAATAGAGCTTCATTTTGCATTTCCTCTGTCCTCTCTTCCCTCTGCTGCTAAACCCAAAACCTGAAAGCAAGTCAACCTCTCACAGAAAGGTTAAAAACAGTTTCCAACATGCTGCTTTTCCAATGAAAGAAAGGATTCTGGCTGGAAAAGGCCTTTAAGTCAAATCTCTAGTAATCCAAAAAAAATAGCACCTTGATTGGGCATATTGGGTTGGAAAACTGTTCTTACTACAAGTTTATGTGTATTTTTGCCACTTAGTCTCAGGAATCAAGTGGGGGCAGGAAAAACTCAAGTGGAAAAAATATTCATACATACAATATATACAACATAATTCAATAATCAGGCTTTCTAAAATATCATTAGCTGTCCTGACAGTCTGGCATTTCAGAAGTGCCATGTGATGGGGTATATCAATACATTTCCTTCTCATTTCATATCACAGTTACCTTGGTTACCAGCTGTAAATGCCTTCTCCCTCCCCACCCTCAGCTCTCTGACACGTACTTGACTTTTCCTTTTCATTTCCTGTTTAAAAAAATTTGTAGAAGGAAGTGGAGACATTCTAGCTTTGACTACAAAGCACTTGTGCTCTGCTTAAATTTTATGTTGGCTCTTTATGGCATTCCTTGATTTTCTCTCCCGTTCCATATTTATAATCAATAACATCCAGTCAATGCCAATGTCCAATACTTTATCCTATAACCTGCCAAGGGGCACTGCCAACTGCTGTTCTGATACACTCCATTCAACTCCAGACTGAAAGCGACATTTTCATACACCGTTTCAGCTTAAATATGGATAACATTCATCTGATTTACACCTGAATTATTTTTTGTTCGTATGGACTGTGATTCATGAATACTAAAATCATCAGGGACTCCTGTGACCATGCTTAGAGTATTGATGAGTATATCTGTAATCTCAAACTATCCTTACTCACTGAAATGCTAGGCAAATGTTTCCTTAACTAATGGATGATTTATAGTTTACAGCTGGTCGACTGAAAAACAAATTTCCTATTGGCTGACTATTTGAAGCCAACATACAGTATGTGGCAAACTTTTCAGTAGCATACAACTAGGTAATTGGGCCACAAATTTTTAGCCATCGTATGTCATATAATTTTTTAAGAAGATATTTTAGATAAATATGTTTCACTTAACAGTTTAAATTTGAATTACTCACTAAACTAAAAATTACCGACAGAATTTAAACCATTCCAGGAAAGAAATTATGTTGGCAGATTTTCCCCAGTGGGTTTAGCTGATACACATGTGAGAAATGCAGAAAATGAGCAGGAAATATAACAACGCGAAAAAAAAATCTTTTGCCACATTTTGGAAGGGAGACCGAGAGCGCTAAGCGCTAAGCTAAATATAATACGACTTTTGTGGTACGGTTGCTCCGCTTGGGATGGAGAGCAGAATCATCTGACGTTTGGATGGGAGGATGGAATCAGGCTACAAGCTTAACAAAATGGAGGAGAGGGATCAAGAAAAAAATGAAAAAGGTCTTTTCAGCTTTGGCATGGGGATTTTCACCAGAAAGAAGGAGCACTGGACCTTTGGGCAGATTATTGCAAGGTGCACAAGAAGGTCTGTCTGCATGAGCTGGGTCCAAGAAAAAAAAGTCCAGTTTATATCCCTCATAACATGGCTGGGGTAATTAGATGGGCTCGTCATCTGATTGGTTAGGTTTGTCACCTGATTGGATTGGCTTGTCACCTGACTGGATGGGCTCGTCACCTGATTGGATTGGCTTGTCACCTGACTGGATGGGCTCGTCACCTTATTGGATGGGCTCGTCACCTGAGTCGGCCCCACCTTGGGGTCTCCATGCCTCTCCACCATCAAATACAGAGCTCACAGAAAGTCTTGGGATACTTGCTTAGTTCTGTAAAAATGTTGCAAATTTATTGGTTTCATAACAACAGTCCATTGACAAGAAATGTTTAAAATATCTGCACATATCTGCCACACAGACATTTTCTTTTTATTAAGTGTCATAATTTTTTGACTGACTCATTCAGTTCTCTTATTGTCAGTTTGCTATTAATTGCAATTGTAGTCACTAGCTCCCAAAGGGATACTGAACACAGATGTCCGGTGTTTTACATTATTGCAAAGGTGTTACTAATTAATAAGCACCCAATAAGATTGCTTGTCAATTAGCTTTTTAACTCAGAACAGCTCTTTTAACTATAATTTGGGTTTCGTTTTTTTAATGCTTGAAACTACTGGTCATTTCTAATGATACAGTGAGAGAAATAATTATTTGACCCCCCTGCTGAATTCTTAAGTTGACCCATTAATAAAAAAAATGACAAGTCTGTAATTTCACAGGTAGGTTTATTTCAACAGCAAAAGATAGATTAACAAAACAAGCAAGAGAAAAACATTATGTAACAGTTACAAACAAATTTGTTATTTATTTAGGGATATAAGTATTTGATCGCGTACAGCCCAGCCCGAAATGAGGTCGTTACATGTGCACTAACACAGCTGGACTGGGGGGCCCAATATGAAGCACCTTCATGGGGCCCAAAATCTCTAGCAAGGCCCCTGGCTGGGAGGGAGCAAAAATGTGGACTGGGGTGAGAAACACTGTATTATATATATATATATATATATATATATATATATATATATATGCTTTACTGTTTTTTTTTTTTACCAGGTAATGTGTGCTGCTGTAATTGACTTTTCCATTTAGGTCCATGACAACGTAGAGGACAGCCAGGTACCGTTTAGAAGTCCTACGCAGGCAGCCAGCAAGTCGGCAAACCAGCACAAACAATTACAAAGCAGCGGTTGGGCGGCCGCCGCCTGACCTATTTAAACATGCCCTTCCTCCGCGTAACACGGCAATTTATTCCAGCACTGCTGCTTCCCAGCCATCAGACGGCATGGCTCCATTTTGCGTCGCGAGCTGAGCCAAGCAGCCAGGAAAAACCGCGTGACTTATTTATTTATCTCGCAAATGAGCTTCCCACGGAATGCTCAATCTGGGAATAATATTCCCAGTAGATTACTGCCCATTTCCAGCCACGAACCTGACGCTGAAATTAATTAATTGAAACGTTTCTAAATACATTTAAACCCAATAATGTAAGCTTCTCTTGACAGTCACTGTTGCTTAGTACTGCCCCATATTCTCTACCCTGTCTTCATAATGCCTCACATTCACAGAGCTAAAGTGCTAAAATCCTGTCAAGTGCTGACTCCGCTTCCGGAATACTCATTCCATTTACTTAATATCCATGCCAAAGAAGTGGTCTCATCTACTTTCCTGTGCCCTGTCAGACTCTGCTCTTTCTTCACCTTCAGAATCCTTCATGGAGTAGAGTTGAATAATCTAGCTTTGTTTCAGCTCCTTCACCGCCCATCTACGTTTACATTTTATTGATTTAGCAGATGCTTTTATCTTTTAGCAGATATTTTTTTCAGAAGAAGGTCTGACAATCCCGGGAACAATTAGGGATTAAGGGCCCAGTAGCAGAATCACTCTGCTGAGCAGGGGACTGGAACCAGTAACGTTCCAAACCCAGGCACAGCGACCTGACACTTTGAGCCGATAACCAACCCGTACACACTATCCTGAGCACATAACTGTTCTCCTAAGAACCTGCCAGAATGTTTTAGCTATGCAATGAAATTATTCCCTTTTACAACATGCCGACATTCCATTAATTACACATGGTGGCCTTCTTGGAACAAAGTTAGTTATTTCTTGAATAAAGTGAACTAAATAAACTGAACAAAACACGCTATTTTCAGAAATTCTGACTGCCATTTCAGAAAGTAAAATAGCTCATGTCTATACTCATAATTAGCACAATGAATTCAGTAAAAGACCATCCGTCTCCCAGGGAGGTCTGTCTGTCATAGTTCTGAATATGGAATGCATTGCAATATTAAATAGATTTTCTTTGATGAATAACTATCGCCCTGTGTTAATTTGTAACAGGAGATAAACTGTAACTTCTGTGAATTAAAGCCCATTTTTTGATTAGTTGTGCCAATTTTTTTCACGGATATGAAGGGAAAGGGACTCTAGGCTGTTGTACTTGTATAAAGTCATGTTATGATACGTTCTGTTGTAATTTTTTATTTCGGTAAAATTGTTTGCTAAAACTAAAAGTTAGTTGAAAAAAAACAGCATGACACTTATGCGCAGAATAGATCTCTTAACCCCTGACTAGCATTGTCCGTATTGGGTAATAAAACATACGTGTCTATCACTCGATTTCCGATCACCTTTACTCTTACTGCAATACAGCTACAACATGATACCCCTGATAAATTTCATAGCCACTGAATGTTTCCAAGCCACAGTAAGTGGGGCGGAGAGCGAGTCATCTTCCTGTTTGCATTACAGACGATGGCAACGAGACGTCTGGAGGGGTGCCAGAACTCCCTAACCTCACAGTCTGAGTCCGACCTTAACTCTATGCTATAAGTTTATGTGCCAACACATGGCTGAACCCATAGATGGCTTGTGAAACTGAACACACGTTCAAAATGCTCGAGTAACTGCCTGCCGGGTTCTGGGTCTGCATTAAGGCGTTTGCTCCCAAATCCCTCCCCAACATCAGAGGTTTTTTTTCCAGCTTCCACCTTATAATATACATCACTATTTGTCAGTGCTTACTAAACAGCATAATAAACTGTAAATGTGATTTACAAACACAAATTCTAGATATTATAATATTGTTCTTTGGAAGACTACTATGAGATGAAATTTGAGTTTGAAAAGATGAAAGCAGTGGTCTGAACTACGAAGCCGGGTTACTGGCCTATTGGGGTAATTTGTTGGATTTAAGGTACCACAGTTTAAACGGACTTCATATTCGTTCACTTACATTTTGCCCAGACCACCTTAAATCCGACCAGTTACCCCGATAAGCCAGTAACCCTGCTTTGTCGTTCAGGCCACAGGAGATGAGTGTATACCACTTTAACGACATGGTAATTGCTTATAGTTCCCTGACATAGTAGTGGTTCCTGGGCATCAGACAGGAGTGGTGTGTGGTTTAGACTCTGCTTATCACCAGATGGTTGCCAGTTCAAATCCCGCGGTCACCAGAGTGAGTTCAACTGTCGGTCCCTAGAGCAAGACCTTTAACTCCGTCTGCTCCACAGACCGGCTGGCCCTGCTTTCTCAATGGTCAATGTCACTTTGCCTAAAAGCATCTGCTAAATCAATACATATAAATGGTAGTAACATCCCTCCAATCTTGCACTGTTGTCAGGACAACCCATGGAGAAAGTAGTCACTGCCTCTAGAAGAACTATGTTGTTTGCATTAATCACAAGACTGATCTGGATTATTCAGCTAAGTTGAATAACCCTGGCAGGAATGATTAATGAGTGACATGAGCGACAAGGAGTGGGAGAGCACAGAAGGAGCAAGGGGACAACAGGGACTTCAGCTAATTAGGACCTACAGGTCTTGGGGAAGCAGGAGGAGCAAAGGGGCTTGGAACCTGCCAGAAGCACACGTCTATTTCAGGGAAAATATCCAGAGGGATCAATAATGCACCAGATTAGAAGTGCTTCAGAAGTTTGCATTTAGAGGTGGCTCAGTGTAATCCATTTAAACAGATGTCAAGGAACAGGAAGTACATCTTCTGCATCAAAGTGGCCCAGATTAACTTATGCTCAGTTAATACACAGCCCCGAAAAGTCCGACCACCTGGTTCAGCCACAAAGGCTCTTTTATCATCCTTGTCGCCCAGCAGATGGCCGCACAGGCTAATGCACAATAAAATCTTCATCTTAAGTCTTGACTGACAGTAATGAACCGTCGTCCCGACGAGAACGAAGCCGAACGGCCTAAAACGTTCAGCGATTCAGCTCCCCATGAATAAGTGATTATGGCTTTCTCTGTATCTCACCCCAGAAATACAGCTCACAGTAACAGCCCGGCTGCCCAGATGAGGCCCCGTTCCTTGGGAGAGGCCAACCATGTGAATGCTGCTCGATGAGACTCACAGGCGGCTGTGCAAACAGCTACTAAGTAACATCCTAAAGACTGATGTTTGCTCTTTGTCCAATATTAGGACTGCTATGCTGAAGATGCTCCTTGTATCCTAGTATGGAGATGCTGTTTAAGATCTAAATTAATTACAGTGTCAAGGATGCTTATAACTAAGCCTGCAGTCGAAATATCAGTATTTTTTTCAACCAATACTTTTACACACTGTAGCTCTTACCTCTCTGACGAAAAGCTGAGAGCTGGCAAATTAGATGACTATCATTCCTACCAGAGTCTTGCCAAAGAAAGATCAGTGCCTCATATATTGAGAGAGACAGAGCTGTCATCAGATTGCAGAATGAAGAGCAAAATTGGAGATTTTTGTGATAAATATTGCAATATTTATAAAACAAAAAGGATTTGAAAATTGACCCAAACTAATAGAACTAAATACTTAAATTGAACTTGTTATTATCTACCAATACAGTGGGAAAGACAAGTCAGTAGTTCACTCACATTCTGGTTAACTCTAATAACTGAATTCTTGCCCAAAAATCAATAGGTCCCTACTGATACACTGAAAAACATATCTCTTTAAAATTTTAATAAGAATAAATTTCAGCTGAATTGACGTTCAAGTGATCCCTGCGATGTGACAATTGCTTTTGTATGACATTGTGCAAGTCTGGAAATGACCAAATGATCTGCAGCTATTGCTTTAATTACCAGGCTAATTATTTGTGAATTCACTGAAACTAATTCATAAAAATGTCACACAAAACAATACACCAATTAAGCGAAACCCTGCAGTGCATTACACTGTACTAGTGCAAGGCGCAGCTGAATTGGAGAGGCGGGCATTTTACACGACCGAGAAACCGGCTGCTTTGAATACCCTGCAGCCCTGCCACCTGAGCATAAGCGTGGTGCCCGCCAAGAGTGCCATCCACGGGACTGAACCCAATCCTGCGTGTCATCGCTGTCCTCTCAGGTGGCTCATATGACACGCGTCTCCAACCCCATCAACCTCTGTCCGGTAAAAATGAGCTGAGATCACCTTTTATGGGCATTTAAGACATTCTCTATAATTTGTTTATGCGGTAATGATAGTGATTTAGGGCAAATTGAGGCCGCTACGATAATTATTAGGATTAAGAAATATGAGCACTGAATGTATCTAAGATTTCCTCTGTACATGAGTCTTTAATGAGCTTCACTGCAATACTTTTTTGCCATCAAATAAAAAAACAAATGTGTGATAAAAATGAGCATTGGTAAAGGCTACATTTCGTTTACATGCTATTGCACAGATCTCTGAGACGATGCTGTATATTATTCAGGTCATCACAGCATGTCTTGCTGAGGTCTAAGCACCGTGACCAGGCCTAGCAGCTGGCGCCCATGCGGGCCGTCCAGACGGTTATGTGGCGCTACAGTGCCCATGTACCTGCCCCCCAAGGCGGGCGCTGCTGGCCGCGGCGGGGCGGCGTTTCGTGTGCCGTGAGTCATCGCGCACGTGGCACGGGGCCCCGGGCATTCTCGCTCGCTTCTGCCGCAGCGCGGGTCACATGTCACGGCCTTCGCCACGCCGAACGTCCACGAGATGGGGAGGGGGGGGGGCGCGAGAAGCAGTTCGTTGGCAACCGATATCTCCATCCACCGGCGAGCCAGGCATCAGCTCGCCACGGCAACGGGACAGTGCGCGATTACGGGGACGCTGGGAGGGTCCCGCGCCAGAGGCAGGGAGAAAGCAGCAGATGTAAATCCTCCGCTACATCTGTGGCCGGCGAATGCAAAATGTCTACAGCTGACCTTCCTGGTGAGGAAGGGAGCCTCTGAGGAAGACTCATTCCCAGCATCAGTGACCCTGCAGAAGCTAATGAGGCAGCCTAGAAACAATGAGGACTGAGCAAATGAAGACGTATAAGACCTTTTCTCGGCCGTTCTGAACAGTCATTATCAGCTGCCAGCTCCGTGACAGCACATCTACAAAGCAAGACGAGAGAAGGATACTAATGTAAAAAAAAAAAAAAAAACACAACATCATGAGTTGGTGACAGCCAGTCATGTGGGGGGGGGTAATCTGCCCCACATTTCTGAAGCTGTCTTTCAGTTTTTAAATGCCAGACTGTGCCAGTCAAGCGCAGACAGCCAGGGGACCAGTCCAGCAGACACAGTCGGTTGTTCCTACACCATTTGGCATTGAGGTCACAGACCGGCTCAGCTGAGGCCATTAGTGGCTGTATGTTTTGTGAAGAAAAGTGGATGGATGCTCCACTGGAGCACTGAGGAATGACGGGATGCAGGTTAAGAGTAGCTGGACCCGCTCTTAGGAGTAGAAGAGGATTCTGTCAGAATTAGTTAAGTTTAAGCCATCTAGAAGTTGGCTGCCTGCCTGCACATAAGCATTAAAGGATGCCCTTCATTACTGGCTTGGCTGATGCCCTGGTTCATATTTTACACAAAAAAAAAATCCCAGGGAACCAATAGTGACACCAACATATCTTATTCCATGCAACCCAGGCTTGTTCCTAAGACCTTCTCTAACTTCATAGAACTGGAAAATATGTAATCGTACCAGTTTCTGGGTGGAGACTTCTCGTCTGAAAGTAGAACAGATCTGTCTTGTAATAAAATATTTGCAGTAAAATACCTCTCACTGGCTTATCTCCATTAATTACCATAGAAGGGTGCTCACAGCATGACCTGCCTCTGAAACCTAATTAAAGTTAATTGTTCCGAGGCCACTTGGGTAAATATGAGCTTCTTTTAGGGTCACCATGTGGCTCACCCTATTTTTTCATCTAGAGCACTGGAAAATGAGCAGAGTGGAACTGTAACGGATACATCAGGAAAAAAAGCATTACTGGAAACTCCAGTCGCAAAAGTGAAAATGCAACTTCAATAAGGAGAAGAGCTGCTAGCCAGCCCAACAGGCCATTAAGTCCAGTGTGGTTTTAATGCTGAAGCTTTTCACACAAGGAACCCGGGAGTTTGGTTGCTGTGCAATGGATCTAAATGGGTTCTCAATACCAAACTCGAGTTATGGTGGCGGGTTGGGCTCATTCATGTTGTGAAGGTTGGACAGGTGACTATCTTTATAGTTCATAGTTTGTAGTGTATTTGTGTCCTTTAGTCTGCTTTTCTGATAGTAATCTCAGCTTTCCTTTATATCAGACCTTCTTTTTTGCTCATTGAGGAGACCTCATCTCCCATTTCCTCTCTGCTCTCACCCATCCTGGATCTCACCCAATACATCTGTCTGTTCCGAATTTCATGGTCACATGGTTTTATCCATCAAACCCACAGGTAGGCATGTGACGGTGGCATGGTGCCCCCTACACCTCCAGGGTTGGGGTCGTGTGAAGTTGGCGCGTGTCTCCTGTATCGTATAAGTTTCCCTACGCAGTCCAAAGCCCTGAAGTCAGACTAACTGGCATCTCTGAACTGCCTGCAGAGAGTGTTCCTGTACGTGCCCAATGACAAACTGACATCCTGTCCAAGGTGTACCTTAGCTTTGTGCCCTGTG
>JAODJU010000007.1:14605063-14631529 GCA_026776725.1 Gnathonemus echidnorhynchus | reverse complement strand
CCCCCAAGGCTGTGATGAGGATAACTAGTTGAGCTGGTGTGAGTATGACTGCAGGTTCTCATCACTGCCTTTCTGTTCATAATGAATATGTTTCCTGTTTAATAACATTTCTGCACTGGTTTGATATTTGAAAAAAAACCTGAAGCCATCATTATTTAGAGCTAATATACTAAATGAGGAGGCTTTAGTGTGGCATGCAGTGCATGTACCTGTTAGGTATGAGGAGCCGTCGGGAACTAAAGACTTAGAAGGACATGTTTAGATGGAAGACAAAAACATGCCCCATCTTCCTGGTAAATGTCTCTTTGCCCCAAAGGCAAGCAACAGAGGCTAAACTATAAGTGGTTTTCTAAAGTAATGAAAAGACAGAAGAATTCTTTCCTCCATTGACCTCCATCTGGACTTTCCCACTTAGACTTTCCCATTTGGGGTCCATTCCATCCTAACTTAAAAATCATCCTTTCCTTTATATAGTCCAGTCTAGGAAGCCCTTTGTGTGATACTTCATTAGTGTCAGGAAGGGACGACCATAAACATTCCAAAGGGTCAGCCTTTACCTTAGAGAGTCACTGGCAGATACAGGCTGATGAGACTGTTAGCATGTAGCCGCATGTAACCTACATACATGCAGTCTGCATGAACTGCATAGCACATATTTCTAGAAATTACTTGATTCTGGACAGAATATTTTAATACTACACATGTAATGCACATTAGCAATTTACATATTAAGGACGATACAGATTAAATAGATGCATATTAAACGAGTCACACTAATTACTTTATAAGTAAAAATTGGTTCCTTTCAAAAGGAGCCAGCAGAGGTGCTCTGGGCACCAGGCTAGGATGCCACCCGGAAGCCTCCCTGAGGAGGTGCTCTGGGCATGTCCAACTGGGAGGAGGCCCCGGAGCAGCCCCAGGACACGCTGGGGAGATTACATCTCTCGGCTGGATTGGGAACGCCTTGGTATCCCCTGGGAGGAGCTTTTGGAGGTTGCTGTGGAGAGGAGGAGGTCTGGGCATCCCTGCTTAGACTGCTGCCCCCGTGACCCAGAAACAGGATGAGCAGCGGAGAATGGGAGGAGGGATGGATGGATGTCAAAACTGCATTGTATCAAAACTATTTTTCATCACGGTAAAGGCTGAAGGTTGCCCAGCTAGAGCAGGATTCTGGTGTCACTTAGCAGCTGAACATCATGAGAAGACTCTTAATGGTAAGAGCAGAGCACTCCCAGCACCGGGCTGGTCCTAGAGTATAATTAATGGGTGCAGCCATTTCCTCTCTCAGCTGACTCCTCCCCTGTGCTTCTTTGAATGAGACACATTAGTTAAAGTAGCCAGGGAATATCAACTTAGATGGAACAAAAGGGAAGCAGGGACCGGCTCAGAATATTAAATATCAAATTGAGGTCACCGTTAATCGCAAATTTAATGCCCTGGGCTGGAGAGGAATCCACAATTGCATTAAACAATTCCTTTGACACCCGAGAAAAACTTTTCAGCATTTCAATTACATTATCAACCGGAGAAGTGATTTTGTTTGTGGGCATTATTGATTTGAACATTAATTTGCCCTGTAATATTTCATTAATTTCATGTAGCAGGGATGTATAACATGTGATATCAGATTTTATTTCTGGCCTGTTCACATGGAGCAGGAAAAGACAGAAATACCGCACAAATCGGTCATTTTCTTGAAAAATGGTGAAATGGGGTATTTTCAAAGATAACATGCAAGAATTGGTGCTAGTTTATGTACAGGTGTGTCTGTAAACATGATTTATTGGTTGTTTAAACTATACAGTATAACAATTAAATTGCGTTTAATTTTCAAAAAGACGGTATTTTAACAATTTGGTTGAGTTATTAAGGATCAGGAAGCTGTAACTCAAAATAATATCCTGATTTAACAGTCAAGTAAATTCCCATTCTAATTTGATTCCCACTCAAAACTCCATGTTCTAACCTGTGCTGCATCTCTCACTTATTTATAGCTCATCACTTACATTCATCATCCCTAGAAATGCATCTAAAACTGCCCCTGGCAGATAACAGGACTGCAGCAGCGTCTCTTTCATTTCCTGCAGTCACGTGCAGTTGGCTACCTGCAAGCGAATATACTCCAGTTCTGTCCGATAGCCTGGTTGGCATGGTGACCGGGGGGGGCAGTACAGGTGCGAGAGGAGCGGTGGTTTGTGCTCTGATGTGCTGCTTCAAACGCAGATGCGCGCGCTGAACCCGGCGCAGTCGGACATCCTGAGCCATGGAAACCTCATGACCGATGTGCGCAGCTGTATCCTATGCCGATCTTCACTGGGAGATATGTTAGTTCTGAACATGGCAGTGGTTGTTTTTATGAATGTTAGAGGCAGGGAAACACAATGTCGAGACCATGGGCCAGCAATTCTCCTCAGGACACCCAACTGCATACTGGCTGCTGGTAACTAATGGGCCCAACTGGGCAGCTATACAGTCTGTAGTCGCTGTGTTCTTCTTCTGCAGTCAGGCTGTGAATGAACCATAATGTGCAAACCTCTCAACGTGGAAAGCATGACTGGTTCTCCTGAGTGCCGAGTTTCACTTAATTTGCTCTCTCCCATGCAATGATGGGAAGTGAATGGCCAGACACACGCGATGACGGAGGAATGGATACAGAAAGGTCCTGTGATTTGCTGCTTCAATTACTGCAAGGCAACAGGGTAAATTTTCCAGAATGTCAATGGAAATCACCCTACAGAGCAATTACTATTCATTCATGCGCTGTGTACTGCTAATTTATGCAGGATACACCCCAGGAAAATATCACCTTTGTGTTTCTTACTTTCATCCATTTCCTGTGTATCTTCACATAGAAAATAAGTTCATGAAAGAAATTCTACACATATGCATGCAACTAGCACAACATCAGAAAGTGCTGCACTTGCCAACACCTTTCGGTCAAAGGCCGGACTAATTAGCCCTTAAACAGCTGCCATGGCAATTTATTCCTAAGACTAGCTCAGAATGGTATTATTAACAGAAAAATATTCCTTATTTCCCTTCATCCAATCATATACAGCCATTACTAGCTTTCTTCTGTTTGTGATTCAGCCGTGCCTGAGCTACTGTGCAACGATCACGATTATGTTACGTATTACATGCATATTGAACAACATTGCAATTTTTTTCGTCACGAACACTGGCACATTTTTCCAAGTAGTCTCATCTCCTTCTGGGTCTAATCTAATCACACGCAAACCACTCAGATGGTGTGTCACACCCCAGTGGCTGCACCACACACACCTTCTGTGGCTTACGGAGTATATTTTTTTCTGCTATGCATATGATATATGGCTAATAATTAATAACAAAATACCCGTACACATTCATCCGCTAGAGGAAGAATAATCAATATCCATTCAAAATATTTCAAATGGAAGCAACTGGTTATTTCATTTACATTCAATTTTTTAATGGTGAGTGGGATTAATACACACCTCCTGTCAGCTCTAGCGCTCTTGAATGGTACTGGATGATATAAAATGTGTGCATACCTTTTCCTCCTCTAAATACCAGCAAAACCAGGAGCATGTTGAACACAGAATTTTTAACTAATGTACCATAACTGTTGCATGTTTGCATAAAGAAACCCTGAATATAATATCAACTCTGGGACTCTTTATGGGATGAAAGAAGCCACAATTAATTAAACACAATTAATAGCAACGGGGAAAATTAATGAAAATTCTAATGAGAATTTAGAGCAAGGTAAAATACATATCACAGGTCTCATAAATGTTTTGGTTGGCACAGTTCAGGAGGGCATGTTGAACTTTGTCATTAGCCAATTATAACCAGACGCCCCTCATGGCTGAACAAAAGTGGCACCGTTCCACCAAGGGAGGGCACTTTTTAATTGGTTGGGGATTCTTCACTGACTGCAAAGGCTTGGCCTCATTAAGCTTTCGGGCATCACTCTACCAGCTGGTGCTCAGCTCTCCTACACAGTGGCCTGGGATCTGCTGGAAGGATCTGGGGCAGCTCTGGTGTTGTGAATGGGCAGGGAACACGTCAGCCTGGCTTGCGCGCAGGCAGGGAATCTGCTGTCCGGTGAAGAACTTGGGGGGACGGGAGCACGGTATCCTAAAATGAGATCCTTCCCAGAACAGTACAGAGTCAGTTTTAAAAAGGGAATCTTTTAAAGAGACGCACGGAATGTGAAACGCGAAACCTAACCTTGTTTGAAAAGGCTGTGCGTGAGAAGTTGCTCATTTTTATGGAGAGGATGCTCAAGTCCAAAACACCCACATTCAGAAAATACTCACAGTTTTCAGAAACTCACCATAAACCATAAAAGAGCAACTCCCATAAAAAAACCCTAACTATATATGTTTCAGCTGCTTCTGTAAATGTACTATGAACAATACCAAAAGAACACAAAATGACCAACTTATCTACGATGTCATTCAAGACATAATGTACTAATGTAAATGTGATGTAAAAAAATGTAACAGAAACTTTTTTTAGGCTTTCATTAGTGTTCAGTGAAATATGGAGAGGTCTACACATTAAAAGTATAACCATTGCAGGTCAACAAGTTACCCGTCGCATATGGAGTATGATGAAACTACTTAAGAGTAATCATACAGTGTAAGTCTTTACTCAAAGCTGTAATCCATAATGCATTACAGATACCTTCATAATGCTTTGTAATAGTCAGTATAAGAATTAATAAAGCATTACAGCATCTTCTATTGACAGTCATAAGCCATTATAGTGTTCATTATAATACTTCATAAGATCTAATGAAGCTATCATGTATAATGCACTATAGATACCTTCATAATAGATTATAATGGTTGGTATAAGAATTAAAGATGCTTTCTACTGCATTATGAAGGTTTTTATAGTGCATTATTGATGAGAGCTTCATCGAGCATTCATAATGCATGATAAACATGGCTATAATGTGATGGGCCTTTTTATAAGTATGTATAGTCTCATTTATAATGCTTCATGAATGTATTGTAATGTATATGAATGTGTACAGAAAGTGTTATGGAAATATCTATTCTGCTTATACAACCTGTAAAGAGGAACACAGTAGCAATAGATTGTATCTGCAGTACAATGTTTCTTTCATAAAAGATTGTTAAAAATCCAGTGTGAAAAGAAATTGCATCCATCATTAAGCAAATGGGAGTCATCGAAAACTCATTTTTGGGAATGATCAGAACAGATTCAAAGAATCAGTTCCTGCTGTTTTTCAAGTTGAAAGACTTAAAGGATGAGGTTTTATATACCTGGATGATCCAGAAAGCCACTGGAATGGTTACGTATTAGCATAAAACCGAGTGTTGTTATGAATGATTAACTAATCCCTATGGATTTGTTATCTGCAATACAGAGAAAACAGTGTGCAAAATAAGTATGTTTTGCTCTGGGATGCAGGAGGTCATCTGTTCCTACTTGTTCACATCTCAATTCATAAAGTAAGCACATCTACGTGTAACACAAAAGCTAGACTGAAAAGTGCAGTTTGCCTCTCCGAGGAGATGAGATAGAATGCAGTTACTTTGGGTTTAGGTTTGTTCTTCACCTTTAGCATTATGTCCTAGTACACAAACAGAAAGAAATAAACTCTGGTTATGCGTCTCTTTCGTTTAACAGACACTTTTGTCTCAAGTGATATATGAGCAGGAAAAGCGTGGGGTCAGAGAGCAGGGTCAGCCAGCATCCAGTGCCCTCTGGGTTAAGGGTCCTGCTCAAGGGCCGAGTGGATATGATTACTGTCTGCCACGGGATCTGAACCCACAAACTACCGGACATAGACACTAATTACCAACCCAGTGAGCTACATACTATTTGATTAATTTAATAAATGACTTGTCTCTATCATGGCCCAAAACACACAATGGCATTATTATTATTATTATTATCATCATCATCATCATCATCGTGAGTGGCAATGTGTTATTCTTATGAAGCCACATCGGTGTTAATAAACGTATGTTTATGGTCTCCCGGCCTGTCATATATCAAAGGAGGACTCGAATATAAATAATAGAAGCCCTCAAGCAGGGTGACGAGCTCTCTGTAATCTGCTCCCCATGAGATTAATTTGCGAGGGAGGCCCCCTGTGGGTCGCACAGCTCACCGAGAGAAAAATGTGATTGTCGATCAATGATACAAGACAGAATTGCACATGTTCCCCCGGACGAGCGCCGTAATCGCTCGCGTTTTGTTGCCAAGCGAGGCTCTTGTTTCCAAATGCAATTTGGATCGAAAATATGCCTGAAGATCGTCACGTTGAAAGTAAACTGTTTAACAGAAAATGAAGAAAGCAAGCCGAGGGAGAGGCAAGAAAGAGCTGCCTTTTAAAACTGGATACAAACGTCCGATCCGCGGCTCTACCGGCGTATTAAGACTCAGGCTTTACAGATTAATGTAAGAGAAGCCGCTTCGAGTAGTTTTATATTCCGACAACGTCAATATACGCAGACTGAAAAGCAAGCTAAGGCAAAAGTATACTTATATTGGCAAATATAGATTTGTGGTCCTCGCTTGCCTTATTACTCTGAGATAGGAACATTGATATCATATTAAGCGGTGAAGAAATAGTGCTTGGAAATCCAACTTTTGCGCATATATTGCACAATCATCTTTTTTAGAGGAACACATCACCGTCGTTTCTTTCCCTGTTGCTTTTTTTCTTCTTGATCCAGCTCTCTAACTCAGATACATAATTACAAGTTCAGTTTGGTCACTGACCCGCACGTTCGACTAAGAATCGCTCAATAACCTTATGAAGCAACAGCAACACCCAACTGAATGCTGTACATCCCACACTCATAGTCCCCGCATAGTCCAATATGATGTGGTTAAATATTTCAAGTAAACATATAATATGAATTCATTCCATTTCCCTAAGATGGTACTTCACTTTTGGACGCATTTGATCTGCACAATATAACTACCAGTAGATTAAAAACTGCATTAAAAGCCCCGGCACTTACTCACCCTTGCATATTTAGAAGAATACGGATCCTCAAAGAGAGCCCAAACCCGGGGCTGCCATCGCCGCCACAGTCCAGATTTGGCATCGGGAGAGTCCCCAAGCGCCAGTCTCCGAGTCATCTCCAGCTCGTCGTCGCCGTCAGCCGAATCGGCCATGCCGTCTCCATCCGCCTCTTCGTTGCCCATGTCGGGCGCTCCTCCACCGAAGCTGTCCAGTGCTTCCTCGGCGTCTCGGTGTTGCCGATAAGTCATCCAGCAGCATGGCTCCACGTCCGTCTCGTCGATGCCCCAAAATGCCAACTCTTCCTCGTACAGGGGCCCGCACACATCAGCCGGACAGTGCAGCTTGCCGGTCCGGTAGTAGTTAAGGATGTGCGCAAAAACGCCAGGATGCCGATCGAAGAAGAACTCGTCCACCTTGGGATCGTAGTCGAAGTGGCTGTGGGCATCGGGTTCGGCAAGCCAGGCGAGACGGGTGCCGGGCAGCGTGCGCAGGGTGCTGCGGTACGTCTGGTGTCGGATGCCTCCCACGTTTATCACAATGCGATCGTTGTCGTCGCCCTGGCCCATCGCGCCCTTTAGGCATGTCTCGGATATGTTCCCGGCATTACAACGCTAACCCGACAAGAGGCAACGCTGAAGCGCCTGAACGACACATGCTTGGGGATGGGGAGGGGTAAGGAAAGGGATGGGAGAGATGAGCGACGGCTATAAAACTGAAAGGTGATGATGGGGAAACAAATGCGTCTCCCTAAAAGACAACAGCACCGGCAGCAATTACACAACAACAACAACAGTAACAATAACAATAATAATAATAATTATTATTATTATAATAGGGAAACGTTTTTAAAACCAACAGAAAAATATCACGGACCGACAAAATAAGTGAATGAATAGCCGCTTTAAAATGATCACCAGCCTGTAGCCACGACAGAACGTGGGAAATTAAAACATTCGGAAAAATGTTATATCCAAGGAAAACACATACAAAATAAAATGTATAAAGTATCCATTGGTCGCAATAGGGAAAACACGAGACATATACTCTCCCGTCACATAAATCCAGTAACGTGGCTTTTAGTTACGGTTTAGTATAATATCGTTTCTATACCGCTGACATTCAATGCAAGGTGACGCTCGTGGGCGCATCTGCGCTCCTTCGTCCAGTTTCTCCTCTCGCTTTCGCCTTCCCTTCCTTTTATTTTTTAAAGATTACATGTCCTTTTTCCTTCCTTTTTTAGTTTCTGCAGTGGGGACTATATGCAGTTTTTTGTTTTTGCAGTGCGCTGTTTTTTATTACTTTGTGTTCGTTTATTTGGTCATACCGTGAGCTGCAAATCTAGCAGTCCAAATTTTTTAATACCGGACCTCGTTTTACGTCGACGACGTTTTTCTTCACAGGTTTTCGTCTAGAAAACACGCTTCAAGAGACAATCCGGCATCAGGTGTTTTGCTGTGATTCTTAATATATGCATTCGTTGCGTTCACTTCACAGAAGCGTGTTTTTTTTTTTTCAAAATCCCACCATCCTGCAAAATGGCCAAGAAGCGAGCCGGAGTGCTGCCATGGGGTACATCAGAGTGTCAGTGATTTCAGGGATTTCAGACTGCTTTAAGAGCCCCCTCCTTCTCATTGATTCCCCCCGTCGCTGAGAGGCGCCACGGCAGGACCCACTACCTCTAGACTCCCCCACCAACGCGCAGGCGCAGTAGCTCTACCGTTATTGATACGGTTTTTGGGATCGAATGTTCGCCGTTACTGGCGCCGTGACCTAGCACGTGAAATAAGCACATTACAATACGGCAGATTTACGTAGGTAAATATGTTGTATCATACACTATGCAGTGCTTTAATAATCACCAAGGATTAATATATAACAGTTTGCCGTTCATTATCTCTAAGTATATTCATGAATTATGTGGTTGTATTTGTCTTTGATCAGCATAAATAATTTAAATGTGTATATATACTCATACTCATATCTTACTCATAATTGATGGAATTCCATCAAGCGACTTTATCTAAAATTACGATTAGCAGCATATATTTGAACTTTGTCATTGATCAATCAATAAAGAAACTTCGGTTGACGTGGATCATTGGAAGTTTTCTTGCTATTGTCACCAATTCTGTAACATGCCAAAATCTTATTACTAGGATCCCATATACCTTCCACCTGCTTCTTCTGCAGGAGGTCTGGAGCCTTTCCCAGGCAACATAAGGCACAAGTGGGGGAAACACCCAGCATGGCGTAACAGTACACCGCAGGGCATGCACACATACTATGGGCAATTTATAGACACCAATTAGCCCAACTGCACATCTTTGGATTGCAGGCGGAAACCGGAGTATCCAAAGGAATCCCACACAACATGCAGAGAGCATGCAAACTCCACACACACACAAGCAGTGGGATTTATATTCCCGAAACTGTGAGGCAATTGAGGTGGCATCCACTGCGCCACCATGCCGCCCATATTCCTGTAAGCACTGTATATAATTTCTCTCCAACTCCCTACAATATGCAATAGAACAATAGAAGAACAATATCCGATATACCGGTGGCAAAATCTCGTTTCTTCCTCCAAATTTCCAAAACACGGATTATCTCACTAAACTTGAAAATTTGCTGTGAGGTTAAGATATATAATATATAAAATCTTTTGTACTAGTGGAATTTATGATGCTTTGACTACAACAAAATTAAGAAGTGATCTGACACAGTGGCTATCACTAGTTGTTGAAGGTTTATTTATTGAAATCTACGTAAACACATTATACACTAATAAATATGTTTATATAATAACTATCCCCACGTCCCTGGACAGAATAAGTGGTTTCAGAAAATGGATGGATGGATATAATAACTATAAAAATTATAATACATAAACATTCTAGAAGTGTTCCTGCACACTGGATCATATATAGCATAACAATGACTATCAAAAGGATATGGTAGAAAACGTTTTCACTTTTGTAACAGCACAATAAAATAATAGCACTAATTAAATTTAAAGCTATGAGTGTTTATACTTTTTGAATTTTGTTCTCGATTTTTGAATTTTATTTTTCGTAAAAGTAGTAAAACATATATTGACAAGAATATCCTCATAACTGTTTCTTACAGGTGTTTGAGAGGAGGCAAATTGCAGTTACTCTCACACTTACTGATATTGCAGTGACTCCATGGAGCATGGTAAGACATTTGGCTAAACAACTAACTATCTGTCAGAAAGTTATTCTCTGGGTTATTCTTTGTATTCAAAGTAATGTTCTGTTTACGTAACGGTCAAATTCGCAAAGATGAAACAGGCATCTTAGAACAAAACATTGATATACCAAGTACCACCAGCAGAGGGAGCTATTGCATAATAAATATTTTGCTGTGCATTTAGCAAAATTATGTCTGCATTTCTAACACTCATAAGTGCTACTTCACAGTATTGTATTATTATCTAAAACAAGATATATTAACATACTGTATAAAAAATGCATTCTTCAGTATCACACAAATGGCAACGTATTATGTGTTGTGGTTTTCTATAAAGAAAATTTTTTCATTTTTCAAGCTTTGCCCTGATTGACAGTGGCTGAAATTCCATACTGGCATATTAACTGTTGGGAAAGCTGCATGACCTGTGTGGTCTGTGTAAAGCTCTTTATTTACGTAGTATTCTTTCATTCTTATATGTACTAGCAACATTTACATATATTACTTCAATTTTATTGAACAATTTAGGTACTGAAGTTGATTGTGTCCATGCCTACATTCAGATATTTTAGGCATTTGTGGATTTTAAAAACAATTTGTTACACTAGACTGAAGGGAATTTCCTTGGGGAAAACAGCTTTGTAGCTACAAAATACACACCTATCACCAGAGGTGGAGATTTCAAGTCCGGAGAGTACGAATCCAGACCTAGATTTTGTTACAACCAACCAGCTGAGTACTTTGTGACTCTTTATACTCAACTGGTTGGTTAGAACAAAATCTTGGTCTGGATTCATACTCTCTGGACCAGAAACCTCCACCTCTGCCTGCCACGTGTTATATTATCTATGATCAGGGCATAGAAAAGTGAAATCCAGCAATGCAGATAATGACAATAAAACTTATCCAACAAACAGAAAGAACATGAACATAATAATAGACATACAAAGGAACATGAACATAATAATAGACATACAAAGGAACATGAACATAATAATAAGGATACAAAGGAACATGAACATCATTTTAAACACACCTTACAAATCACATTAAAGCAAAACAGGAGGCCAAGCTGGGTTAAAAAGCATCATATAAAACAAATCTAACGTATTCCTAAACACATCTCAAAATGCAGTCTCTTTATTTCGTGTTCCCAAAACAAACAGCGTAAATGCAGTTCAAATAAAAGTACGATTGAGACAGGTTAATTTGCAGGAGCCTGCCTGGAGATGATCGCTGGAGTCCAAGGTTGCACTGGACATCTGGCATCCTGGGGATTTTCCCGGTGGGCCGATGGGTACGTAGGCCCAAGATCCCCGGGTAGACAAAATTAATCATGGGGCAGCCGCCCTCCCCACTCCATAGTCCAGGGCTGGGTTTTAAACTGGAAAATTGCGAGAGGGGTGAGACGGAATGGGACGTCATTTGTATTAAACGAGGAGGAGTGGAGCAAAAAGAAAACAAGAAGGGAGGTATCAACAAAGGAAACTGGTGTAGCCTAAACAACCAGTAAGTCTACGTGACTTTTACAGCGGGACTTTCGAGAACATGAGGCGTAGCCTCGTTGATCACATGCTTTCCATCAGATCCAAACGTTGGTCCTGAAATCCCAACAAGTGGCTACTGTGAGTGCAGCAAGCATCAGTGGGTCGAGAAGGCATCAGAACCCCCCTCTCAAGAGCCGCTCTGGTGGAACCAACGGCTCGGAGCCACAAGGCATACAGATGGAAGAAACCTGACCTGGTCATTGCTGAACCTGGCAAGAGTAACTCTTGAAAGAGAGAAACCACAAGGTTATCTGAGCACTGGTGTCTGATTCTTAGGCCATACACTGCGGGGCATGTTCATAACCAATGTGAAGTGTCTGTCCAAGAAGTAATACTTCAGTCTGAGTAATATTTGAGTCACTGCCAATTTGATAGTGAGGGCCTGCTTTCTGACCACAACGTACCTAATTTCTGTTGGCAATAGTTTGCAACTCATGTTTAGCACTGGGTATTCCTTACCATCTGACTTCTGGGCCAACATCTCAAGGCTGATATTAGAGGCATCCATCTGGATGATGAATTGTGAATTGGGAGATCTTACAATGAGCTTCAAGTTGAAAGCTATCTTAGCAAGCACGTAATAAAAAGCATTCCTTGATAACCTGAACACACGCCAGTCATAATGATCATAATTTTACCTTTTCAAAACAGTTGCTAAGGTGCATGGGAGTCCTTAGGACCCCAGTCTCCAAATTATTTTCTTATGGAAGCATGACGAGGTCACCACTTGTCAGCATTCCCAAGGTGACTATATCCACATGCCATGCTCCAAATCACAAAGACATAAATGCTTATATAAACCACAGGCTTTTAAAAGATCCTGTTTGCCTCCTTTGAGGCCCAACATTCATGAAAGGCAGGGCCACTCAACCCCCTTGGACACTGTCTTCTGAGGGGGGGGGGGGGGGGCAATTTCACTTTGCCCTAGACAGGGGGTAGATGCTCACCTATGGCGTCACATTGGCTGGGACCAGTACTATATGTATGGAGACGATTGTGTCAGAAAATGGAATAAGATTCGATTCGCTTTGCAGGCAATATTTGTTCCTTCCTAACGAAAATGCAGGCAGCCTTATTCACATGCTGTTGCAATGAGTTTGCAATAACATGCTACATTTTTGAAAGCTGGGAGTACTAACTGATAAGTAATTTCAACATTGCACCATTATTTCCAAAGAATTCCTACGAATATTATAATAGTTTTTTTTACATGTAACTTAAGATATACACTTTGAAAAGTAATCGAGAAAAAATGCATTGAAATGATCCCCTTACAACAGCAGAGCATTCTTTGACCAACAGTTATACATTGAACCATTGTCTTCACGAAAGAAGCCTTAAAGAAACTTTATGACCTATTACAACTTTGCATGTTTACTGTGGGGGCACAGTTACCAACTCTCATGCATCTGGTATGACATTCACGCTTTCATACTCACACGCTCACACAAGTCATCTTATAGCGAATTTATATTATTCCATTATAAACCTAAAATTACCTACATCAAAAGCACTGGGATAGTTTGCAAACCCTAAAGACCATTTACACGGTAATAAAACTGTTACATACATGTAAATGCACGTGCATCTGTGTGCAGACTTGTCTCGAATTGAGAATCTCATGGCAGCCAGCTGACAAAGTTATCAACCCTGCATTCATACCTGTACTCCTATTCTTTGAAGACAAATTGGTATGACAGATTAGATTAAAATATAAATGATTTATATTTTAGTCATAATTACACAAATGCATTGTGTGAGAGGGAATGAGAAAGTAGCATCAAAAATGGCTGGGCTCCTGCTCATTTAAAAAGCTGGGGTCCCTGGGGAGGATTTACGCGTTTTAATGGTGTCTTCCCATCCACGTGCCCCACTCAAGAAACAAACTGCCTCTTCCACAAGGCCAATAAAAATGACGGCCAGCAGGACAAAATGGCCAATTCAATTTAGCAAATGTAGGGTGAAGCACCACTCAGACTGGTCTGGAAAGTGAAACAGGCCTATATCATTTAAGCAATTTCAAAACTCCCCACCTACATAGCCTAGGTTTTCAAATTGTTAATCCAATCACATTTTAGGGGTATAAAAATTTTAAAAATATATAAAAATTTGGGGTCTCATTTATCCAAATGCAAGCAGAAAAAGAAACCCCGTGAGTACTCGTTCTTTCGCGATGGTATTTATGGAA
Source organism: Gnathonemus echidnorhynchus (assembly GCA_026776725.1). Taxonomy (NCBI): domain Eukaryota; kingdom Metazoa; phylum Chordata; class Actinopteri; order Osteoglossiformes; family Mormyridae; genus Gnathonemus; species Gnathonemus echidnorhynchus. Next base: position 14,617,584 of record JAODJU010000007.1, on the reverse strand, counting down.
AGTTCAGCAAATAAGACCCCCGAAGTCTACCATGGGAAACAGAAAGGTTGGGGTTTCCCGGTGTTCCGATGGGTATGTAGGCAGGAAAAAATTCTCATAGGGGACTCCCCCACAGGATAAAATGCATGGCTCAGCAAACAATAGGCTATCATATGGGAACCACCGGCAAAATTAGCTGTATGACCATGGGGGCGGGGGCGTAACTATAAATTCTGCCCCCCCCGACAAAATGTGTGTAACCCGCACCCACTACCCAATTTGGCATGTAATTTAACTTATTCAAGGGTCCCTGTACAGTGCAGGGGGCCCTGAATCTGTCAGGTATCCATGCTCCTACTTGCACCCCTGTGTGGGGGTGAATTTTTAATCCCAGTCCAACCGTAGCTGCCAGGAATCTGGCGGTCATCCTGATGAAGAGGACTTTGATGAAAAACACATGCATTCACACCAGAGGGACAATTTAGAGTAACCACTTTACCATTTATAAGTTAAAAACTATCCGTGGATTACGTGCCAAAGCAAAATCGAAACCGTACAAATATATGTACAGTAGAATCGACAAACAGAAACTTGTTATGCACATGTCATACTGTATAAGCGTATTACTTTACTGGCCACACCAACATTAATACAGTCGACGTCTTTCCAGTTGTTAATCCTCCGTTTATTCTAAAAGCGGGGGATGGTGCGCAAACGTAATGGAATATTTCCCTTAAAGGACACCATTCATTAATATGCCTCGTCTCCTTCCTTATTTTCAGCCTTTTTATGGAGGTGGGGGAGGGGAGGCAGTGGGTGTAGCCCGGTCTCAGGCTCGGAAAGCTCAGCATTCGGTCCGCTAACACGCCGCGCCTGGCCATTCGGAGACACTTATTAAAGCCGTTTTTCCATATCTGAAATAAATAACAAAAATACATCGAATATGGGAGTGGAAGGTTGCACAAAATGCATCAAATACTTACTATTTATCTTCAACTTCATTTTCTGGGTGAGTTGTCTTTTAATTATTTTCTAAAATATTCCATTAAAGGATTTAATACTAATTCTAATCAAGAGATCGTTTTTATATATAATCGGTATATAAGTTTAAGCATGTGATCCTAAGGAGCTAGCTAGCGAAGGTGATCGTATTTTAGGCTGCGTTTGTTAATTATCGCGCTACTGTCTGCTAAAAATGCGAGGAAATGTTTTTTTTTCTTTTATCCAGATTCACCTTTATCCCAGTGATCGCTTCTAATCAAAGCACAATGCCAAATGCTTACATTTTCATAATAAGGCGACGCAAGTGTATGTTTTGAAAATGTATATCGGAGACGTGTTGTTTCTTTATCTTTAAACTTTGGCTAAGAGGCTGGAAAGAACCGCTATTCTTCGCATTTTCAGGCCTGTTATGTTACTCCAAGGTAACCGCTCACTGGTCGCTTTATAAACGGTTAACTATTTTATTTATTTAATTTAATTCAAGCCTGGAATCTTTCAAATGTACTGCATAGTCCGTTAAAACAAAAGGAAATCTCAAAACAGTGAGAGTCTAATTATCTGTATTCTGTTTTTTTGGACAACGTTTTCGGCACCTTTTTCGGATTTCCCGTCTCTACGCAGTGTGGGATATGGTTGTGTTGGATTACACACTTGGTCATGTATGTAGCTCGTGTTAAATCGCAAAAGGTAAAAATTTCGATGTTTCTCGTCGAAATATAAAATGGTCTGACGTCATAGGCGAGGCTCGATGTTTGTTTTTTTTTTTTTAAACCATAATTGCATTTTGCCTTAAAAAGGGCGAGTCCTTTTACTTTAACACCAGAGTCCCCGGAGTGGATAATATCTGCAGAAAATGAGCAAAAACTTCTTAACATACTTTTGTAAAATTAATATATAAACTTGTGTTATAAAACTTAATTAGTGAACCGCTGATGAGAATTATAGTTATGGTAATAAGGCTTGTAAGCTGTCCTTTCCCTGTTACCAAGGAGACTGCTTGCGCTCCCTGTTTTACGTTTATTAATTAAATGCTTTCACAGGCATCTCAGTTGTGTCTTTAGACAAATTACAATGACAATTACAATAGGCAACGAAGGTAAAATAGCTGGCGCAACTTTACTTTCCCAGAAAATCGTCTTGCTGGAAGCAAGATAATTGCTGGAACTTGAGTAGAGAGGGAGGGAGAGAGAGAAAAGATTTTGAGAGTGTGACTCAGTTATCCGGAAGAATCTTACTAAGGCTTGTGGCATTTTGGGATGACAAGGGTACTGAGGGCTGAATGCCTTGATTGAAACAGGGTCTTCTATTGTCGGGCTAGCATAAACTGTGGGTGGGTTGTATACTTTAGCTTTCCCTTTAATGCCCGTCACTAGCAGCTTGTAGACAAGTGTATATAGACATGGGACTGTTGTATCTGTTGCAACAACTGGAGAAACACTTACATGAGGTTTGTCGGGGCCTCTCGTCTGCTGAAGAGACCAACATGCCGCTTCTGAGGGTCGCATCACTCTCCTTATCATGGTTTAGTTGGTTTCCTGAGTAGCAGGTTATTTGCAGTATAGGATGAGGGCGGAGTTTGCGGAGATGTGAGGTCTCAGATGTCATTCTCTGCCTTCCAGTAAACATGTGGCTGTTGAGAGTAGCGAGTCAGAACAATTTGCAGATCGTTTAATTGGGATGGGGGGAAAAAAAACGAAAGAAAAGGGAAAGCCATTATGTAAAGGCAGCACAACAAAGAATTATACACAAGGCTTTCTTTGTAAGTGCCGCAAAAAGAAGTTGCTCAGAAGTTCTTTGGGTGAGTGGTTCATGTGATTTCAAGGTATCATCAAATTGCCTTTCCTAGACTACGGTTTGCCAAGCGATATGTGTCTTGTCCACCAAGCCCCCATTCCTAGCATGCTTTTCATTCTGTCCTTCTACCAGCTAGACAGAAATAGCTTCCTCAGCCAACTGCCAGTGCAGAAACACTGACGTGAGAAGCAATCGTATATCTGAGCCACCTTCAGATTATCCCCAAATAGGTGATTGCAACAAGGTCGGACACGTTTATCTGGAACCTGTTTGAACTTATAACTATTTACCAGGTTAGATATTACTAATGCTTTTTAAGGCCTTTTTTAAGGTAAATGAATCACTTTGAAGCCTTGCCACCCTGTAGAAGATTCTTGTTTGTTATTGCATGGCTGGATGTAATAAGTAGCCATGTAGAGAATTTTAACTTAATCTGTGGTAGAACCTGTAGAAGTTTAATTTCAATTGTAGTATGTAATTCGACTCTAAAATGGATTGAAGTCTGTAATTCATTTCGGAATGCTTTTTTTCAGAAATGCTTGAAAATTTCCAGACAAGTTTATCCTGTAGAGTGTGGTGTACTGACAGGTTTTAAATCGATACAAAGTCTCATTACCCATAGTGCTTTTAGGAAGAATTTATCCAGTCTTGGCCTTTACCATTTGGTGGTTACATCATTATCTTTTCTTCTAACCTACACATCCTAACATGGAGGAAACGAAATGGAAAAACCACAAAATTCTGAACAGACAATTAGTCATTCCCTATCATATGACCCTAGGTTTTATTTGTTTTCTGCTAAAGATACTGTCATGATGTTGCAATGATCTTTTAAGTACAGATTAAACAAAGACTGAACTATGTTGTCAGAATGGGGAACACTGCAAACAGGCCCAGATCTACACGAATATGCCTGCTGCGGGGTGAGAGTTTTTGGAGGGGTCTCTTGACAGTGTTATTTATTATTTTTTTGGTGTTTAATCTGTGAAATATGAATATTATTCTCTTCCTTTGTTTTCAAACGACCTTTACGTTCTATCTCTAAGAACTAATCCTGGGTAAGAGGTCTAATTTGAAAAATCAAGCATATCTCTCAACATGTTTGTATTTATTACTATAATTTATTAAGATTTTTTTTTTAATATGGAAGCGTAGTTTTTTCTTGACACCACTTCTCAATTTCTTAAGATAATTTAGTAATTGGTAATCATGAAGTCTATTTTTTCTGCTTAAATGAGTTCTCTAGCCAAAGGTGGCAAAATAATTAATATAAATATTATGCTAATTGAAGGGAAAAGCTTTGCCAATACTAGACATAAACCACAAGAAATGTTCCATGCTTTTCTGACTTATACAGGGGAATACCCCACCTTCTGGTATCTGTTGTACATGGCATCAATGTATCATAGGATTACAATTAACAGACAGAGGGGCTTTTCAGGGGGAAAAAGTATGGAATTGCAGAAAATGAAATGGTAGAGAGGAATCCTGAATGAGTCTGCAAGAGATTTTACCAAAACAATGACCAGAAACAAGCCCCAAAGAAACAATGGAGCAAAAAAATCCCAGAAATTGATCTTGATGCATTCAGTCCCATGCTTGAATCTGATTTTTTGACACTATGGAAACGTTTGAAGTAGAAGTGCACCGATTCCACTTATTCAGTGCCGATACCCTCTGTTCAAATACCAGGATTGTATCGGCTGTTATGAGTACCGATCCGATACCAGAGCTCTTTTAAACTAGTAAATACAAATGAAAAAATCTATGCCAAAAAAACTTTCTTAATTAGGCTACTAGAAATATGCATAATGTACAACTCCACCTCATTTGTACATATTGTTTTAAGTGTTTTTGAGGCATTTGCAGTTCAGTTTTTCCAAGAATAATAGAATATGGAAGTGACAAATGCTTAAAGTGCCCTATAGTTTTTGCTAATGTGCCTCTAGTGAATGGGAGGAGCAGGTTTGACCAGGAACTCGATACCAGTGCCAGAGAAAGCCAAATGACTACAATAAGCCAGTTGCTGTCCAGTTAGTCTGCCAAGTAACTGTATTTCCCAGAACTAATGGTGTTACACCCTGCCTAAGCCTACTGTATAGGGGTAGAAACAGAGGTAGGGGGGTGTGGGCGGGGAAGTGATGAGTAGTGATAACTAGTCAAGAGTAGGGCTGTCACTACTGGTTACGTCAATCAAGTAATCTGCTGATTTAATCTGATGATTCATCAGGTAATCTTTTATAATATATAATATGCATTGGAATTGGTGCATAGTCCCTCATATGGTCAGTTTAGACTCATGCACACAGGGCAAACATGCAAACTCCACACAAAGCGGCCGGGTGCGGCAACTGGTACTCACTGTGCTGCCTTGACTTTGTGGAAGCTTGTGTGATGTTAATTTTGACATGACAATTCCTGCACATGCAATTGTCCCTTTGCAAGGGCCTCAATAGTCTATTTTCATTCAGTTTTATTGTGAAGTGCTTCTGCACAAATGATGTTTTCGCTCTTTATTTTGACCCTCATCCTCTATCCTCCCTCTACCATATTGCTGAGTAATCGATAAGGAAAATAATTGATGCCTTTTAATTATTAAGTAATCGAGTTTAGTTGAGTAATCATGACAGCTGTAGTCTACAGTTAAACACTAGTATAATAACTGATGACATTAAGACACACAAAGAAATACAGCTAATCACCTAATCGGTGGCATGTAAATGGAATGTGCAATAAATTAATATATATAGTTTCAGAGATATGTTACTAGGACTTAGAGCATTTGGGTAAAAATACATTTTTTGGATTTCACATTTCCAGTGGATCCATCCAGTAATCCGAGAAATTGTAGAGGTTGGGGGGTGTGGGAGGGGTATGGATTTGATGGGGGGCAGGGGGTGATGGGGCTGCCTGGGCGTTACATTGTCGTTCTGACAGCATCTTCTCTCGTTTAACAGGAGCAACAACTTGTAGTAACATGATTTGTTTTCTGCCTATCTGAAGTGACTGTTCATAGATGACTAGACAGGTAATTTAGAGATTTAAAGTTCTTAAACACCCAGTTGTATTCCTTAAGTCTACTGAGCAACTTCCTTACATCCTTAGTAATGTTTTTTTAATTGATGGTGAACATTATGTTTTGAGTTGGACTTGCATTATATTACCGGCTCCTCTGGACATTAATAGAGGATGTGGCTTCTGAGTGCATGTGCTTGATGGGAATGTTGTTCCACTTAAATTTGACATGGATTATAATAATAATAATAATTATTATTATGCTATTGCTAAATTCAGACATGCTAGTCAAATTATATGTACAGGGCAAGATGATTTTTTAAACCTAACTATTGTTGTTATTATTATTATTATTATTATTTGGCTTTGAGTCAATACCAAATCCTGGCAACCACAAAGATGGCATTCCTCTGGAATATCTCTTTTGTCTTCACCTTAAATAAACTAATTATCAGTTATTTTGGAACTGATTACGTAGAAGCCAGGGTGTTAAAATCAATACACAACACAATAAAATTAAGTTGAACATAAATTAGAAGTTGTAAAAGTCACCCAGAAATGTTCTGTATATTGGCTCAGTGACCGGAGAAACAATCAACACAGTGTGTTCGCTGTCTGCTTTTTAGATCAAGTAAAAACGTGGCAGCTGAAGAATTTAAAAGTCTTAATAGAAAGCTTATGTCTTAAAATGATACATTGGTAACTTAAACAGCGTTTTCCATTTTCCAAAACTGCCTATCCAGTAGATGGTTGCAGGGAACTTTGTTTTTCCATCCAAATCTGTATCTAAAGTATTCCACCTCATGAGACTGTAAAATGTCACAAACTATGAATCATACTGATCTGCATTTATAACCCTATCTATTTGCACTATATTCTGTATATGTTCTTTTTAAACATTCAAAGTAATGATGTCTCTTATATAACGATTTGCTCCTGGGAGTACACATTTTGAACCCAGGAGCAAGACATCATTTTTCCATTGAAAATCTATTTTGTGACCATGTAGAAATGTTGCACAGAACAGAATGGATAAGATGATGTATTATTACAGGATTCTGTATTGGAGAAAAATTAAATAAGGAAGATGGGAAGAATCTTTATCTTGAACAGAAGAGTTTTTTCAGTTGTTATAATTACAGGTCAACTTAAATGTGTTTTGTTAATCTAACTGATCACTGCTTATTGTATAAGAATTAAGAAGATACTGTCTTCAGTTTATTTCTCGTCTGGTGTTCCACGCAGTATACAAATGTCTCCCATGACCCTTTGGTTTTAGAAGATATAATTCCAATCTTTCAATTCATGAGGAAGGTAATTTTGATTGTTTTTAATCACAATTTCAAGCAAAAGTTTTATCTCAGGCAAGGGTGTTTGTATGTACATGATTTGGTAGACAGTCACATTCCTAAAATAACTCCATGTTTTATACTTGAGATTTTTATTATTATTATTTTTGGCTGATTTTGAGAGACTGGAAATTAAGATCCAATACCTTCTGTTAATTTTAGGGCTGCCACTTACGACTGTAGATTTCTGTAGATTAATCAGTCCACTATTTTATCGATTAGTTGATTAATCAAAACGATTAATTTTCCTCTAGAAAATCAAATTGACTGTTTAATTTAAGGTCATCTTATTTTGAGGACAACAAATTGTATGTCGTTGCAGGGCTTTAGCTAATGTACACAGTATGCGTATTGCGATGCCCAAAAATTAGTCATTTGTATAAATTTGGCGTATCCTGATAATGAATAAATTGTTAGCAGAGTACGCCACACAACACAAACGATAAGCACTGAACTCGCGTTGAAGGAAGGGACAGGTTAGCAGCCACAACATCTTTTAAAGGAGGAGATAGTGGTTAAACAAGGTAAAAAGATGTTGGTGTGGCGGTACTTTTTGCAGATTGAAGTTTTCATTTTAATTTCATTTCGCAAGTTATTTTCTTTTAACTTTATGGCTTTAATAATTCGTGCATAAGGGGCGACATGGTGGTGCAGTGGTTAGCACTGTGGCCTCACACCTCTGGGACCCGGGTTCGAATCTCCACCTGGGTTACATGTGTGTGGAGTTTGCATGTTCTCCCCGTGTCGTCGTGGGGTCGTTCCTCCGGGTACTCCAGTTTCCCCCCTCAGTCCAAAGACATGCTGAGGCTAATTGGAATTACTAAATTGCCCGTAGGTGTGTGTGTGTGTGTGAATGGTGTGTAAGTGTGCCTTGCGATGGGCTGGCCCCCCATCCAGGGTTGTTCCCTGCCTTGTGCCCATTGCTTCCGGGATAGGCTCCGGACCCCCTGTGACCCAATAGGATAAAGCGGGTTGGACAATGGATGGATGGATGGATGGATGGATGGATAATTCTTACATTTAGCAGCTACAAGGACAAAAGATATTAAAAAGTCCTCTGTATTAATGGTAATTTAAAAAAACATGAATGGACAACATGATGGTTTAGCCTTTTCTGGTGGCCTAGAATAGCACCTGTGTGTTTTCTCTTCCGGTGCGCATGCATAGCGCTATAGTACCGCCATGATACGCCATCGCACACTGCACCATGCACGCCGTAAAACCACCTTTCTTTTCTGGATAATTTGAACTACTCCCATAATCACCTAGTGATATTAAAGGAAAATGTGTCGTCATAATGAATTGTAGAGTTTCAGAAATCATAAATGTAATATTATTAAAATAATAAAAAACGACGCGCTGATTTAAAATACTGATGTCGACGCATTTTCAGTGTCAATGTCATCAACTATGTCGACTAATCACAGCAGCCCTAGTTATGTTAACACTAAAGTCAGCTTATGTGCACTCAATGTTCAGAAAACTTTTTAAGGCACACCCAGTTGTTCTTCATGATTGCTCACTTGGTATTGCAGTCTAACCGCCTCTGGAAATATTTACTCATTTCGGGAAATCTGAGTCATGTTTTCTTCTAGCGCTAGCTGTAGGGGAAGGATCAAGCTACCTAACAATCTGTGTATCAGATTTTCACTTAGCTGAATTGAATGAGAAGTTAATTATTTTAAAAGAACCTGTCTTGCATACCAGACAGCAAGGCTCAAAATCAGACCTTGAAGTATGAGTAGGACAGTGGTTATTCTCATGTGAGAATAAGCCAGATACAGTATTGGTTAGATTCTGAGTGCCAAAAATACCACCCCCCCCACCAATGGAAAGAGTGAATGATCGCAGTGTGTGACAACTGTGATCTCCACTGTGCTGCCTTGAAAAGCTTCCACAGTGTTTGATGTTAATTTCGACATGGCATTTCCTGTACATGCAATTGTCCCATTGCTCAGTCTGCTGGGTTCAAACCATCAATAAGTTGCATCCAATTTTTTTATCTCTGTCAGAAAACCAAATTTAGCAAGCTTTGCAATCTTTTAGGTGTTTTGCCGCATTTGCGAGAAAATAAAAAGTGAAGTGGAAGAAAGTTGACAAGAACTGGTCACAAGACAGACAGTCATCTCCTGCAGCGTATATATGTTGTATTCCGTAGATTATGTTGATAGTGAGGACAGTGGTTAATAATCGTCATGCGAGAATGGGCCAGATACAGTAGTGGTTAGATACCAGTGCCAAAAATAGCACTGGTATGACCACCCCCGTCAAGGGAGAGACATAACGAAGAAGAAGAGATATCTGACTCAAATTAAACTAGCCGCCTCCACACCATGCAAGAATAAAGATTATGCCCCCCTCACCACCTAGTCAACGTGAGATTTGTTGTAAAAAGCAGAAGTTAGAGTTAAGTAACTACCTCTCTTTTCAAGTCACATCTAGTTGCTGTAACTAAACTAGGCAGATGTGTATATTCTGTTTCCCTTGGCCAAACAAAGTCAAAATTTTGGATTTGGTTGGTATAGGGGGGGAATTTAGTTTACTCTAATTTTGTCTCCTTCTGTCTTCATGGCTTTTAAAATTCTTGTGAGGTCTTCCAACATTTTTCTGCGAAAGTATTTAACTGGTTACCAGGCAACCATTAAAAGGAGAGGCAGTCCCAGAGAGCTGAAGAGCAGAGAGATGCTTTGGAGCTATTTTGGGCTTGTTTACAGGCTGTTTCTTGTTTCAGTTGAAGCTGGGATTATGTTTTTTTCCCCCTGAATTGCTGATTTTAATTGAAAACATTAACATGGGGGGGGGAATCTCTGGACTGAATCACAAGCCTTCATATGCAATGACTTCACTTTACTTTGCTCTACCACATCCTGTCCATCTAGCCCTCTAGTTTCCATCCTACTTTTAACCGTAAATGTGCTAAACTATAATTAATCAAACTGGACAATACAGTTTAACATTCTTTATGTAATACAAAGAATGAAAGATCTTGGTTTGATGCTTTCAATACATTTTAAGAACATTTGATCTGTTGTCATATTGTTATTTAAAACCTGTTTCTTTGTTATTTGAGCCTAATACCAGTGTTTTGCGTGACGATAAAACTAGAGAATGATGTTGTTGTAGATCCTCTGATAAGAAGAGTAAGCTAAAGCAACAAGCAGACATCCACCCAGGAACCTTTCAACAGCTTTTTTTAACACTTTTTTTTCACTAATTTCAACAGCTAACTGGCTTCAGTCAGCTCAGCTGCAGTGTTTTTCTAGCTAAATGGTAAAAATGAATTTATCACTGGTTTTAGTTTGAAAGATGAGTGTTTTGTGAATGAACACAGTGAATGTTCTGATTTTACTGCTTCACAGTAAGAGGTGGCTTGGGGAATATGTCTAAAGTAGATGTGGGTCTGCTATGAGGTCCGTGCAGATGGTGGAAAGAATGGGGGGGGTGGGGTTGTGTTTTCAGATTTCTTGAACTCTAGGCTTTCCAGCACTTCTCACAGTTTCCTAGCATTCCTGAGGCTGGAGCCGCACAGCGGGTCATCTGGCTGACGCCTTCAGTCCTCCAGCAAAAGCTGAAACCAGCTCCAGCCTTCAGCTTCTCCATCCTGCAGCAGTAAAGGCAGAGCCCGCATGACCAGGGGAGGGGAGGGGAGGGCAGGGCATTTCTCAAACTCTGGTGACTCTTGATCTCGCATAGTTATCACTTCAAGCTCATTTAGCTCCTGTAGCTAAAGTAAAGCATAGCGCCAACAATTCAAAGGTCATAGGTTCAAATCCTAGCGACCACCCACAAATTGTAACCCTTCCCTCTGCTGTAAGTCATTTTGGACAAGAGCACCAGATAAACGAATAAAAAAGGACACAGCCTAGTTCTCCCCCCCCCAGTGTTTTTTAAATGGTTTGTTTTGGTTTTCCCACTTTGTCAGCATTGTTTGGTTACACATCCTGTTTTTCAAAAGTAGGAGACCTTTGTAATGGAGACAACTCTGCACTGGCTAATGAGTTGAGCCGTGGAGTAAATGGTCTGTATTAATAGCTCTTTAGTAATTGTCTTCTAAGCACATGCAACTTTTCTTTTTAATCCAGTTTCCCTGCAGGAATTAGTGGATTACTACAGCCAGACAAAAGGAAAACATTGCAGAAAAATGCAGGCAGACTTTTACTAATCCTGTCCTCTCTGTTACTCTACCATAAGCATGTACTTTGTAATGTTTAAACCGCTTGAATATGTGGCGATTTGCCAATTGCAGTATCTTTTTTATATTGAGAGGTCAATCAAAACAAGGGGTTCCTCAAAGGTTAAAGTCAAGCAAGGAGAGGTTTCCCTGTGGCATGTGGCACAAGCACCAAGAACCGACCCGGACCCGAGCCGAGGGCTGACAGGGCCCTGCTTACACTGAGCCGGTTACATCACCACCATCTGATTGGTCGGAATGCATGGAGATACCGATGTTCTGCACGTGGATTATTTGAAGGAAAAAGCATATGTTCTATATAGTCTTCATTATTAGTAGTATCGCACATCGCGAAGTATTTATGCATTTCCATTTAACTCAGTACTGTAGAATAGCTGAACGGAATGAATTCATAATGCAAATTTACACGCGCAAATGTTAATTTGATGCTAAAATAACAGCGATTCTCATAGACATGCTAGCAGAAATTGGCACACAGTAAAAAAAAAAAAGCATATTATTATTATTAATTATTATTATTGATTTATTATTATGATATATAATATATAAATATTATGATATATATTATTTATAAAGAATAATAATAACAATATGATAATTGCACATAGTAAACCATGATGTACACTGAATGAACAGTAAATAAGCGTCTCTTCGGTTATACGTCACCATCGCTCTCCAAACCCAGCAGCACCTTTACCGAGCCGACCCTTCTGCAATGGAAAACCGAAGCGTGCTGGAACCGCACTGTAACTAGCCCCCCTTCGCGGTGCGGCTCGGGTACGACTCATTTCCTGTATGCCAGTGGGAAAAGTGCCAATGATTTCTGTGCCATTCCTCCAGCTGGCCGGTGGTGTCATTCTGGGTGTGGGGCTCTGGCTTCGGCATGACGAACAGACCAAGAACCTCCTTTCGCTGGAGTTCGACGGTGCCCAGGCTCCCAGCACCTTCTACATCAGTAAGTCCTTTTGCTTTTTAAATCATTCCAGGTAACAGTCTTTATCCCACCCATGGTAATATAACTGGTCTTCTGCCTCCCTGAATTTATGCTTTAAATAATGCTCCTTAAATGAATGTGCTCCACATTCTTCAAAAATTTCATTTCATGTTCCCCATTAGGGCTGCACGATTAACCTTTATCGCATCGATATTGAGGTTTTAACTCCCGCAATAACCTAACCTCAGGAGTCTGA